>JACYFF010010365.1:4521353-4566437 GCA_017589665.1 Selenicereus undatus | reverse complement strand
GATAACTTCATAAATTATCACACATTAATGACGTTCTCATTATTTTCATCCATTTCAACCCACCACATAAAAAATATACCAAATTCAACCAACATTAATTCACTTCAGCCTACTTCAACCTATTTCAACTCACTTCCAAAAAAAAATACCAACTTCAACCTACCTTAACCCACCTCAACCAACTTCAACCAACTTCACCCTTTTACCTACCTAATTTACCCACGAAAACAATAGGCACTAAATCTCACATGATACTTTACAAATTATTAAAATTATGAAGGGGTGGGTTGAAGTGGGTTGAAGTTGGTTGAAGTGGGTTGAAGTAGGTTTAGATAGGTTGAAGTGGGTTGAAGTTGGTATTTTTTTTTCAAGTGGGTTGAAGTAGGTTGAAATGGGTTGAAGTAGGTTGAAGTGGGTAAAAGTGAATTGACTCACGAAAAGAACAGGCCCTTAATATTCATGATATTGATAGCTGCTAGGCAAATGCAAAATGCCACATGGCATCATTCTAACTAACCATTGTTCGCCATGTGGTAGTCGTTTTATTAAATATGGTCGTATCGATAAAAACAATGCCTATTTACAAAAATGTCGTTAATGAGGTGTGAGTGATTTCCACCATTAGATATTTTAATCCAACAACTACTATTTATGGCCTGTTTGCTGTGAGCATATTGAATTATCAGATTTGATCAGACTACAGTAAGTTTGACCAAGAATAGGTGGAAATAGGATTGACTAGCAGTTACAAGATTGGAGCAGTTTGGAAACAGCTTTGTGAGTAGGTTCGAGTAAGCTTCACTAGTGGTTAGCATATTTGAGCAAATTGAATCAGGTTTAACTAGCAGTTAGCAGGTTTGAGCAGATTGAAGTAGGTTGAAATAGGTAGTCAATTCAATATACTTATAACGAAGAATCCCTTAGTTTGCACTGCACACACACACACACATACACACACATATATATAGGCACACGTGTGTGCGCACACACATATTAGGTCATATAAATCAGAGAGGATGACATAATATAATTACATTACAATGAGCATGTGAAAATCAAACCGGAGTTGGCTTAGGGTTATTGTGACAATAATGTCGCGCCTCTTCTATTTATTTACTTATTTATTATGTATACTAAATTAGTAAGGATAAATTAAAAAAAATCGCCTACTATTAAAAGCATTAACATAATCGTCTACTATGGGAGGGAGTATACATTTTTTTTTTAAATTCAGAATAATCGAGTGTTACAAAAAAAAAAAAGCTAAAAGGACTGATCGAAGATTTTGAAACTAATTCTATAATATCTTTTTAAAATATTATTTATTTAAAAGGATTTGAAATTTTCTTTAACAATTGAGGTAATTAATATTAAATTTACAGATATAAATCTTATTTATACATATATATAGATCCTCTTAATCACATAGACTGATTAGATACAATTATTGCACGGAAATATATAGAAGTTAGAACTTCCCCCTCACATGCTGAAGTTTAAGCATTATTAATTATCATTAATTGGTTTCGTTTTTCAACCAATTTGAATTCGTTTTGTAGCTTTCCCTACCTACTAAAAAACCGCATACATGTCTCTTGTGTAGGGACAATTTGTCTACATTAAAGGTTAGATTAATTAAAATATTTAAAGGTTATCCTCAAATTCTCTATTATAGGTTAGATGGGGCCAATCATCGCGGGTTGATAATTTCACTCAAACTCAAACTCGTGTGAGACTAGTAAACTCACTCGGAAACCCTTCCTTAGTTTGCTAGTAAATCTTGATGATTGCTTAACTTATACTTTGTGGAAACCTAAGTAAGCACTCACACAGTCAAAGAGAATTGAGAGAGAGAGAGAGAGAGAGAGAGAGAGAGACAATTTGGGAGAATGTTTTGTATTGCACTTGGAATGCTTTCAATGGCTTGGTGTACAAATGAGCCCCTTAGGGTACGTGTATATACACATCCACATCCTCAATAGATGGTGGGGATCTATTCGATCATTCGACTATTATTACTCATCCAGAATATTCTATATAAATATACTAGAGACTACACACACGTGGAATAGTGTGGAACGTTCTAAAAAGTATCCCAGAATATCATAGTACAACCTAAACTGTCATAGAATACTGCACAATATCCTAGATACTTTAGAGGGTTCCAAAGCAATCTAGAAGTATCCAGAGTGCTCCAAAAGATTCTAGAACGTTCTAACGTATTCCAACAGGTTTCAGGCCACTTTTTTTCCTTTTTTTTTTTTCATTTTCGCACTAAGAAATGCAATGGGATATATCATGAGGCAAAAAAGCTTAGAAAAACATACATGGATAATTTGTTTGACTTTTCTTGTAAGTTAAATATTACCTAGCCGTGTCAGTCTTTGTACTACCACAAGTAACCACATTACTCTGTAAAAAATACGCTATTATTATTTTTGGTCCAATAGGTGGAATTCAAATCCAAGTCTCTAGTAACAATTCTAAAAATTTTACCAGTTAAACTAACTGAAATCTATAAAAAATCGTTATGTAAATCTCAAACTATATTTTAAAGATGCGATCCGATATATATTATGAGATAGGCTAATTAACTACTAGAAGTCGATTTTGCACCACCAAGAATAGAGAGAAACCTCCTACGTAATCAGATTTCCAAGATACGGTTGCAATTCAACAAGAGAACAACTATGGTTGTTGTTTAGCACCTAACATGATGGTCAGAGGTTCATGGAGTATAAGGAATATAGAAGTTAATCAATTAATTACAAAATTTTTGGCCCTTTTAAGCAGTCAAAAAGAAGTTATTCAAAACTGATATTATTATAATCATTTATCACTTTTTGTTTTGGTATGATCATTTATTACATTTATAACAAAGTGAATTCGGCAGTAAATTAATCATTGCTAAACAAAGTATAATCTAATTTACAAAAATGATCCTGATATTATATAGTCTCTCATATGATCAAAATTCTAGTGTAAATTATAATCTTAAAAAAAAAAAATATTCACGAGTTTATCTAATGCTTTTTCTGAAAAACGTATTTTTAAGTGTTCGAATGTCCTTCAACAAAATGAAAAAAAAAAGGCAACAAAAACATGTGAGGAAACACAAAGTAGTGCACAAAATTAAACTAACGATAGCCATATTCGGTAAAATTAGCGGTTCAAGTAGTGGATAGCGATTTTGGTAGCGGATAGTTGTTCAGGTAGCGGATAGCGTTTCTAATTTAACTATTAGCGAATAGCTGTTTAGAAGAGCAGTTGAATAAAATGTGTTCGGTAAATTTAGCTGTTGGATTAGCTGATTAATGTCAATTGACATAAAAGCATATAGATAATTTCCAAAGATAAAATTTCCAAAGGCTAATTTTTGGTAAAAAAAATATGAAACTCTACTTTTGAATGTAAAACGTTAATACTATTAGCTTTTCAAAAACGCTATTTAAAACGCTAAACGCTACTTGAAATACTAGTCAAAATATTATGTTACCGAACACTAAAAATTACGTTATGAGTGTATTGATTTAGTCAAAATACTAAACGTTATTCAAAACGCTATTGCCGAACACGCCTGATACCTCAAAAAACCCAAGACTAAAAGGCAAAGAAATCCACCCCAATTCAGGTTCATGCTGGCGCTATTTTAGGGAAGGAACAAGGAACCGTACGTCCCCATTTCTTCACCCACTTTCAAACATCAAAACACTGCACCGGCACACCCACTTTTACTCCAAAATCACCCCTCATAATACCAAAACCCTTAACTCCCTTCTTCTATGCATACATTTTTTTTTTAAGGGGAATCAAATATTTGACAGGCATTAAACAATCCTTTTCTTAAAATGTCTATCTATAGGATCTGTTCTTTAATTCAGATTGGTTGAAGTAAATTGAAATGAGTATTTTTTTTGTTAAAGTTGGTTGAAGTGGGTTGATTTGGATTAAAGTCGATAAATCTGAATTTATCAATGAAAAGAATAGGATCATAGTATCCTACTGTCATTCTTTTTGTACAAACATATATTCTTTTTTAGAGGGGTAATTGTATATAGAAACAATAATAAGAGTCTAAGATCGTATTCTTTTCAATTATAAAATTAAGATGTAAATTGTAAGAAAATATACATATGAAGTTGTAAAAAGTGTAAAAAATTATGAGAAAAAGAACTGTGTGAAATTAAAAAGATCTATATGTAAACGGTGAGAAATTTGACTTGTAACAAGTTATCAGAAATCATAAGAAACTTATAAAAACTATATGGTGCACTGAACAAAAAAACATGTTTGTTCTTCACATTATTTAACCCCACATCCCCCATTCCCGACATTTCTCTCTTCCTCCCTTCTCCCTCTGTTTCTCTCTCCCTATCAACTCTCTGTCTCCCCCCCCCCCTCTCTCTCTTTAGGGGAAAAAAGAAAAGAAAAAGAAGCCACACAGCACAACCCTAATGATGGACTCACTCTCTCAGCAACCACCACCACCACCACCACCAAGATCAAACCCCCCCTTCCTCCTCTCTCCTCCACCATCCTCAGCCCTCTCCACGTCCTCACCACCCTACCCCTCCTCCTCCTCCTCCTCCCCGACCACCGCCACCACCACTACCACCATCACAACAACCACCACCTCCAGCCGCTACGAGAACCAGAAGCGACGAGACTGGAACACCTTCGGCCAATACCTAAAGAACCACCGGCCACCACTCTCTCTCCACCGGTGCAGTGGAGCCCACGTCCTCGAATTCCTCCGGTACTTAGACCAGTTCGGGAAGACCAAGGTCCACACCCACCTCTGCCCCTTCTACGGCCACCCGAACCCGCCCGCCCCGTGCCCGTGCCCCCTCCGACAAGCCTGGGGCTCCCTCGACGCCTTGATCGGGCGCCTCCGGGCCGCCTTCGAGGAGAACGGGGGCAAGCCCGAGCAGAACCCGTTTGGGGCCAGGGCCGTACGGCTTTATCTCAGGGAGGTCAGAGATACACAGTCTAAGGCTAGGGGGATCAGCTACGAGAAGAAGAGGCGGAAGAGACCACCGCCGCCACAGCCTCAGCCGCTTGATCCGCCCCGGCTTCCGCCGCTGCCCCCACAAGGTGCTGCTTGATTATGGATTATCATCAAGTCTAAGCTAATTAAGGTTAGACATGTAATGGTGATTGGTTAATAATGTTGATGTTATCTTAATTTGGATTATGGACTAGTAATAGTATTAAGATGTTCTCTACCTAGGGTAGGGTTAGTGTAATATTAATTAATTATCATGGTTGGTTAATGGAAAGATTTGCTGGCTTAATTATGGCCGATCAAGAGTAAGATTAATATTGGATGGTACTGATTGTTAAATCGGAAATTATGCAAATTTATTTCTTTTCTCATAAATTTAGACAGCTCTTTTATCAAGGATTCTGGCGATTATTCAAATTATTATATGAAAAAAAGTGCAAAAGGACTTCATGGAGAGAAATTATGCAAATTTTTCATAGCTTTTAAATGCGAGTACGTACTTGAGTTTCAGTAATTAAGTTTAGATTAGTATGAAATCGTACAAGCAAAAGGTGTATATGTCTGAGTGGGTTGCTGTAATTCGTACTAGCAGAGGTATATATATTAATTACATTTTTGCACGACTTAATCAGGGAATCTTTAATTAGTGCGTACTTGATGTGGTAACATGCATATACATTTAATTTAAGTAAATTTTTACAAATTTAAGGGATTGCATGTTCTTTTTTTGAGGGTTCTTCAGAGGTGCAAATCTGTAATATAGTATAGAAATGGAGTTATTAAAAAAGAGAGAAATTAGTATGTTGTCATATCATTGAGAGTAAATTGATGAAACTCCTATGTTTGAATGGCAGAAAACGGTAATAAATTTTAGATTTGATCCATTAATTCATTAATTAGCATATCTCTGAAATGGCTAAATTGTTTAAGACATGGGGTTCTAGTTACACAGGATGTATGGAATGGCTAGAGCTGACTGCACTTAATTTGTGACACAAAGATAATATGAGGTGTTCTTAGTATAAACCTATTTTGTAGTTGATCAAGTTGCTAATACTAGTAAATTTAGCTCTGTGTGGACTTTGGAAAATTTGTTGGAATGAATTCTTTTTTTTTGTGTTTAGTTTAGAGAAATTACAAAAAATGAAGAAAATTAGGTGGAAAAATTGTAAGAAACAAGTGATAAAATTTTACTCATAAAATAATGAGGAAAGTTTGAGAAAAGTTTCCAAAATAATTCGCGCCTTTCTCCAACATTGCACTGCTTAGATGATAGCAACATAATTCAAGTAATTCATCAACATTTAAATTACACATCTAAATTTTTGTATTTTTTTCTTAATATAAACAAGATAAAAAAAAACCCCATTTTCGCTGTACGTTTTTTTCCTTCACCTTTTTTCCATCAATTTTTCTTTCCACCAAATTTTAGGAGAACCAAACGGAGCCTTAACGTTTACATGATTGGAAAATGATTATTTCATTCCCTGGTGCTTATCTTCAGTTTCTTCTATATAATGTTTTCACCCAAAATAATTTTTTGTCGCTCTCTTTGAATCAGTCTTTTTACGGACAGAGATATTTATTAGAGCTGGGTAATAGGTCGTGTTGGGTCGGATTCGTGTTTGTGTCGAACTTAAACGGGTTGAGAATTCTTCAACCTGAACCTAACCCGTTTATTAAACGGGTTGAAAAATCTTGACCTGTACCCATTTAATTTTTAAACGGGTTGACCCACTTAACTTGTTTAAGATAAATAGGTCAAGTTCAGTAGCTTAATTGACTATTTACGCATTTAATATTTTCAACTAATACGTAATTACAGTGTTAAAAATTAGGTTTACGTATCACATTAAATAATTATTCTTTGAAATTCCCCAGATTCATCATAATTCATAATTTCTAAAAAATTTTATATTCTTAATTATCTAATAAAAAGTAAATTGGTAAATAAAAAATGAAAAAATGAGTTGACTTATTTAACTCATTTGATTAAACGGGTTAAGTAGGTACTTTTTCGTGTCGAGAATCTCGACCTGAACCTAACCCATTTAATTAAACGGGTTGAACGTGTCAACCCACTTAATTAAACGGGTCAAAAATTTATATCCAAACCCACTTAACTTCGTGTTGAGTTCGGATCGGTAATCGTGTCGGGTCAGCTTTTCCCAGCTCTAATATTTATAGAGGTAAAGTTACATCTGAATCTCTTCAGATCCATAAACATGATGCACACACTGAGACATGTTGTAGTATTGAAAATGAGTAAACAACTATTCATTGTAATTTCGTTTTACAATTGGTTTAATTTTATTCAAATAGGCTAGTAAAATTGTCATATATCATATATGAGGGTTTTTGTTTTTTGCATCAAATTCCCTTGAAAATGAGAAGGTGAGGTGACTCAATTCAATGTCAAGTTAAATGATCAAACAAGGAGGTTCTCAATTTGGTATTAAAAGAGGTAACCCGCAATGTCACTGACACATACTCAAGGCTTGTACACTTCAACAATGCAGAATATATTAATTATTCACTGTACATGTGTATGTGTGTGTTCTTATGAAACATCAGCATATGTTTCTCTAATTTCAGTTGAGTGATGTTCTCCATTTGCGGTATTCAGAATTTATGGGGTCATCAAATTAAATTATGACTTAATTACCCCGTTTTGTTCAAGGTGTCCCATTTGGATTCAAGTATATGGGAGTGGAAACATATGTGTATGGTCTCTTATATGTCTTTTTAATTCGCAATTACATACTACTATTTACTGCCGGATAATGTGTGAATTTTAGTAAAACTTTTCTTATTTTCCGAGTTTAAATAAGTCCACGCCTTTACATACAATTTTTACCTTACATTGACAATATCATCCTAAATTAAACTAAACTATCATAATCAAGAATTTTTTTTAAAAAAAATCATCCCCACAACTCTAGCCTCATTTCTTATATATATGTTCCATCGATTTGAATTCCTTTAACTTAATGAGGATTTACATTAGTGGAATGTGTAATTGATTCCTTCCTCAAAGGCAATGTGTTTGGATTATCCATTGTCTATTTTGCCATTAACTAGTACACTAACAAAATTCGTCCTAGCCCCTTTGGGGGGTGCAGGCGCAACATTATCTATTTTCAAAATATAATTCTTACATTAAAAGAATGTCAACAAATGTGAAAGATGTGAGTACTAGTTATATCAATCAATAAAATCTCTAAAGCTTTGTTTGGTCCTTAGAAAATTTGATTGACAGAAAAGTTGAAGGAGAAAAATGTGAAGGAAAAAAAAGTTGGGAGAAAATGAAATTTTTTTCTCTTGTTTGGATTGAGGAAAAAATATAAGAATTTGGATGAGAAATTTGAATGTTGATGTAGTCTAAGCAATGTGAAGCTCGAAGAGGTTGGGAATTTTCCTCAAAATTTTCTCACAATTTTATGAGGAAAAATCTATCACTTGTTTCTAACAATTTTTTCACCTACTTTATTCCATATTTTGTTCTTTGTGATTTTCTCTTAACCAAACACAAGAAAGAAAAGTGACTTTTTCAAAAAAAAATCTTTTCATCAAATTTTTCAAGATCCAAACGGAGCCTAAATGTTGTTATTATAGCTGGATTTGTGCTCAAGTCACACTTGCGTCGACTTTTGTACATCATTTGAACATGAAGATAAAGAAACACATAAGAAAGATAATTAATTGACCAACATTCATGAAAACATGTTAATGTGTGTAATCTTTATATTATAAATGTTAGAATGTGTAAGGGGTTGAGTGTTGAGGAAATGAAAAATGCTAACATGAGAGTAAATTCAGGGTATATGTTGCTTCACAACCGTTGGATCAAAATCTTAAACAATCTTAGCCCTTGGATTTATCTCGACAACCGCCTCAATAGATAGCATGTACAATAACCTCTCTCTCTCTTCACTGGCCACATTAGGTCTCAGGGTCCATTCTCCCTCCCTCATTGTATTGTGCTATCTACTAGGCAAATTAGGTCTCAGGTTCGATTCTCCACTCTCTCATTATATTGTATTGCCCATTATGACTCCTACGGACCAAAACGTTTTTAATTTTCGTCATTATTGTTATTAATATTTTGTATTTTTTGATACAAATATAAATTTGAGCATGTATTATTAGATATAATAGAATAATAAATACGATTTCTATGATTATTTCTATTATCACTATTGTTGTTGTTGTCGTCATTATCGTTGTTGTCGTTGTTATCTTTCTGTTTGAATTTGATAATATAGTTAATATTAATAATGATCATCAAATTATCAAATAGAGATTACGAGATTATAATAGATATAAAAAATTTTATTAGTTCATTATTATAAAATACATTCATATTTTAGAAGTTTTAACTTAATGAAACGAAATTATAATTACTGAACAAGTCACAAAACCTTATATGACACCTTATTATTAACGCATAATATACTATACACAATTATAAAGCAATAATAAACATTTTTGATTTCCATTATAATTATTATTAATATTTGTATTTTCGAAAGTGGGACCCGCATTAAGAAGTGTTACTGTTGTTGCTATTGTATTTTGTATTTTTCGATACAAATATAAATTTGAGCATGTATTATTAGAGATAATAGAAAAATAAATATGATTTTCATTATTATTTCCATTATTACTATTGTTGTTATTATCGTCATTGTCGTCATCGGCGATTTTATCTTCGTCTTTGAATTTGATAACATGGTCACTATTAATTATGATAATCTAATTATCAAAGAGAGATTAAGATATTATAATGGATATAAAAGTTTTTATTATTTCAGTAGTAGAGAATAAGTTCATGTTTTAGAAGTTTTAATTTAAGAAAACCGAATTGTAATTACTTAACAAGCCGTAAAACCTCAGGTGACACCTTCTTATTAACACATAATATAATATACAAATTTATATAGAAATAATAAACATTTTTTATTTCCATGATGATTATTATTATTTTGTCTTTTTCGATACAAATATACATTTGAGCATGTATTGTTAGAGATAATATAAATATAAATATGATTTCTATGATTATTTCCATTCTTACTATTGTTGTTGTTGTCATTGTAGTTATCGTTGCTGTTATATTTCTCTTTGAATTTGATTACGTTGTGAATATTAATTATAATCATATAGATGTAAGGGTTGTACTGAAAAATTACATATTGTAAGCATGATATAACATATTGCAAAGGTTGAATGTGAACTATAAAAAAAATTAAAAATAAAATACAATCATCATATTAGGCCCGTGAAGTTGAATTTATTTCACATTTAATATGATCTATTTAACAGAAGGAAATAAACGAACTATTTTTCTTTTTGTTTCAAAGCATACGTATCTTACAATTAAATTTAATTCATTTAAATCTTAAATGTATAATTAATTTTTTAACATTTCAAATAAATTGACCAAAATCTAATCTATTTAACGCATAAGAAAAATTGAAATCATTTTCATTTTCATTTTCTTTTAAGCCATACAAATTCAATAATCAAATTCTCTTCATAAAACACCTAAAATTATAATTAATCTTTTACTGTTTAAAATAAAATACCCCAAATCGGCATAACACTTCAAACTAAGAAATATCTCAACCCACAAATCTGAACTCAACCCATCTCTTGCAAGACAACATAAGGGCATGAGAAGTTTGTGTCAAAACCCATGAAACTATTCAGTTGATATGAAAACCAAATGTGCAAAGTATGAACACTTAATTATATTAGTGCCCCCTAATAGGCCACTTTAAATAGCCAAAAAAGTTATGTATTAGCATAAATATAATGTTCAAATTATTTTCGTTGAAAGACAAATTTTATTTCTTTTACATGTGAAACTGAAACAAAACCGACTTCAAAATAGTTTCTACCTAAATTCACTGGACAATTAGTCACTTCATAAATTTTTGCTCAACAACAAGAGGAGAAGGTGGATTTTTCATCATTGACATCATAGATTGACTTATCATCACCCAACTTAGCGTGCTTTGTGACAAATTCACTATCTACTGTCTCCATCATACTTATATAGACTTTTGTCACAATCATATACTTTTTAATTATTAATCCAATTAGTTATGCACAAAGTTGTTGTACACTTAACTTTTTCATTGTATTTTTTCATTATCTCCTCTAAATTATAATATTAATCATGTCTACCATAGCTATTTGTTCATTATTTCGATAACATATCTACAAAATGTCTATTTGAATATACTCCGTGCAAAGTACGGGCTCAAACTAGTTTTGTAAATAAAAAAAATTACATAGTACATTCGTGGTTTTGTAATCCACTAGCACTTAGAACCTTATACGTCCTACATCTAACTCAATTAAACCTTTTTTCATCTATCAAATATATAAATCTTTAAATTAAACGAAACATTTCTATATTTTGAGTTGAATAATACAATTACCATTTACCATTATCCTAACTATTTTACCTAGCTAGATTTATAAGATCACATCAATATGGTTGAGGCTTAACTTTCTAGGTCAATCAATATACATAAGCTGGCCGACAATCCTATGTGATTGGGTAATGTCAACTAATCCTCATTGGATTTTGTTGTCATGATTATAATATCATAATTATCATAAATTATAATTAACGACAATTTATGGATTGTATTATTGGCTTGATCATTCAAGGTGGGAGCAGCAGAAAATAATGCAAACTAACTAGGACCCCCTTTTCCCTTTAATTAGATTCCAAACTCATGACTTTATCAAGCAAAAGTTTGGATTATATTCTCAAGAATAATCATTAATTTGAAATTAATTAAAATAGGATTCAGCCAAAATTGTACTGGCATACGCTTCATGTATCCATATGTGCTTGAATTTGCTCTTTCACGTATAAAATTCAATGGGCTGGCTCGATACATTTGTACGGTATTTTGTGAAACAAAAATAATGCCAACAGTTTAAATATTTATCGCGTGATCCTACATGAATAAATATGGAAAGGAAAAAAAAACATCATGTGAGAGCATTGTCGAGGGATTTGTGTTTATGATAGGTGAGATTGTGAACATATACATTATATGTACAAATACATGATATATACATCGTAGTTTTTTTCTTTCATTTAAATGTATTGTGCTTAGAAAGAATTTGAAGATTTTTGTTGAATCAACTGAACAATCATACGAAAATTTCACCTCAAGCCATATGTTAAGGGTTGGATGATCAAAAATATACATGCCATTTTCACCACAGTGTAAGTCAAAACAGATATTTGAAAGACAAAATTATTTCCCTACTAGTTTCCGTCCCCCATCTGAAAGAGAGAAAATGTAAAGGCAACACAACAATTTATTTCACTTTAATCCTTTACACTATTCAATCAAAACCCAAAAAAAAAACTCAAAGAACTCATGTTTTGTTTAAATGAAAAACAAACTAATTAAACTTGACGTCTAAAGTATAAGTAGATATATACAAACTAATTAAACTTGATACTGACCAACTACCGTATATATAGTTACATAAATCTTAATAAGTTCAACAGCTAAAATCTCTATAAATTTAACTATAGATCTCGGCTCAAATATGTTTTGCAAACTCCATTCACATCGACTTCTGTACCTCATTTATGAAAAAAAGTTCAAAAAAACATCTCTATAAGAATTGAAAGATAAAGTTATACGTTTTGGAGTAATGAAAGAGGGGGTTTCAACCAAGGTTGAGTGCAAGATTGAAAAGAGAAAATAGCAACAAAAAAGGCCAAAAAGACAAGGGCACAAGATCGATGCAGATAACATATGATCTCATGCATGATGGATGGGGTCCTATGATTGTTGTTGTGATGCGATGATTATGATGATGAAATAAACCAAGAGATTCTTTGGATCGTATTGTCTTTTCACTCACTCATCCATCCATCAACTTGAAAGACAACATAGCCACACCCACAAAAAACACCAATAAAACGCAATAAATATGTAATGTCTAATCAATATATATATATATATATATATATCTTTTTCTCTCTTCTTTTATATTTATGTGTGAAATGAAATTATTGTTAGATTTTCATTTTTTTTTTTGGCTGCGTATTGCCAGAATTGGTGAGACATTTTAGGCATTTCTTTCGTCTAACTATGATTGCCACTACTTATGCCAACTTCTCATGATCCAAAATGCCAAATAAATCTAGTGTGCAAAGATCGGATATATTAAGGAATTTGTCAAATCAAATGTGCATGATTGTACCAATATGATATGACTCTTTTTGTTATGGGTGATGACATGGTTAAAAATACATAACAAAAAAAAAATCTAGTATAATGAATAAGTAGTTTAACTGATAAATTTTTTAAGAGTCGTTAAATTTCGTTATTTATGACAACTTACACCAAAGGCAAGTGTGATCATATGTTAATAATGTTTACTACTCACTTGAAACTGATGCATAATATACTCGGATTTTCTGTTCTAATAACCATTACTAAACTTAAATTTTGAATTGATAATCAAGGTCGCTTATGTTTAAAGGCAATCAAACAAAAAATCATTTATATTTAAATAAAGTTTCTACTAAGGTCAAGCTATTCCGAATCATGTAGTTGAGCAAAGATATCTAGACTTCAACCCTTGTATGTTTCATTAGGCATATTCTTGTCAACTCATCAACGACCTAATTTAGTGCAATATGCTTCAAATAATTTTTTCAAACTCTACAAAAGCAGGATTTATATTGTGAGGTGGTAGTGTTGTTGTATGCTTCAAGTAACTTATTGATATTAAGTGTTGATGAGGGTTTACCAGTGCTGATCAAATGATGAGCGCTATCGAACAATGTTTTTTTAAAATTTTTTTTGGATTATTGATGGAATCGATTAATATTAATCAGTAATAATATTAATGAAATTATAATTTAAAAGTATAACTAAATGCTATCGAGTATTAACCGATGTTAATGAATAATTAAATATTTAATATTAATAATAGATACTTATGGATAGAGGGGAGGGGAGTGATGAAGGGGGAATCCCACAATGTGCGGTGAAGGGGGGATGGGACGTTAGATTGGACGCCTGAGCTTGACCTTCCGCTGCCGTGTGGGGCCCCCCTTCAGCCAATCGTGCGGAGCGGATACCCACGTGCGTCCCTGTCAGTTGTGTCGGGTACCCTTACTTGTGGCCTAACCTCACTCAACCTTCGCTCTCTCACTCTCTTTTCTACTTTTGATTAAATGCCTTCATAAATGAAAACCTCCCTCCTTTCAAATTTCCTGGTCTTTTTCGCTTCTCTTATTTAAACAATAAATAAATAAATAAATTTTATCTAATTCAATAACTATGGTGTTGACTGAAATTAAATTTGCTATATTTATTCATCTAAAAGCAATAATCATAAAAATTAAAAAAATCATCTAAAAAATGATTTAAGATTAGTTTATCTTTTCTTCTCATAAAATGTTGATTTGTTTAACTAATACACCGCCTGTATGGTTATTATTAAGGTTGAGTAAGACTATTAAAATAACCACGTTATCCTACGTGATTGGTTATTTTGAATATTAACTCAATGTAGTTTCAAGTTAAAACAAAACTCATTACATTACAATCTTATCTAACTCTCACCCTATCAATCTAATGAAAATACTCTTGAAAATCACTTGTTATATTTTACTCATGTATATTTATTGTATCTTTTATAAATTGATAAAATATTTTTATAAAATTTTATTTTATAAATCTCTTACAATCAACCCCTCTATAAATAAAAATATCGATAAAAATAAAAATTTTTATATCTCCATCTTTCCTTATCCTGTAAAAAAGGGACACACTGAAAAGGTAGTGTTGTTTCATGGATCGGTAAATTAAGCCAACCTACCCACGTGGCAGCATGAGCGTCATGGAAGAGAGTGATCCGTACAACTAAAGGCCCTTTAGTGTAGTCCTAATCGGGTAAAAGCAATGGCAAATGGCAATTGGTTGGACAAACTTAATGGCGAAAACAACAGCAATTATTATAATTTCAAAATTAAATGTTTTATTTTTTTGCGATATATTCTATGAATGTTTAAGGGCCTCGGTCAGTCAAATATGTCAAACTCTCACTCGTGACAGTGGGCCCCCCTAACAGTTCCCCTTCTTTCGGGGCTGTTCATCTTGGACTTTTCTTCGTACGGACATCCCCACTTTCTATGCAATTTTTTTTTTTCCGGCATTTTAGTATTTTACACCCACTTTATTATTCTCTTTAACTTATTAGGCGGTTCAGTTTAATGTTAATTATAAAAAAATGGTTAATTACCTCGTCAACATGAGAGGTCATGCCAGTATATCAAAACATATTTCATACTTGGAATTCTAAAGTGCACATACTTTTATACACCAAATAAGTTTGCATAATATATATCAAAAGTATTTTCTAAAAAAAAATCTATTCTTTTTAATTTATCATAAATACTTATTATCAACATTTAATATTTATCAACATCAATTAGTATTGATCAATATTCATCAGTACTTAACCAAATTACTTACTCACAATTTTAGTCTTATTCATATTGATTCGTACTAATCAACAGTCGTTACTCATTAACACTAATCATCAATAAGTTACTAATGATAAGTTAAAAAAAACAGATCCATATATATACATATATATAGGGTAAAAGTATACATTATCAAGTGTTTGAGTTATATTGTTGTCATTTGAGAGTTGCGAGTTCACCATTTCTACAATGATAATTTGTTATTCTCCTTGCTTTCTCTCTCCCTCTCTCTCTCGTTTCTTCGTTTACATTAAAAAAAAAAACCTTTACTAATACGCACACGATAGTTTTGTCATTTCATTCAGGTATAGTTAATTGTATAGTTTCATATAATTCTAATTAATAGGTGCAAGAGAGAAGAGAACGTCTCTATTGATCTTAACCCAATTTTTATGAAAAAATTAATTTTTCTTGGTGAATATCTTAGTTTTAACAGCGATTTGCAAATATATATACAGTGTCTATAAAATAAATAAACATGTATTCGATCCTCATTGAAGAAGTTTTACTTCCAACGGTGTACTTGATCCTTTATCTACATGTTAATTATTTTTTAATTTAATATAATTTGATTTTAAGTTACTTTAGTTAATAGACCCTATTAGAGTGGCTATACTTGTTCCCTACTTTGAATCTCCGACCCTCTTAATTATTTGAAGGTCTCGTGAGACCTATTGTAATAGTAATACTAACAGTAGAATAACTGTTTTAGTTTTAAAAGGATACAAGTAGCACGTAACAAAGATATTTTAAAAAAGAAGATTACCATATTTAGTATAATTTCTATTTTAATCAATATAAAGTGCATAGGATAATACAGCTAGGCAGGCTTATCTTACGGTCCTGTATATAAAATACCTGAGATTGACGACAGTCTTATTCATGCTGGCATAGTAATACACTGCTGCTCATAGGCCTTTTCTTTCACGCCCCTTTGTAAATTGTGATCATCCAACTGATGCATGTTCTCTGTGTCTCATTATATTTTTAAAAAGTAAGTTCAAAGATTGTGAATGTTGACTCTCTATTTAAGAGAAGATTTGTTTTCAAAATAATAATTCAAAATTATTTATTAAATACAAGTGTTCTTAGTTGGATAGATTTTGCTAAAAAATGATAGTAAAGTGTATTATTTTTCATCAATATAGAGGTGTTAGAAAAAGTAAAATGATAAATGTCACCACTCGTTAGAAAAAAGTTGTAAGAATTGTTTTAATTAATAATGTTAAATTATATAACATATTAACTACATCAAAACATTTAATTAAGAATCGTTTTAAAATAAGATATATATCAGTACTAGTTAGAGAAAAAAGGTGCGAAATTGGAAGAAATTAGTGGTTAATAACTGGGAAGAATTGAAATCATTTACAAAGAAAATTGTTAAAAAACTAAAATAATTGGAAACCAAAGAGTAGAGTTATAAAGGAAGACTTCCAATTAAAATGAACACATCCTTAGGGGGGAACCCAAAGTGTAGATAAAAAAAAGAGATAAATATTAACATCTTTGGGCCTGTTCTTTTTGTTAGGTAATATAGATTGATAAATGGGTGAAGTTAGCTGAGATTAATAGAAGTGATTTAAAGTGGGTATTTTTTTTGTTGAATTAAGTTGAAAAGAGTTGAAGTGGGTGAAGTTGGTTAAAATGGGTTGAATTTTTTAATATAATAAATAGAATTTTGTTAAAATAGTGATAAGTAAATTGAAGTTAGTTAAAGTGAGTATTTTTTTATTAAAATTAATAAAACAGGTTAAAATTAATTAAAATTGATAAATTAAATTCATCAACGAAAAGAACATAGTCTTCATCTCTAATAAAATAGAATTTATATTGAGATTTTTTTTTTCAGCATCTTAAAGTTTCTCTCCTTTATTTTGTGCAATTAAAAACACCACCTCCGAACTCCCACATCCCCAATTCAAACCAAAACCCGCAACCCATCACACCCTCAGCATGGACTCATTCTCAACCCATGACTGCACCGCCACCACCACTTTCTCCCCATACTCCACCACAACCACCGCCGCCGCCACCACACTCTCCCCATACTCCACCACAACCACCGCCGCCGCCACCACCACCACCAGCAGCCGGTACGAGAATCAGAAGCGACGAGACTGGAACACCTTCATCCAATACCTAAAGAACCATCGGCCACCACTCTCTCTCCACCGGTGCAGTGGGGCCCACGTGCTCGAATTCCTCCGGTACTTGGACCAGTTCGGGAAGACCAAGGTCCACACCCACCTCTGCCCCTTCTACGGCCACCCGAGCCCGCCCGCCCCGTGCACGTGCCCGCTCCGCCAGGCCTGGGGCTCCCTCGACGCCTTGATCGGGCGCCTCCGGGCCGCCTTTGAAGAAAACGGAGGCAAACCCGACCAGAACCCGTTTGGGGCCCGGGCCGTCCGGCTTTATCTTAAGGAGGTAAGGGATTCTCAGTCTAAGGCTAGGGGTATTAGCTACGAGAAGAAGAGAAGGCCCAAGAATATTAATAGTCAGAAGAACAAGCTAAGCCTTGTTAAGTAATTTTAATTGCTTTGATAATCACCCGCATTTTCCGTGGTTAATTACTTTTACTTGGTTAATTAGTGGGTTGGTTCTAATTTGCATGTGTTAGCTAGGTTTTAATCGTACTTGAAAAAAGGATGAGCAAATCCGGGCCCTTGTAAGTCGTGGAATTTGAATTAACTATAATTAATTATGTATTAACAAGTTGAGGCCATCTAATTTGCCTCTAATCCTTTCAAGTACTGATCATAATATGTTAAAATGACTGGATTATGGATGAATGGATATGGATAAATGTTATTAGTATGATCATCAAATGGATGAATGAATTTGAGAGCAGTGTTGAGAGGACTCCTTTTAGCAAGGGATAAGGGTTTTAAAAAGGTTATAATTTTTGTCGATTCGATTATGGTAATGGGAATGCTAAAGGGAAACATGGATTGCAACGCCAGACACCATATGATTGTCCAGTGCTGTAAAAGCCTTATGGAAGCAAACGACTGGAAAGTAAGGATATCCCATTGCTATCGGGAAGCTAACCAGGTAGCGTAGCGGATACACGGACAAATTTAGGGATTTGACTTACTTGTAGTTTTGCTTACTTCAATGAACCTCCTAGGGAGGTTTCGCCCTCCTTGTACGCAGATCAAATAGGGGTTAAATTTCCCAGATTTATTGTGAATCAATAAAAGTTTTTTCCAGGGGTTGTATCCCCTCTTCTGCACCCAAAAAAAAATAAATGTATATATATATATGAGCAATTCATCAAAATTCTTAACGCAACCACTATAGCAACCTTCCGTCCGGAAATTACATAATTAAGGTGAGTAATTGAGTTTAATTAGATTCCAAATTTAACATTTAAACTACTGGAATATAATAAGCCTTATTATAAAGCTATCTAGTTTCTGATTATGTGTCCTTTTTCGAGACTGGTGTTGTGCGAATAAGTTACAAAAGACAATATACAATACAATTATAATATGACATAATGATGGGGAATAAAACAATTGACAATAAAACAGTATGAAGTTAGCGAAGAGATTCACTTGCTACAAGGTTATTGTTGAGTTGTTGTTTTAACCAACATTGCACAATCAAGAAATACATATCATTTTAAGTAAGAACTTTTATCCTAGGAACAATTGACAATAAGTAAGCGCATTAACTTATAATCATACTCCAAGCTACTAATTTTTTCAACGAAGAAAAAAAAAATCTCACTTTTGCACATTCAGAAATTAGAAAAGAACAATCTACTCCGATACCTTGTTAAATTTGTATATTCATTGAATTGTAAACAAATGAAGGGGAGTCTTGGAGCAACGATAAAGTTATCTCCGTGTGACCAAAAGATTACGGGTTCGAGCCGTGGAATCAGTCCATTGAACTGTAAACAAACAAGCAATATATATTTACACACATATATAAAACTAGAATTAATGATCAGTAAATCATTTAGGTGTATGTAGTAGGATGTTCTTTATTTTGCAAGGTTAGAGAGATGGATTCAATTAGTCGGTTGCACTAGAGGGGGCAAGGGAGGGGGGGGGGGCTTTAGAGTTACTCACTCATTAGTGCTGTCTTATCAGATGATCTCAACCATATATTCTCATGCATGCCCTCAAGATCACTTGTGTGGTTTGCTTTATTCCAGCACCTGTGACTTTTTTTCTTACTTGAAATTCGAAAAACTAAAGCAAATCCAAGCCCACTTTAATCTTTTTTTGGGATAATTTGTTTGTAATTAAGTAGACGCAATTAGTTTATACGGGTTTATTTGTAAGAAGAGGTTCTTCATGCAAAATTCTAAAATTCTCTAAAATAAGAAATATTTACAAATTGCTCCTAGAATTGTCAATTTGTCATGAACTATGATTGCTGTTGAGCGAGTGTAACGGTCACATTAATAACCCACGTTAAGTGGGTGGTTACGGAATGATTAATTATGTATTAATCATTCCTATTAGCTTCTCATAGCAAGTTACAAGCTTTGTATTGCTATTTTAAGGGGGTCAGATTAGGGGGTTAATACACACAGCTAGTAAAAAAAGCTCTCTCATCCACTCTCTGTTCTCTCTCATGATTAATCCTACCATCACATGGGGTTTGGGTTTGGGTTTGGGAACGTGGATTCAACGGTGACTCTATTAGCCATCGGTTGATTGTTTGTGTTGATTCGTGGGCGATTCTCGAGCAACAAGATTCTATGCTTCCACACTAAGGTATGACATAATGTATCAACAGTTATTTTACGGGGAAAAGAAGTTGATAATGAAGAGGAGAATCCCAAGCTAGTGGGATGCAATGTCTTGTCTCTTCATATGATATGTATGTTTTGCAATTTTGTTGATGAAGCTAAAGAGTAAAGAAAGAAGCCAATGTATACCCACACAAAAGAAGGCAGGAGTGAATCCTACAAAGTTAAGTCTAGATTCATATCCCTACCATTTTATGCCACATTTTGTGGCCATCCTTCATTGCAGGAGTTGGAGAGGAAGCTACACTTATTTGTCTTTCTTCCCTTCTTTCTCCTGCCTTTTCTTTTCCCCCTGTTTGCTTGTCTTCTTTCATATCTTATGGCGCGATATATTTGGTTGTGGAACATCATGGACTAAGAGAAAGTGGAAATTATCCCTAGAAAAAAAGGAAAAGGAAATAAATAAAAAAATAACAGTGATACAATTATAGTTTTTTTTTTTTTTTGGTCCATAAGAGCCCAAACAGTAGTATAACACAGTCACAATAGAATAGGAAATGATATAATCAAACTTGAAATATAATGTATCCAATACATCAGTCTTAAGTCTTAATAATTGGCTTAAGCTAGGGCATAGTTTAATTGAAGTTGTTCAATATGGTATTCATGACATCATCTTAATATTTAATTAAACCCATATTGGTGATATATTTTATGTTGTATTTGTAGCTTTTAAGTGTTTTTTCATAATCTTAAGTCTGATTAAATTATTGGTGTAAATAAAGTTCTTTCTCTTTAGTTATCATCATTAAATTGATTGTTTTTGACAGAGTATAATATTAGGTTCATTATTTCAATTGTTTCATTTGTTACATCAGAGACTTCATGTGTACATAGATTGAATATTGCTCAACATATAAAGGGAATAAGGTTATATGTACTCCTCAATTCAAATAGAAAGGACATTTATCTGAAATATATCAAAATAAATAATAAATCACATTATTATTCAATCTCCAATAATCAACTTTAATGTTTATGTTGGGGAGATCCAAGAAAGGAGCTCACTTCAACCAAAACCCATGACAACAAGCCTAAGTGAGATTCCATCATAAAACCAATTGACAATAGGAGGAGCGGTCCATTTAACTTATCCACCATGGTCTTTCTCTTCAAACTTATGACGTGAGACTTTTCACTTATGTGTGATATTCCCAACTAGGATTGTAAAAGTCTGACCCAACATGATAACCCGACCCGAATTTATTGAGAGAAACACGAACCGATCTCGAACCGAACCGATTTCGACACGACTTGATCGTTTAGTGTGAAAACTTGTTATTTTTCAATTTTGAGCAAAACTAAGCTATTTTCAAGGCCGATACGAAATTGGCACGTTTATTAAATGGGTCGACCCGACCCAACCCGTTTTACAACTCTATTCCCAACAATATCACCCCGTCACACATGAGTTTCTTCCGAACTGTATCAACGCACAAGCTCCCCATTTCAGTTTCAGGTTAATAAGTCTCTTAGTCAAGAAAACTTTATTTTGGGTAGTCTTTCTTTGGTACAGTCCTTCTAACTTAGTCCACAAGTTATGGGAATCAGTCTCGTTGGCTATGTGGTGAAAGATATTCATATCCACTCAATGTCTAATTGTATCAACAACCTTCCTATTTAATTTTTTTCACTCTTCAGCCCTTGTCTTTTCAGGCTTTTTACTTTTCACTCAATGGGGTCATATAAGTGTTTACAATAAAGTAAGTCATCCATCATTGGCTTCCAAATCGAATAATTACTAGCAATTAATTTAATCATGGAGGTGCAAGTTGAACTCTTCATAGTTTTACAACTAGTTATGCCACTCCAAGCTCTGATACCACATGTTGGGGATAATTCAAGAGGGAGCTCAATCAAAACAATGCTAGGACAACAAGCCCAAGTGAGGTTACGTTCCATCCTAAAATCAATTAGCAATATGAGGAGTTACCTGCTTGACATATATACCATGATTCTTAATTCCCTTCAAATTTCTGATGTAAGACTCTTTACTCATGTATGATATTCCCAACAGTTTTGTTTGAGTTCTTAATATGATATCAATGGTAGAATTAGACAAAAAAGCGCAATTGAGCAAGCATAACCTAACAATAGTACCTAAGTGAACTATATGAGCCCATTCTTTTCAACTTATTATAAATACTTGTCATCAGCATTCAATACTTATCAGTACTGATCAATTTTCTCAACTGACTTTTGTTGAAGTGAACTAAACTTATTTTTGTGGACAAAATTAAATTGGACTTGTTTTTTTATTAAATTGAACTTGTTTGGTTGATGAATTAGAATTGAACTTATTTTGTTGAACTAAATTGAACTTATTCTTAAAATTTTTTTTGAATAATACAAGATCTTAGCCATATTTCATAATTATATTCTTAGCACTACTAAGTGGTAATCAGTACTCATTAAGGTTGATTAGTATCGATCAACACTCATCAGTATTAATTGATATTAGTCAACATTAATTGATACTAATGATCAACTCTCATTAGCATTGATGAACAATAAGTTATTTAATTACAAAAAGCCGAAAAGAACAAGCCCTATATACACTAATTTGAGCATCATATCTTGTAAATTTCAGCGGACCATCTTCATTTATTATTATCTTTTTAAGCAAACCATCTTCATAGAAACTTCAAACATTGACAAAAAAGAGAAAAGGACAATGGAGTAAGAAGCCATTGGGGTAGTGATCGATTGAGAGAGTTTTGGGCAATGACCAAATAAAAGCCACTAGCTAGAGCATGCCAATAAGTGACAATAGAAATGACAACTACTAACAAACCATTTGTCTGTATTGAATCCAAATACATGCATAGTACTAAAAAGCTGTTTGAACAAGCTTTATGGTACTCAACCTTAGAAGCCTTTTTCTCAGTGGTCCTTCAATTTCTGATGTCCTTTCCCTAAGCAAACAAAGCTAAAAAGCCTCTATATATGAAGCTATATGCATATATATATCTCTGTGATTCAAGCACTAATGTTGTGTCTCCTTCTTATTTGGTGATATTGATGAGGCTTCAATGCATGAGTACCCCTGGCCCCCCTAAAACAAACAAAAGTGTACATGTAAAACTATTAATGTGTGGAATGGTGAGGGACCAAACCTATATGCATTCAAGGGTTTAGAAGATGTACATCTAATAGACAAGTGTGTATGGATATAATTGGTCAAATGGGCATCCAAGTAGTTGGTACCAATTTTCATATGCTTCAAACCAAATGTTAAATAAGCTCGATTTATCAGAAATAAAGTTAATTCAATTTTATCTACTTATATGTTTTTTTTTAAAAAAAAAACAGAAGGGTAAGTTGTTCAATTTGTTAGATTTTTATGTAAGATAACTTAATAGATTTTACATAGGACTTGGGAGATATACCCATTATAATCCGATGGGAATGCCATTTTATTTAATCTTAGTACGACCAGAATATGATCATCCAATTGGTAGCGAATGTATCTATCAATTGATTCTTCGTTGGCACGTATTTAAGCAAATATGTGATAAAAATGTTAACAAAAATTTCAAAAATAGAAGAATTTAGCATTTATACTCTACTATATTGCACAATTGAAATTATTGTATTCATAATACGTCAAATGTAATCAATAATCTTTAAAGCATCTTCCATGCATGATTCATTTTTAGGGGAACAAAGGGTTATGTACATACACAATTAATGAGAATATTTGATAAATCTATATACTAATAAGGTTCTTATTAAATGGTTATGATCACGTATAAGATTGTTTTTTCTTACCAGAAAAGAAAAAATAATGAGAAATGAAATGACAAAGAATAATTTATGCACCATAGTCCATATTGAACAATTTTCTGTTGTTAGTGGTGTAAATGAGCAGAACTGGCTCGTGAGGAGCTTCTGGCTTGTTAAGCATTATTGGTTTGACGAGCTTGAACCAAGCCAAGTCAAGCTAGAGTTTTGTGAGTTTAGGTTTGTGGGCTCGCCAAATCTAAATAAACTAAGCATCAATGGTTCAGCGAGCTTGAACCCAGCCAAGTCAAGCTAGAGCTTTGTGAGTTTAGGCTTGTGGGCTAGCCAAATCTAAATAAACCGAGCTTTTCGCTAGCCAAGACAATGAATGGGATTAACGAGCATCGCGTGATTCCCGATGTTTTTTAAGAAATAAATATTAGGCTTTAAGTAATTAAACTTTCTACGTCAAGACAATTACTTTGATTGAGAATTATTGTTTACACTCACAGTATCACCTAAACGCCTCATTAGATGTTTGAGTTTTAAGATGTGTGGGCCGATATCCAAATTGTACAAAGCAAACTTGCATACGAGGTTCAAATAAATCAAGACTGTGTTCAACAATAGAGGTTAAAGTAGAGGTTAGTGATTTGCAGTAATCAAAATATTGTGCGTCAGTACTTGTAAGCGGTCGGTAAAGGAGTTGTAATAATCAATGCATGTGACTGTATTTATGCATTTGGAATCATAAAGAATTGATTGGAGCAAACACTGAGCTAGTTTTTCCTTGTGCTATGGCATGCATAGACCACTAATAGCCTGTGTTGTTAGAGTTCAATATATATATATATGTCAGCCCAATATCATCTTGGGCCCAATGATAATATCAAGAATGTTGTGGCCAGCCCACTTTTAGTAAGCAGCCCAAGTGCCCAACCCCTAATATAAGGGGATTAGGGGAGGAGCTGAGAAACCAAACAAAAAGGAAAAAGAACAAAGAGCAAAGAGCAAAACTTAAAATTAAACACAAAATTTGTCTTTATTATATTCATTTTTTAAAAAACAATCCTTTTCAGAAACCCTGCAAATTGCAGGCAAAACCCTTTGCTTCGCACCTCGCAAAATCTCACTCCACAAAATTCGCCACCCATTTTGCTGCTCCTCGGCCGCCGGCGCCTCTATATCGCCGCTGCCTAGCTGCCGGCGTTTCTCTCCCTCCGCCTCCCCTGTTAGTAGGGCGTTCAGATTCGGGTAGGGTTTATATGCTAGATGTTCATGGAAATTGTTTCTTCACAGCGTTCGTCGCTTCAATTGTCTAATTGATTGAGGTTCGTTGCGGCTGAGGAAGATTCGAGGGTGTGATTAGATAAGAGATGGGGTTGAAGGTAGAGAAGGTTATTACTACTGTTGAACAGGTGTGTTTGTTTCAGCTTCAATGCTTGAGTAATTATGCTTAAATATGTTTTAGGGTTTATGCATTTGGTTGGATTTTTTTTCTTCCATTGTGAAATGTAGTACAGTGCAAAGAGATAATTACAACGTCCTATAGGAGTAGAAAGAAGTCTTTGGCTGCTTTGGGTTTATTTTATTTGGAGTTCTCTTTCCCTGTAGGTATTACGGGTTTGGAAAACTGCTGAAAAAGAGTAATTGTGGCAAAACTTAGCTTGACCATGGAGGAAGTTACTTCCTTGTATTGAGATAGTGTGAATAATGCTGGATTATGTTTGTAAGAAACGATTAATCTCCTATAAGTTTATGGTTTTAGTTATGTTGGAAGTTTAAATTGCTAGAGTTGCTTATGCCGCTGCTGGAGAAGTTTATGGGAGTAATAAAAGACTTAAAATTTACCTCTTTGGCTTTTTTTTTTAATAAAAAAAGACATTGAAGTAATGCATCCCGAGCTTGAAGTTAAGTTGAGAACAGTGGTGGTTGAAGCAAAAACCAACTGCTTGATGGATTTAGCGAGTAAACACTTCCATGGCTCCACCTAATTTGCTTTCGTCAATTTGGGTTCTGGGGCAATGCATCACTCTTTGCAATGTTTAAGGAGTATGCTTGTGTCGACAAGATTGTTATTTGTGAGCCTGAAGCCACTTACATCAGCTTTATTTTAATTAGGTGGAAAGTTCTTCATTTTGATTTGTATTGCTTTCACAGTGAACTATGGTGTCAAACTCTATTTCTGTTCTTTTAATCATGTGAGGGTGTTGCCTTGCAGGAATGGGAGGAAGATGTAAATGTGAAGAAGTATCTTAGAGGAGAAGGTCCTAACTTAGAGGTAGTCTTTCTTAACATTGTTTTCCACCAGTTCTATTTTTGGCTTCTCCACCCCTGCCCCCCTTTTGTTATTGCTGGTTTTGAACTGTGAAGATTATTGCCATCATTCATTACAAAATTAATCTCTGATGTTCATGCTGTGTTTACAACATGATGGTTGTAGGTGTTGCAAGATAAAAAGCTGAAGGGACAGCTTACTGTTAAAGAAGCGTTAAATAGACGCTCTGCAAAAGCAGCTGCTGATGTTGAAAAGGTGATCACCTTATCCATGTGTGTTGCACCAAACTGAATTTTTTGGTTTTGTTTTGTTTTGTTTTTGAGGATCAGATTAGCGTGAGAGTGGCCTACATTGGAGCTTTTTCTTTCAGTTCTCATGTTTTAACCTCTGTGGATAAGTTGCAGACCTAATGCGTTGAACACCTTTGCCATCCTTTTGGTTAGAAGCGAATTGCAATTATGTGAATTTTCCTTTGAAATGGATTACAGGGCAGATCCTGTCTTCTTTCTTCTTTCACTGAAGAGAAAAGGCTTCATGATAAAGTAACGTCTCTCTAGGGTTTTAAACCTTCTTAATTTAGTGTGGGTCAGGTGGTGGGGGGAGGTGGAGCAAAATGGCTTCTCTAGCCTATGTTCCTATTTTTAGTCTGAGTACATGAAGGTTTGCCATGGAGCAAACAGGGGAGAAAGATTTTCTTTTATGTTTAGATGGCCACTGCATCTAAATGATGCGCGAGCTTGAGAACCAAAGTTTTGAATGAAAAATTCAAGATCTGTTATATTATGTATCTTAAGGATTACCAGAATGTTCCATTATGTCACTTTTTGTTAGATACGTTTTTACTCTGTTGATAACTTACTCTGTCTAATCTTTCAGTGGCTTCTTCCTTCAGAACCTGGAATCTTGGAGACTGATGGTATAGAAAAGACATGGAGGATAAAACAAGTGGATATTGTCCCAGAAGTTGATATTCTGAGCTTAAAGAAGCAATATGATATGGTCTTACCAGGTTAATATTATCTTGCTGGTTCTGATGATTTTCGTTGTATGCCACAATGCCACTAACTAGCACTGTAGCGCATATCATGGTTTGGATTTTTGTGAGGCTCGAGGAGATCTGCTTTGGGGAACTTTTTTAAAAAAAAAAAAAAACTTGTAGTTACACTAAGATACTCTAAATATAGATGAGGAAGAGAATGTTTGAGTTTGAAGGTGAGGTCTATTGTGCTGGCATAGTGAGATGAGGGTCACCAATTTTATTGTCTTGGTCATTTAAAATTTTGAAGGTTGAAAGCCTTTACTCTTTCAGCCATTTGGCAGGGGGTTCTAGGAAAGGGGACGGGAATCAGACCCTGTTATTTCCTTTCTATGTGTTTGGTTTATGTTTTCTTCATTTCCTTTTCCAAAATTCAAATCTGTACCCCAGATATCCCACCAAGGCAATTTTCTTTCCTTTTTTTTGGGGGGGGGGGGGACATGTGGCAACTTACCTCTTAATTGTAGAGGGATTAATTCTATTGGACCCTACACAAAAATATTAACTCCTAATACTTCATGGAAAGAAGCATAAGGCAGTTCTAGAGAGACATTTCGTTTTCTCATTTTCTTATAGGATTCATTCTGAATCAGAGTTCTGTCATTCTGCAATCCCCTTTGACAACACCATGTCCACCACCCCACTACCAACATACTTTATGCTTGTACCCTCCCTACATTGCCAATCCTCTGTCACCTCTATGAGTCCTAAACTCCATCATCTATAAAGACTCTATTTACGCGACCCTTGGCACCAACTACCCTTGGGACTGCTACCCACCATGCTGATAGCTAAACTCCACGTTCACCCCCTCCCCAAAAACGAGATCCTCTACGTTAAGACCCTTTCACCACATTCTTCTGTTGCAGGGCCATCACTGTCATCTCCATTGTGTATCCATCTTGTATCGATCACTCACAGTACCACATCAGCACTAAAAAAACACAAAGGGATGAAATATGCTGCTTCTGCCTATCACTTTCGCTACAATGAGCATTATTAATTCAATTATCTACATTGGGCGGATATTGGATTATGCGGCTAATGTCCCGACCAGACCATCAGAGGTGTAGGATGGGGTTGAGCAATGCATGGCAGCAATTTACTATGATAAATCGAGGATGATGATATTCACAAGCGATGCTAAAAGGCTGGAATAGGTGGGATAAAAAGTGTAATGGTGAAGACTTTGGGGAGGTCGATGGTGCAGAAGAGAGGCGGAGGGTCAGAGAAGAGGTTCAAGGTAGGAAAGACAGTGATGGGCAGAGGAGGAGGCTGAGGGTTAGCAGGGGGTTGGATGGTGGAGAAGATAGAGGGGATTCAATGGAATGCGGACTCTATGGATGAGATGGTGAAATGCAGTTGAGTTAAATACTCAACCAAGCATTAACGACTGTGATTTAAATCCCTCAAAAAACCAAACCAAATGTATAGGGAAGTTAAGGGCTTCCTCTTCCCCTCTTTTCCCAGTGCTGAATACACTCCCTTGCCCCGAGTTGAATTGGAACCAAATTGGGCACTTAGGACTCAATTAAGAACAGTATGATGCTAATACTTGTTACATTGATTTCCGTGTTTGTGTTTACCTGAAGTTTCTTTGCTTGTTATGATTAAGGAAAAATTGAAAAATGAGTTCAATGGTTTGTTGAAATATTTTCAAGCCATTCATTTGAAGTCAGAGAAAACTGTTATGATGTAGGTGTATCTAGAGCCTGATAATATTTGTATTTTTGCCAATTTTCCCTTGTCGGAATGATACTTCTGTTTTCAATTCTGCATGCAGGACTCGGTCCATATACACTTGATTTCACTCCAAGTGGCCGATATATGGCAGTTGCAGGCCGCAAGGGCCACATAGGAGTGCTTGATGTGAAAAATATGGATCTACTTAAAGAATTCCAGGTATCCGTTGGGCTTGCAGATATTGAATTATCCAAGACTCCAAGTTTGTTATTGTATTGGATTTTATTGTAACTCTTATCTCATGATTCGTGGATGGATCTGTTCCGGTGGAAATTCCTTTACTTCTGTTGCATTTTGGAACCCCCATTTGGGTTCATACATATGAGAACAGAAGAGGGCTTGTGCTGTTCTGAGCCTAGTCTTTATTGAAAATGGAATTAGTTGTTAGTTAAAACTTCTATGGAGGGCTCTCAGCTGATTTTTGCAAAAAATGTTGAGGTATATATAAATTCAACAGTATTGTGTTCTCTGTCTTCCCTTTGCTTGTCTACTAAAGCCACAATTTATAATATTTTCTTTGAGATGTAGGATATATGTATGCATACTGAGTTTTAAATACTAGAGTTTGATATGTTTTCTTCTGGACACCTCAACTCAATGTTATCTATCTGTTTAACGTGGCCCCTGCATTGCTAGTGTTAGAACAGACTTTTGGATTGTAGGAAAATGGAATTGGTTGTCCTTGAAGAGGAAATCAATGTGAAGTATAGAATGGAGACCCTATTATGTGAACTATTTAAGGAATCTCTCACGCATTTAACTTTGCACTCGGTTTGGTTCTATTAAATTCAGCCAAGAAGGCCAAGGATGTGCTACTAGTGGGTGGGGTGGATGAAAGCATGTAAGCAACCAATGGATTTGAGGACAAATGCTCATTGTGTTGAGACTCCATAATTTATTTTTGGGTTACGTTTTCTTTTCCCTCCACCTTGTTCCTTTTGGCACCTGGGGGGGGGGATTTGCCAAAACTGTTTAAATCCATGTGTTGCATTGAACATGAAGTGCCTGAGTTTTCCTATAAGGAAAGGAATGTCCACCTGAATTATTCCTGAGTTAATGTTCCCAACTGTTACAGGTGAGGGAAACTGTACGAGATGTTGTGTTCCTGCACAATGAGTTGTTCTTTGCTGCTGCTCAAAAGAAGTGAGATCTCGTCTCCCAAAACTCTGTTTACTTTTGAGTGGCTGCCTATGGATGGTTATCATTTATGCTTCTTGAAACAGCTTATGCTTAAGTATAACAAGCATTTTTCAGTGTATGAAGAGGGTGTTTTTGATGTTTTTCCTTCACTCCATCCTCTTGCATCATTCGATGGATTGGTTGTCTTCATTTCCCTTTACCGAGCCCATTAACATCATGGGCGTATTGGCTGTTATGGGATCATATTATACATAGATGTACATACTGTATTGTTCTGTTTTATTCGATAAGTCATTCTGTTTTCTGGTTTGCCGTGTCTTCCCTTGTGTACAGCTACTAGCTCATAACCAATAAGCTTGATACTTCCTAAATATTTAATGCCAGTCACTCAAAATTTTGGCAGGTATCCTTACATATACAACAGAGATGGTGTAGAGCTGCACTGTTTGAAGGTACAGATAGCTTGACCAAAATAAAGCTATGCCCTTTTTATATTGTTCTCTGTTCAATGGTTGATCAAGCTTAATTGGATTGTATGTCGCTCTTTGGTGAGCTTACTTAAATCAGTGACACGTAGTTTGATCTGTCACCTGTCCTCATGTTGTTAAAAGTGGGGCACTTGGTGTTGCCCTTCAGTTCTGGTTTCTTTGATTCTTTTAAAGGACTATTGTTTATGCCCCTTTTTGTCATGTTCACTCCTGATGGATGCTGCTTTGTGGTTCCTGTTTAACAATATACTTTGGCTGATGTATGTTCCTGGTGGATGTCCATTATTGACGTTTCTGGTATCATAAAGTCCAGGAATATCCAGACACTTAATTATCTGTATTTTATGATTATTTTTATGTGTGTTTTTATTTGTAAGATGTACTTTTGATATGCATAATCAAAGCATAATTAGAGATAATTTGCAATTTGCTTTAGCTTGAACCACAGAAATGCTTATTTGTAAGGCAAGGGGGGTGGGTGGATCCTAACAAGAGCTGGTGGCTGCTAGCATCTGCGAGGGAAAATCATTCACTTCCTAATGGTTGTACCCTGAGCCTGCCCTTTTCATTAGGTTTTTAAAATAAAACTCTAGGTTGCTTGGCCTGTAATACTTATGTTACTATGGGAACTAGTAGAGGTGCTATCTCGTGGTCATCTTTGTCTATCAATGATTCTGAACTTCTGATATGTAGTCATTAAAATGAAAAACAATTGTACTCTTCCTTTTCCAGGAACATGGTGCTGTGCTGAGGCTTCAGTTCTTGAGGAACCATTTCCTTTTGGCATCCATTAATAAATTTGGGCAGCTCCATTATCAAGATGTCACTATGGGTGGGATGATAGCCAACTACCGGACTGGTCTAGGGCGGACTGATGTGATGCAAGTAAATCCCTACAATGGTGTTGTTGGCTTAGGGCATTCAAGCGGCACAGTTACCATGTGGAAGCCTACAAGCCCCAACCCTCTAGTCAAAATGCTATGCCATCATGGGCCATTAACGGCCTTGGCCTTCCACCCAAATGGGCATCTTATGGCAACAGCAGGGATGGAGAGGAAAATCAAATTGTGGGACTTGAGGAAATTTGAGGTTCTTCAGACCCTCCCAGGTCATGCCAAGTCCTTGGATTTCAGCCAAAAGGGCTTGCTTGCGGCTTCAACTGGGTCGTTTGTTCAAGTCCTGAGAGACTCTTCTGGTTCTCAGAATTATGACTGGTACATGAGGCACTCTATGGCAAAAGGCTACCAGATTCGCAAGGTCTCATTTCGACCCTATGAAGATGTTCTTGGTCTTGGACACTCAATGGGATGGTCATCTATCCTCATCCCCGGTTCTGGTGAGCCTAACTTTGATTCTTGGGTGGCTAACCCATACGAAACTCCAAAACAAAGGCGGGAGAAGGAAGTTCGGTCTCTTTTGGACAAACTCCCTCCAGAGTCGATCATGTTGGACCCGAAGAAAATCGGGACAGTAAGGCCACCAAGGAAGAAGGACAAGCCTACACAGAAAGAGACAGAGGAAGAGATGGAGGCGGCAGTTGCAGCAGTTAAGAACAAGGACTTCAAGAAGAAAACCAAAGGTAGGAACAAACCAAGTAAAAGGGCGAAAAAGAAGCAGGAGATTGTGGAGATAGCAAAGAGGCCATTTGTGGAGCAAAAAATGAAGGATGATGAAGAGCTGACCAGAAAGAAGAGACAAAGAATCAGCCAAGAAGAAGCTGAATTGCCAAAATCATTGCAGCGGTTTGTTAAGAAGAAAACTGCTTGATTCTGTTCAATATTCGACTGTGTTTCTTTATTCTTGTTGCATCAAATGTCGCACATTTTCAAAATTTTTGTATTATGTTTCAATCGCAAGATAAAATTTATGTAAGCCTTTTTGGTTTCTAATTGCTTTTGCTAACCAAAACCACATTGCAGTACATATTCTTGAGAGTTTCATATCGTCTTGGTTTCTGCTCAATTCAATTTTTTTCAAAATTTGTTGGGGATATCGAATAGTAAGTACCCCCAGGCCTTCATTTATACCGGTGATACCACCATAATTAGCTCAAGGGTCAGTACAAGTCAAATATTAATCATTATCGATACAACTACAATGTTTAGTATCGTCGTGTTTTGTTGATGTCAGAGAAGATTCAAATGTAGACAGTCTTTTTATACAAATACTTGTACAAGATCAATCATTATGAGTATTGAGCGCATGTTGGCTCACGTCATTAAAGTTTAGTTGGATGACCATTATCAGTAGAAATCAAAGTTAATCATATTGGTTTGGTTGATTGAATTTTCCAAGTATGAGTCTTACATTATGTTCTAATGGTTGCAGTCATCAGCAAAAACATGCTGTAGATAATTTTAGCTCAAAAAAATTGAATGGAATGAGGACAAATGGAAATACGTGTTTGTCGCTGAGAAGTTTGCCAATCAAATATTCCAACCCTGGATTTATCCGCACAAAGTTAATATACTAAAAGAGTGGAAAAATATTATCTATGAAATAAAGTTTAAATTGATAGTTTAATGTAAGCTACCCAGAAAAGTTATGCCAATAATGAATTTCCCGTCTTCCCTCTTTTTTAGGAATGACGTAGCCTTATACTCAAGTCTGTTGACCTGTCAATCCCACAACTATTAACTATAGTAAAGACAGAGGAGAGTTATTCATCATCACACGTCTTTTAAAATCAATATTCACGGATCATGATCAATCATTTATTACTTGATCTAGATGTTACTTTCCAAATATATTTTTTTTTTACCAAAAAGAGGAATTTTTTTTTATTTTTCCAATAAGGCATTTCTCTATAACACAAATTACGCAAAAATTTATCATTTCAGCAAGGATGAAATAATGAGATCGAGTACGGATCAAATCGAAGAATTCCTGGATCAAATCGAAGAATTCCTTACGATGTTTCACAAAATTAGGTATAATAATACAAGAATGGTAGAAATGTATGAGATTCAGATTCATCAATAATGAATTTCCACATTTGTAATCTGAATCCTCGAAAACTTTATCAATAGAACTAATATATGTTGTTGAATGATTAATATCGATGTTAAAGCAAACAATAGCATACATATGTCAAAACCATGGCAGAAGAAACCATTGAACCATTCCATAAGTCTAATTAAAGTCGTATCACAACCATATATATATGATCAAATAGAGGGGAAAATACATGTAACAATAGTCTAATACAAGGCCATGCCACTATAAATTGATATCATGATGATAACCCAACTAAACCCTAGCTAATCAATATACAAACTATATCATACTCCTACATAATGATCTCCTGTAAATCGATCCCATATAGAAACATTAACTAACACCCAGCTTAATTAATTCACACTATAAGCATCCACAAATCAACAAATTTTCTTTGGGTACATCACAAAGAAACCTACATTATGTATATCTTACTACATATAAACCCTAAAATCTCACATCTCTAAATGATCATGACATTGTGGAATTAGAGGAGGGAGAAAATCATGATGAGCAGCTCCTCCTCCTAACTTGTTATTGCTGATGTCCTCAAAATCCATGTCATTCCACAAGAACCCATAATCATCTGCACCATCTTTCGTGCTCGGGTTGATCAAATCACTCAAGGAGAAGCTGCTGGAGGCGCACTCCTTCAGGAGATTGTTAGGGTTTAATGACGGCGAGTAATTGCTTAAAGCATTGCTGTTGTTTGGAGCAGATGATGATGATATTGAGGGGTTAGTTGAAGATATTGACTGAATTTGATGGCATCTACAAATTTGCGGGTTGTATTTTTGATTATCAAAGGGTGGAGAAGAAGAGCTAATTGTGGTTTGATTATCAACGATAGGGTTATCTGCATTGTTTTCTCCCTTGTTCTTGTGAAACACTCTGCATAACACCCAGTCTTCCTGCTAGAATTACAAGATTTATTAGCCATTTTCTGCAAGTAAAATTAATGCATCGATTTTAGGTAAAGAATCTATGTTTTAAACAAAAGTATCATATGAAATATGTTATTTTAAATTTATTTTTTTGAAACTGCGAATTAATTGGCCATATATGATTCATGTAATTTATACATAAAAATTTAAACTTTTGATAAGATCTGAGTTAGAAATACTTCAAGACAAATTTTACCCGTGGCAATATTAATTCTTCTTTTTTTTCGATGTAAAAGAAGATTTAAAAGTGAATAAATATAAAAAAAAAATAGAATTAAATTCTTGAAAAAACTGTACTAGCCACAAAAAAAAATTGGAATAGTCCAAAGGATTAATGTGACATGTGAGTGGAGAAAATGACTACATAGACATATAAGAACATTCCTTACACTTTGGATGGAGACTATGGCAAACATATCATCCTTAGTCATATCATGATGCAATGCCAAGAGCTTGCATGTGCATGCAAGTGCTTCAATGTGTACTCTATAGAATATATATATATGTCAACCTAAAATTTAAGGATTATTTTCATGTTCAACAAATATATAGATATAGATATCAGCTAGTTTAAATGTTTAAGTTTAAGACAACAGATATGTGTAGTAGTAAAATATGTACGAATTTTGGTTCTTACGTACCTTAGGAGGCATATGCGGGCTTTCCAAGCGGAACTCATGCATGATCCAACCTGTTTTGATCCCATTTGGGGCCCGATTCCGATAAAACACCAAAGTCTTTCTCATCCCTACTATCTCCCGGGTCTTCGGGTCATATATGACCCGATCCTTACCCGTGGCTTTCCAGTATCCAGATGTCGTTGCTCGATTGGTCCGAAAACCTGTGGCATACTTGCGATCGCGAAAGCTGAAGAAGTACCATTCACTTTTGTTGAGCTTAGCCACCTCTGCTTATTAACAAGGTTAAGTAAATACATAAATGAATGAATAAATAAGGGTTATGCATGAGCTTAACAATGTACATTCATGTATGAATGAATAATTATGTATGAAGCAAATGAAGATTTAATTGTGATAATTAATTAATTATAAGTTTTGAGTTAATTAAAATGTACATTCATGCAGTCGAAATAATGAAAATAAATTTCTTTTTATAAATTCATATATAAGGCATAATTGATAATTGGAAAGGATTAAGAACATGGAGGGGGGGGGGGAGAGAAGTTATTTTTTGGGATTGTAAATTATCAATATGATCTCATATACTCTGCTTGATATATATAGGAGTATCTTAATTCTGACTAAAAGGATAATTTTTTTAAAAATAAAAATCTAAGATTAGCATCTTTAATTACACATTTTGACCTCATTTCCAACATAATTCCAACACCATCACTTTCGATACCCCAATTTCCTAAGAAGCAATTTTGAGATTTCAAAATTTGTTCTCACAATTCTTACATCAAATTCTCTTATTAACTATTTTCAAGAATATTATGTTGTTTTATAAAAGATAGAACATTATGTCGTTGTACTTTTGATTTTGAAACAATTTGTACATACATACATATATATAGAGAGAGAGAGAGAGTTGTGGTCGTTTAGGTGCATGATCATTTATATCACCTTGAAGGCTTTTATTATTATTATTTTTATGGGTTTCATTGTCTTTAAAAATTAAGCTCGAAATAATGACGACTTCTTGTATACTCTTTGAAATAATTGAAGCCAAAATAAAAGACATGACCTGACTAAGACATTATGACAAAAAGAATAAAACCTTGAAGTTATTAATTATTTTAATTGCTAAATAATATAGGGGTAATTAATAACACACACCTCTTCAATAATGAGGAAATAGACATTAAAATAGAGAAAAGAATAAAGTTGTGAACAGGTAGAGTTACTGAATTGGGCAGGCATATATATGCCAAATTAAAGTTAGAATCTGCCCTGATTGGAAGCTAGAAATTGAGGGTTTGAGCTTTGAATTCCAATCTTATCACCACAATACTAATCATTTTTGGGGATGAATCAAAGTGCTTATCTTAATCATACCCCATCAAAACAAATTACAAACTGCTGGGTCAACTTAATCTGGGTCATCCAAATTTATGAAGTTGCTGAATTCTCAATTATTCTAGAAGAAAACACTAAGCGTTTATCACGTATCATATTAGATACTTTTCGGGTCTTTGATCCTCTGTTTTATCACAATCTAGCTATATATTGTTGGTTATAAACAAGTAGATCTCTTCTGTGCGTAACAAATTTTCTCAGTTCACAAAATTCAAATCCAAAATTAGTTTTAGATATACTATAAACTTTGTACTAGGATCGATATAATAATTTCAAAAGGATGTATTCGATCTTATCCATAAATAGTATGTATATGAGTAATTTATTAATATACGTCGCCACAAAATTAGTAATTGAGCCTTTTTTTCCCCAAGTAAATATAATTAGTAATTGGGACTTGGTATGATACCTAATATATCTTGTATCTAGTGAGGATTGGACTGCTAAAAGCTAGAGCTTTCAGTAATGAATTTAAGCATATGCCTATTATCTTTGGTATGATCATGATATCTTTGTTTATTCTTTTCGTCTGGAAACAGTGTAGAGAATCATATCATTAATTCATTAAAAAATGTTCAGATATACGATTAATATTGCAAAGATGGTTTTAAAATAATATACTGTGGATATAGGGCATAATTTGTGGCATTTTATTTTTTTCTCAATAAGAAATTAAATTAACCTCACTCCTTGCACTTCTTATGACAAATAATAACTTAAGAAATATACAAAAAGCTGATTTTCCCCCCCAAACATGATGAATATGATGTATAAGTGGGGTTTCAAATAGGTGGCGGAAATACTGATGAAATTTTAGCGAAGTGGTTAAGATTGAGGTTCTGAGTACAGTAGGTTTCAGGTTCGATTCCACCTCCTCACTTTTTTTTTTCTATTTTTAAAATGAATACATAAGGCAAAATGATTTATAAATAGAGGGTCTCAATTAATTTCTATTTTTTTTCCAAATAGTTTTAAACTCTAAATTAAAATCTCATTGACTAAACAAGAGTACTAATTTGAAGGAGTCATAAAAATTAAATCTTCAAGTGATTATTTTCGCTAATATATAAAATGAATATATAGGGGGAAACATCAAAATTATATCATACTCCTAGGAGTATATACTCCTACAGGTCACATCAGCGTCACATATTAAAAATTATTTATATGATAAATACACGCTGAAAAAATATATATACATGACAAGTGGGAGTGCACACTTCTACGTGTATGATATACATTACCGGGGAAACACCCGGGGCGAGGGAGGCTTAAATTTTGAGTAAATATATATGTATGTTCAAAGCCTAGTTGCCATAAAATAAAAAAACAAACCTGGAAAATAAAAAAACAAACAAGAATGATATATTATTGATTAATTACGTATTGTAATTAATCATTTAATGTGGACGGACAAGGGGAAGAAGGCTACCATTGAAGGTATTTATTCCTCACCATATATAGACATGTCTATCAAAGAAATAATGACGACCAACATATATTCCATTACATCAATTATTTATGATTTTGACAGATTTTAACTCGTGATTTCATCAAGAAACTTATTTAAAATTAACAAAAAATAAAAAATAAAAAAAACAAACAAACGTACGTACCAGGGAGTTCCCATGGCTCACAAGTATGCAAATCAATCTCAACCAAAGTGCCTTTGATTGCTTCTTGATTAGCAATCTTTTTGTGAAGGTAATGACAGACCAATTCTTCATCACTTGGGTAGAATCTGAATCCGGGAGGCAGTGTTTCTCCAACATCTCTTAAACCCATTGTCAATAAACTTATTCTGACAAACGATTATTTATGTATGAAACAGAGAGAAAGGCAGAAATAGAGAGAGAGAGAGAAGGCACAAAGAAGGCAGAGAAGAAGATTATGGGGGTGTTTGTTTGTGTGTGTATGAGAGATATAATAATATGGAAGTATTTGTAAACTTGTTCACATATATATAAAGAAAGAAAGGAGGAGGGGGGGGGGGTGTTAGAGAGAGAGAGAGAGAGAGAGAAGTTAGGGCTTGTTTGGCAATCAATAATGAATGATATTTGTGTCAACATCCTAGCTAGCATTAGAGGGAGAAGGAGAGGAAAGGGGGAGGATGCTTGTTGAGTTAAATTAAGGTGGGGGGATTGAAGTTTTAGGAAAAGCCAAACTCACAAGAAATCTTTTCTGTTAGAGGGTGAGGAGCCCTATTTAATTTAATTAATTAGTGCTTTTTAGTAGATAAATTAATGCCATATGTGAGCATGTGGCCAAAGGTATTTATGAAGCAAAACCCTTCCCTAATCACCTCTATTATATTATTTACTCTCCATATTGGGAAATTCAGATAATTACGATATTCAATTAGTAATTTTATGTAATATAAAATTTAGATGTAAAACTGTCAGTACATATATATTATTTCATGTTGTCTCTATTAATGTTTTGTGATAATATTTATGGAAAAAATACAACAAAATAGCTGGTTAATGAATTAATTCGTTAAATCATATTAAGTCAATTGATATAAAGTGTTTTTAGAGTTCTTTCCTATTCTTCTTCCATTGTACGTCGTTTAAATAATTTCACAATGTTTATTTCTCCCAATATTGAAAATATTTTCTCACAAATTTAAGAGAAATTGAAAATCTATACGCGTAAAATTTTTCAAAAGATACTTTTAAAGAAAACAATTATGTAAAAACAATTATATAGTATTTTGATTGGGATTTATGGTATTTCGTGGAAAGAGAGGGGAGGGAGCATGATGAATTTCTTTGAAAGTGAAAAAAAGGGCTGTTGTGTATTTCAACAGTGCATTGATGATATTAATTAACCAAAAGTCAGAAAAGGTTTGAAAGAAAGTGGAAAAAGGATTCGACTTATGAGGAAAAATATCAGAGAAAATTTGTGATTGGCCAGATAACATATTCCACCCTCACACGCCAAAAAATGGATAAAAAAGAGGAAACAAAAGTTTAAAGCTTCTTTGACTTATTTTTGATTCTTTTTTTAACAATAATATTGCATTTCATATTTATTTATTTATTTTAATTAGACACAAATCTGCTCTGCCAAATCCAAATTGAAATCTCAAACCTCCACTTAATAAAAAGGGAAAAAAAAAAGCAAGAAAGTAGAAGGAAATTTCCATATACACTAGCTAGGATCGGATATATACATGATCTTTCACTCTTACAAATCAATGGTGAGGGACAAAAAGAGAAGCAGGAAAAAAAAAAGAAAATGATTCCTTTTTGCCAGCAAAGTCAAGAGGGGGGAAAAAAAGGGGAAAAAGAGGATTCTTTCTAACATTTCCCACCTCCATCCATAGTCATCTCGAGCTTTTTTGTCCTTTTTTTTTCATGTGAATGATTAGACTGTCTATGATCATATTCATCTATCATGAAGATTTTAATTATTAGATTAGATAACCTGAACAATCAGAAAGTCACAACAAAATTTTAATCTTTTTTCATTCGGAGATTCTTAATAGTGCTGAATTATGCTAAATTATACTTAACGCTTATGATAAATCCTTACCATAAGTCGAAAAAAACATGACCTAACAAACCTTATTAAAGCTCAATGTGATGCTTGTTTTAGCGCGTAATTCCCTTTAGTTGCTAGATCATTTGCGAATTTTGGGTTGTTATCCATGAAGAAATCTAATCTTTTCCCACTAATTAGTCTATCATTAGTTTGCTAATTACTTATATTTAAGCATCTAGGGTTATATATGGACACACTAGGGTATCAATCTTCATTCTTCTTCTTCTTCTTGTTTTGTTTTTTTGTTTTTTTATGGGATCCATAATTACAAATGCAGATTAATTAATGAGTAGCTTGTTTTTGTTATTTTTTATTTTTTATTTTTGAAAGAAAGGTAAGTAAAATAATCTACGTAACCCTTCTCTTAAGAGTTTTTCTTAGATTATCATTATGGATAATACAACGTAACTCTGAACATTGAACTTTACTCCACGTTAATGTCAAAATTTATTTAAGTCCTCACTTCAGCAGCCATTCTGTCCTGCGATTCCCTCGTTTAAAAATGTGTGTGACAAATTACGTAGTCGCAGACTTGAAAGCAAGAATGAATATGGTAATATGGTAATTATTAGAGTGACCAAATTGCCAGGAATGATGAAAGAAGGGAACCAGACTCCTTTTTAAATTAATTAATTAATTAATTAAAATATTGTTGTTTTTGTAATAACAAAAGCTTCTCTTTCCCCCTTTTTTGGGGTGCTTGATTTGCTTGATGATGGCATCAGGAGATTATGCTATTTAACCTTTTCTTTTAATGGCATAAAATTAAAGTTCTTTCGTGTTTTCTTGCACTATTTATTTATGCCAATTATTGTTTCGAAAGAAGAGGAAGGAATATGCACTTGATAGTGATTATTGCAATAATGCTACCTTCATGAAATCATATACTAGACATGCATGTATCCACCTAACGTATATATCCTAGATTTCTCTACTTTCTATTGGAAAAATACTATATCCATTGGAAAGGTGGTATAATTAAGTTTAATTCTACCTATTTATTTTCATATTAATTAAGTTTGAATCTATAAGTATCAATAGATTTCATTAACAAAGTTTCCTTGCTTTTGATATCAAACAAACATAAGAGTATAATTTCAGCTTATATATATATCAACCTTATATCTTCAATTCTCCAAACCAGAAATTAAGGGCATGTTCTTTTCGTTGGAAAATGTGAGTTGTTAAATGGGTGAAGTTCGTTGACAATGGTTGAAATAGATTGAAGGGAGTATTTTTTGGGTGAAGTTGATTGAAGTAGGTTGAAATGGGATGAAGTGTGTAGAATTCTTTTTTTTTTTTTTTTGTGTGATGGGTATAAGTTAGTTAAAATAGTGAGAAGTGGGTTGAAGTAGGTATTTTTTTTAAATTGAAATTCATGAAATAGGTTAAAGTAAGTTGAAGATGGTTGAAGTTGATTGAAATTGGTAAATTTAGATTTATCAACGAAAAAAACGGGGCCTAAGTATGATTTAAATGAATTGAGGACATCTTCTTCTACTTATCATAAATACCGGTAATCAACATTCAGCAGCTTTCAACACAATTCAGTATCATTCAGCACAATTCAGCAATGTTAAATACTTATTGATTATGCATAGTTATATTTCTTTAACCATTCAACATGTTTCAGCAATAAACGCTAATAAATACTTCTCATAAGTCCCAAAAAAAAAAGCCATGAGACAATAAAGAACATATCATTACTGTTCAACCACTTCATTATAATTTCCATATTTAGATCATTTAATTACTTAAAATGTTTGTCTTAATCTTTAACTTATACTCTTGTCTCGTGTCTTAAACTGTTCATGTTGAAACCTACGAGTGCATTTAGAACCTAAGTGTGATGCCTTTGCGTATATAATGCATGGTACAATTTATGTACTCCTTCTATCTTGATGTTTGTTCACTTTTTGTTGTCTTCAAGAACCATCTCTGATCGTTATTTTCTCCTATGATACATGAGTAATTAGTTTCTCTTTAAAAAATGGTCGTATTTATTAATGCAATAGAAACATTTTTGAAATTGTGATGCAATTATTTGAATTTGAATCATTGTCTACTTTAATCTCCATGTATCTTCTTATAAGAGAAAACCATCAATTAAGTATGACAATAAGAATGACCGAATAACCAATCTAGCTATAAATTAACCAGAAAATAATACATAATTTTCCAGATTAATTAATTTAAAATTGCAATTAAATTAAGGAGCGCAGGAATGAATTATCCAAGAAGATATGTGTTTAAGGAAACAAAAGTGAAAGTGAAAGTGAAACCACATTTAGTGTATGCTTCAAGTTAGTTAGGATTAGGGTGCATGACTTAGGAGTTTGTTGACGTGACTCCACTTTATTTGTTTCATAACCCACAACACTGTATGTCTTTATCCAAAAATATATATAATGGTCAATCTAAGTTGTTAATTCTAGCTTTTTTTTTTAAAGGTAAGTAAGTTAGGCAGTCATTCTCTTAAAGGATCTATCTAACTATCTAAGCTATCAACAATAAGAATACTAGAAAGTTCAACCGATGAAGGGTGTAAAAAGGTTGCAGTAGACCTAGTAATAGTATAATACATCCAAATTCGCCAGACAATAAGCCGCCATATTGCCGTCTCTAAATATGGGTTGGATGGATGTCCTAGCAAAATTTTGGAAAAGAAACCGCATGTTTTGAATCAAAGGCTAGATCCGCCATGGAATACAAGTGAGACCTTGAACTGCTAGAATAACGATGAGGCTATTAGTTTTTTGTTTTTTTTTTTTTAAAGTCACTTTAACATGTAGTACACTTTTTGCTCGCCACGAAAAGAAACATATTTATTAACCTTTTTTGAAAATTTTGGTAATTATTAAAATATTTAGATGATAAATTCTAGCGCTCGTGAAAAATTTGAGTTTGGATTAATTTGGGTTGGGTCAAATTTGATATTTGGATGAAAACATCATACTTGGGCCCGATCTGAATTGCAAATTCAAACATCCTAACCACACAACCTTGGACCTGAATGTCTGATATCTGATCCTGGTTGTCCAAATTTGATTTGAACTTTTGAAAATTTGAACGAAACTTTCTATATTACCACACTTGGAAACAAAATTTTCAATATGCAAACTCGATTGTCCGAATTTTAGATCGAAACTTTTGGAAATTTTGGGCCAAAATTACCCCTATACATCGACTATCTAAATGTTCAAATTTGCCTAAATTCAAAATGGGTACAAAATTCAGAGAACCCAGACCCAAATTCTCAAACCAAACCCGACTTGAGTTTCAATTCAAACATGATCAACTATCTGAATTTTGAGTTCGGACAAAATCTCTATCACAGCACTATATGTGTTTATCCTAAAATATAATGGTCAATCTAGGTCGATGGCTACTTTCTTCATTTAAAACTGTTCTTTTAATTTGTAGGAGTAGCACATAGTATAAATTTTTGTCCACCAAGAAAAGAAACATATTTATTAACTTTTTCAAAATTTTGGCAATTATTAAAATATTTACATGATAATGTGACAATATTAATATTGGTCTAACTATATTCGGTTGAACTCTTGAAGCCATAAGAAAAGGATTTAAAATTTTAATAAGTATGCATAAAATAATCTAAAATATAGGTGATTTCCAATTTTTGTCATGGACAGAGGGAGGCTTTTGATTATTCAAATTAAAAAGTGATAAATATTTGGACTCATGGACATAAAGAAATGTCTTGATTGATCTTAAGAACCCTTGCATACAACTAATTAAAAAAACTCAACTGAAATAAAACAATACGTACGAAATGTATTGTGGAAAATCACCTTAATGTTATCAATATTTTTTTTGCAAGTGCAAGAGTATACATATAATCCTTGCTCAGAGGCACAAATGAGACTTTGAATTGATCAATTTTGTTATCTAACACGTCCTCTCGCATGACTGCCCTTTGAACTTCAAGTGTGGATGTTATAAGAGTTGGTCTCATCTTGCGCAATAAATCAATATGAGGGCTGTTGAGATTTGGACCTAAGACCTCTCACTCATATAGACTTTAATACCATATTCATGAACCTTCTCAACCACAAGTTTAAGGTGATAATTGAAGGACCAGGAACAGGTTTATACTCTCACAAATTTGATGCTTTCAAATCATATAATGCATTTAAATCAACATATTGGGAATCAAGACCTATGTCATTATTGGATGAGCCAATGAGGTTAGCCTAATGTTTCAGATAGAAACCCCAAGTACATTAAGACTTCATTTTGTCCTTAAACAATTTGGTGGAAAGAAAAGTTTTGAATGAAAAAAAAAATGTAATTAAATTAAAGGAAAAAAATGTAGGGAGAAAGTGAGTTTTTTTCCTCTTCTTTGAATTGAGGCAAAAATACAAAAATTTGGATGCGAAATTTAAATGTTGATAAATTACTTAAATCATGTTGGTAACATCTAAGAGGTGTCAAGTTGGAGGAAGTCAGGAATTCTTTTGGGAACTTTTTTCAAACTTTTCTCACAATTTTATTAGGAAAATTTTACCATTCGTTTCTTAAAAATTAAAAAAAAAAAACTTATCTAACGTTTTGCCTTTCTTTTTTGGGGTTCAGATGCTCATACACAACAACACAAAGATAAATAGAATATGGAAAATAAACGAATTAAGCATTGAATGACATTTTGAACTTTAGTTGCGTTTCTTTATTCTTAAGTCAAAAAGAATCATTAATTAAATCAAAATCTCATTGACAAATACAATTTTAGTATCTTAACCTAATTATAAGAAAGGCATTATATTACTCACTTAGTTGTTCATATCATTCAACAAGGCAACGACAATAT
>JACYFF010010365.1:4452792-4520953 GCA_017589665.1 Selenicereus undatus | reverse complement strand
TATAGGTCTTAGTAAAACCAAAAAAAATTCATCATTTATAGTCTAAACTAATCTATTAGATGGTCTGCAACCTATCAAATTATTGATTGTTTTCATCAATCTTTAATTTTCTGATTAAAAAATCATCGGCTATATTAAGATTAATTTTGAGGTAGTAAAATTAGGATTACGCATGTAACATGACGATGGAGAAAATTACAAATACTATTTGATATTACATAATTATAAGTTTGTTAATTTTCTTTTTTTAACGACATTTGTTAATTAAGACTTTAAGTGCAGATGTTTTTTTCTTAAGAAAAATAAAACATTAAATCATTTGAATCAACATATATTTGTGACAAACACTTACACACTAGAACACCATTGCATTAACATATTTCAATTTATTTTTTTTTTACTTTCACCGATAACGTGCTAAGTTATAAATCAGTAATTGGTAACAAATTAAAAGGGGTGCATTGATCTTTTATTAAAAGACGTGTATCATTCTACACCTCAATCTTCACTCATGACTAGCAAATTAGATTGGAGTTGGATAAACAGGTTGATTCGGGTTGACCTATTTAATAAACAGGTAAATTTCGTGTCAGGGATGTAAATAGTTTGGATCTACTCGAAATTGAAAAATAACATGCTTTCAAGCTAATTGTCAAATCGTGTCGACTTCATATCAAAATTGGTTTGGTTTGTGTCGGATTTAAATTTCTCTGGGTAACTTCAGGTCAAGTTATTATATCATATCAGACTTTCCCAACTCTAAATTAGATGCAATTTTCTTCTTCGCGAAATGATCCAGTCATACTCATAGATTAGTTATTTAAGCGTTACACCAAAGGGAAATCATAAGCACGTCATAGGTGGGTCCAAAAATATCTTAGAACTCTCCAATTAAGCAAGTAATATTATATAATGATGAGTATTAACTATTAAACTAGCATTAAGGGGGGAACGTGCCCTCAAGTTTATGATTGTCTTCTCAAACTAATTGGAAAGGCATTTGTACAAATTCTCGAAGCGACGGCAATGAGAAATGGTTTGTGCGTATTGACTGATGTTAGATACAAATTTTCATAAATTAATGAAGGTAAAAAGATATACATGTGTGGAAATTGAAAATACATCTGGACAAATTCTAGAAGCGACAGTAAATGGTGTTTGTATAGCATAGTAATTGACATTACATCAGGTCCCAGGTTCGATTCCCCCCTTCCCTATTGTATTGTATTGCCCTTTGTGGCTCCTACGGACCCAAAAAAAAAATTTTGAAATTAAAAAAGATAACAAGGCATAGGTTCATTCGGGTTCTTAAAAGTAAAATATATATTTCATGCAAATATAAATGCTAGTTTTTAGAGGAAATTACTTACTTAATTATCTTTTCAGATGTATTATGCGCGATTTTGCGGTTATTTTATTTATAAAAAATGAACAAATTACCTTTATCTTTATTTGTTTTATGGTTTATTTTATTATTGTCATGATTTTCTTTCCATCCTAATTGAGGATTAGGTAGGTCTAATCCTTTTGAATGAAACAAAGGTACATAGGATTCTTTGTACTTGCCATTTTTTAAAAAAAATAAAAAAATCTCAGCAAAATTGACCCATTTGAAGCTACATATACACTATTGGCAAGGAATTATATATGTTGAATTTTGACGGTTTCTTTTGTTTGACGTTGTGGATGAAGTTGACCACAGTTATAGAATGAGTAACGACTTGGGATTCGTCTATGTGGTTAAATGTTCATCGTTGGTATTCATAAAGAGATTGACTGAAAAGGTCCTTAAGTTAAAGGTTAATAACATATAATTTTAACGAGGCTATGAAGTGTTACATTTATATTAATAATAGGGCATTTAATACAATCGAGCTATGCACGTACATAGGTCAAGTAAGGTTCAGTCAATTGATAATGGATTGAGTAATTTAATAATTTATGAGCATGCTGAAAGCCCTCTATTTTATCAATGTGAAACAACAACCACTTTCATATTTTTCACATGAAGTAAATGAATAAGATGAAGTCAATTTCAACCACCAATATTGGCATGAAATGTGGTTAGCCAAAATTATTCTTTCTGCACTTAATTAAATTGCTCGTCTAATTTTTCAGCATTTCTGGCACTAATTTACATGTTATAGTACAAAACCCTCAAGTTCGAGGCGTTATGTTCGAATCTTAGTAGCCTTCATATTAATTATTGGACAAAGTAAGTGTGGGACTTTGATAATTGTTGAAAACTCAGGAATAAATTTTTTACTTTAACACGCCGGCCCTTTATGCGAATGCCCTTTAATTTAGACGTGAAGTCTGGATACTGCATAAACTCCCCCTACCTTGCGCAGTAATTCAATATAGGGTTCATTGAAATTCGAACTTAGGACATCTTGTTCAAAAATACTCTGATTCCATATTCAAGAACTGTCTGATCCAAAAATTTAATATGATAATAGAAGGTTCAAGACTAAGTATTATATTCTAATAGTTAATTCTTAAGTATTACCAAATCCAACATTTCTGGGGTCTTGTACTTTATTATAATTTCTGATTTTCTGTTATCCACTAATTTGAAAGTTGGGGAATTAAAAAGATGAGTTGTGATGCAACGGTCCCAGATGGATGAAGAAATGTATGGGTAGGATATGCCTTGTACCTAAAGCTAGTGATGTATGGAAATTGAAACAAAGAGAAAAATACAAAGAAAATATATAATGGGGGGCCCAAGCAACAAGAAGATATATATGGTACTACATTGATTAATATTTATTATATATTTATCTCCTATAAAGATTGAAGAATGTGACATTACATATACATCCAATGGCTGATAGGCTTAATTAGCTTACCCCCATAACCAGCTTCTTCTTCACTCATCACTACTAGTAGGGCTAGTTCTTTTCTTAACACCCCCCCCCCCCAAAAAAAACAATAAAAAAATTATATATCTTAATGTATGGAGCTATATAAAGTTAGGGCATGTTCGTTTACCGAACACAAATGCTAACTGCTATTTTTAACTGTTTCGAAACCGTTCCAAACATTCCAAGATGCTCATTGTTTTTAAAATACTGTCTCATGAACACTCTCAAATATTACTAAACACTGCTAGCCACTAAATGCACATTAGATATAAATGCTAAAACAACAAGCCTATGGTCTTTTTAATGAACCCTACGTAATAAAACTATTCATGTTCTACTAATTTACGACAATGAAAGTTGGTGACACTTGGGCTAAGATATATGTTCGTGAATAATATGGTATCACTGTCTTTTTGAATTGATAGACCTCCAGTTCATAACGTAATGACTATATACCTCTTGTTTATTGTTGCTAAAGATAGAGAGAGATCTATGTAATACACACGCTTCAATATCAAGAAGACCATTTTGTACAAAGTGTCGGGACTACGTAACGTCTCGCCACCCTAAGGAAGGTGGGGGGGGGGACAAATAATTGGATGAGCACAGTCCCTTCACAACTAGTAATTGGTTAAAAGCATATTCTCTCACCTAGGAAATCAAATGCAGCCAAACAAATTGGTGATGATTTCCAAAAGGAGGAAAGGCCCTTGTTTACTTAACGGTAGATTTTTGGACCAAAGTTCAAAATGTATACAGTATGCTTTTGATTTGGATATTGATTTTGATTTTTGAGCCAAAGGACAAAAATATTCAACAAACTATTTATGTAACAGCTGTATAAAAACAAGCTAGAAATAACTTAGCCACAGCATGGCCAGAATATTGTTTCACAAGCTCAAGGAAAGAATTAAAGTATGAGGTGTAGGGTTTCCAATTGTCTCATAGGGTCGTCTAAATTCATCATTGCTTCTTTGAATGAAGCTCTTTGTATTTACGTGTTGGCTTACATACAATCACATCCTCTTTCTTTCCCATTCTATTGTCAATTATTAGTTGACTACTGAATTAAGATTGTAACTGAGTCGATGATAATAATGCTTAAGTTATAAGTGATTGTAGAAGATGATAATATTTTGTTGAAAGAATTTCTATCACTACAGTTCAACACGTCACGAAATTGTATACATGTATGGCCAAATCCATTACACGGCCGTTGTTCGTAATGAAAACCTAATATAATGACATGAATGAATGAATGGTGCCATTCAATTTGATGGATGATATGTACATGAAGTGTAGACTGACAGCTAATACAAAATGTCAAAAACCTTATTATCGCCTCTTATGATTTAACTGTAACACACGTAAAACTGCATATGTATCCAAGTCCACATATTTTCATTTTGGAAGAAAATGATCTAAAAGACATCTAGTGGTGCATGCATTGAAGAGTGGACCGACCCTAATACAACTAACAGTCAAAAACATAAGATCTTTAGGTCGTCAACATCAAATGGATGGAATTTGAAAACTGTTGCATTTGAAATTAACAAATTCACGACACTTAGTGACTACGTAAATAAAAATAACAGGACAAAAGTTAGAAAAATAAATAAATAGTACATGTCATATTTTTAAACAATCCAACCATAAATTAAAATACCCATTAATTTTTTCAAGGGGAGCAAGGAGATCATGTCAATAGTCTTTGTCAATCCTTAAACGTTTAGTTACAATTTTCAATTTGATCCGCTCAATTATTACTTATATTATACTCTTAGGGATATAGGTGCGATATTTTATGGATGACAGGTAGATTAAAGGCAACTTATATTATATTCTAAGGGTTATTTAGTCCCATAAATTTCGTGACATTTTTTTTTTTTCACGTGTATTTGTCCTATATATACGCTGGTTTCAATATGTATGTTTTCATGTGTCTCGTGGGAAATTGGGAATACATACATACTTGTAAGACGATAATATCTGGTTCACAGATCGAAGGCAACAGATAAAAGCATATGAGGATGCATGTAGTTTTATCTGTATTGACCTGACCCAAAACTGATCGATCTTTGCTAAAAGGCGTGTATGAAGTAATCAATCATTCAATCGTACGTTAAAATTTTTAGTAATGGCATTTTCATTAGTGTAAAAGCATCTTTCTAAAGTGAGTGGAGCTTCACATTCAAGATTTCATCATTTATCATTTAAAAGATTAGTGTCGTCAAGCATTCCACCAAAAAAAAGATATGTATGCATACAACGTTGTAAAGGCTGATTTGGCAAAAGCTCCATTTTCCGCGGATCACATGCATGATTCTGCAGCCTAAACTTTAATAATAATAATAATAATAATAATAATAATAATAATAATAATAATAATAATAATAATAATAATAATAATTGAATGTCTTTTTCTATATATGTTACGTAAAAACTGATAATTTCATTAAGATTAGACTAAAATTTTTAAAGGAGGAAAAAAGGGAAAGGAAATCAAGGTCTACAAGCATGAGCATGTAGTTGTGTAATTCAATCATATGCTTTCTATGGTGTGAAACTAAGACTCCGGCAGTTACGTAGGTAATGGTACAATCACAAACTATTAGCATGATTTTTAGGAAAACATGCATAGCGATATCTCAAATCGTGTAAACAATTATTATAAATGAGACTGTCTCGTCTGAAAAAAATATATATAAGATACACAGAAAAAGGTCACAAAACCTATTGCCATTGAATTGGATCTTTCATTAATTTTTTTTCTCTATTAAATAGGAACACTAATGTACATAAAGAGGAAGGTTTAGAATAAGATATTGATCAACATGACTATTTAGTGAGGTCCTTTAATTTGTTCATAATCTTAATTAAAGAGCGCGGGAAGACTAGTCCAATAATTAATTATAATTAGTAAAGACATACTCGAATTTATTTATTTTATCTAATTGATTGAAATTTTTTAAATTTAAAATTTTATACATATTACTCAAATATAAAGAGAAATAGATACGATGCTAGCTTTCTGTTTCATAAAAAATATATATCTGAATTCTTTAATTTAGTTAAATATAAAAACAGTGAGACTAGAAAGACCAACACGTCGAAATGTTGAATCAAGTCCAGAAAAAATATTATAAATTAGCAAATAGTCCCGACCGTAATATCAGACAATAAACTTTATTGTCATACACGTTAGTAAAATTGAAATTTTGGACATAACTGTTGAATAAATAATGATATATTGGAACCAATTCACGTGAATTTTTAGTTTTATAAATCTCGTGAACTCGCAGCAGTTACTATAGACCTGAATTTATAGTTCTGATGATATGACACATTATACGAAAGAAAAAAAAAATTTTAAAGGGTTTCGGACGACGAAAGTAGAAAGTAGATTTCAAAAAACAAAAAATTCTACCATATATAGTAGTCGGGCTTATTGACACAGGACTATCGAATAATTTGTATATCTGTGAAATACTTATGTGAATATACTCAGGTTGTGAAAAATACAAGCATGAAGTAGTTAATTCTCAGGATTTGTATTAATTAATCATAATTAAGTCCAAGGATTATGATGATGATATGCACGTTAATGATTAAAGTTAAGCCAAAATTGCTTTTGTTATACAAAATTGACATGATATGATGATTAATCTGACTCAGCAATGGATAACCTCTAAATCGTCGACACGTATCATATTATTAGGATAGGCTTCTTCATTCTAGAGAAAAGGGGAGGACCCCCAAAAACAAATAAAAAATCTAAGTTTTTGTACATTTTAGCACGCATAAGTATCAGAAATCATATCATATGGATTATAAATTAATGAAAGTTTTGCTAATAATTTCCTGCCTGAGAGTGTTAATGTAACACCTTGAGTGTGACTTAAAAGAATCAAAATGACTATTTATATTATCAAAGGTGCACATTTCTTTTCGGAAAGTCCACTCTTAAGAACTCCACAGTTAAGCGTGCTTGCTGGGGAGCAATTTTGGGATGGATGACCTCCCGGGAAGTTTCTCAGGTAGCGTGTGAGCGAGGATGAAGCACGCTGAAAAGACTTGTGGTGATTTGTAGGGCCAGTCGACGATCCTTGAAACCGTTATTAGTAAGACCTGCGACCGAGAGCGGTCGGAGCGTTACAGTTAACAAATGTGACCCACGACTCTAATGACTAATTATACCCCCATTAATTCCTCTCAAATAATTAATTGATAATCATGTCTTTATACAAATAATTAAAGCAGGACATCCATCGCGATGATTCAACCCTGTCAAATTTGGTTTCCAAATGCTGTCCGGGCATTAAATTTGTCTGGATATTAATTACATAGCTGGTTAAAATTCTAAAATCATGTCAAATTTGATGTTTAAGTTTTACTTACGTTCATCTTATGTAACTTTAGCTGTAAGTCTAATGAGATCTGATGATATAGAGATTTTCTTTATATCTTTTATGAGAATAATCTAAAAAAATATCCTTAAAAAAATAACTGCGTGGATCTTACTACTAATATATTTCTTAGAAAAAAAGAAAAAAAAACGTTATAAACAATTTCGAATATATGAAACCTCCTATAAATATACAGAATACGTCTTCGATAAGGAGGGGTTATGAGTTTAACTACGTATTCATTCTCAACCTTTCTATTCATGATATAAGTTATTTATCTTTCATTGCATATATCAAATTACATATTTTCCCCTTCCTTTACCCTAAAACATTCCCTAAAAAAGCACCTACGTTCTATTTACCTATGATAAATTGATAATTACATTCGAAAGAAAGAGACATAACAAAGCATTTTGTTGACAATCTACTCCCCGCGCCTCCCGGGCCACTCAAAATACACAGATAAAAACTTACTTTAAATGCCACCGTATATTTAAAATAGTAAATAATATAATCCTGTTTGATAAACAATTGTCAGTTCTCACTGACAAATACAAGTTATTATATGTTAGTTGTTCATATTAATTGTTTTTAAGAAAAAAAATTTAGTAGAATTAATCGTTTATGGTAAAGTTGTGAGACAAAAAGTCAATATAATATTTTTATTATAATTCTAAAATTGCTATGTAAAGTAATACTGCACCCGCTTCTACTGTTGACACGGTATTATTAATGAATCAATGAAAATGACATTTTGAAAAAATTATATCACGATGCATGTAAATTATTGCCACAATTATTAGCCTGAAAACTATCATAATTAAAACAGTTTGATGAAAACGCGTACATATATGTACATGTCATGCCTTATTACCTAACAAAAGAATGTGAATTTACCAAAGACCACAAAAACATTTTGATGGGGTATATATTATAGAAATTTAATTTGCATATTATGAAATTATGTTTCTTTATTATCTCCTAGTTTACTCCCGGCTGAATATTCTTAATTTTTCCTTTTAATATTTTCACAAAATCCTTCTTTTATAAAATGTTTTCAGAAACTCTTGTTTTTGTGACTTTCTTGGATTCAACCTCTCTACGGGTAGGAATGTCGGTAGAGGTAAAACTGTCTACATTTGAATCTTCTTAAATTTTGTGAAAGTAGAATTCATACTAGGAGGTGGTGTTGTATAATGAAATTAAGTTTCCAAAGTTTCCGAGTAGAAATGATTGGGGGGGGGGGGTGTGATAGGAAAGAATCTTATTAACTAGTACATCTCAGTCGACATATGAATGCGTGTAGGGCCGTGTTTGGTTGGAGAGGAATTAAACGCACTGTAACTTACGAAATTAAAGTTTAAAGAAATCTTCTTTAATTTTACGCGTCACCAATCAAACCCCAGCTTTTTGACCTTATCGTTTGATTTTGTTGTTAGGTTTCGTTGTCAAGTGGGTCTTCCTGGGTACCGCCGTAGATTGCAATTTCCATGCATCTCGTAAAAGTAGATCTTGAAAATATGTCATTTAGTTTGGACATGAGTTGAGTTAAATTTGGGTCTGATTATATTTCGGGTCAAATAATATTTTGGGTTGGTTCGATTTGGGTCGACTTAGGTCAACTGATTTTTTGTCTAATAAACTTGTTATGTAAAAATAAGCTACATTGTCGAAAATTCCGGGTCAGGTATGGTTCAGTTCGGACTGATTCAGGTTTCAGGTCCACTTTCAGATGAGCCTATTTTGGGTATGGGTCATTCGGTTCAGTTCTCGAGTCAGTTTTGTCAGGTCTACGCAAAAGTGACCTCGAAACTGTTAATTTGAAGTAAACTCGAACTGAAAAGAGTCCTAATTGGAATTGAACCTAATATGAATATTTTTCATTAGAATTATTGTTCTTTAACTGATCAAAAATACCCCCAAATTAAAAATGATCTAACCTGAAATCAAGACCGAATCAAATCTTGTTATTCTGAACATAACCGTCACCCAAAGGTAACCCAATCCAAAGCTAAAAAGAATGACTTATTTGCCAGGTTTAAACAAAAAAAAAATGTAATTTACAATCCAAAAATCAAAATTACACATAACTGTTTCATGAGCTCAGTTAACATTATTAAAATTTATTCTCAAGATCTTTTTACATCTATTTATTCAAAGAAAAGGCGAAAAAGAAATTTTAAAAAGTAGAAACATTTTGTAGGATATTCATTATCGTCCAAAAATAATGTAACATATAAACTCTTACTAATGATGATTTTTTTGATGATTTCCTTCACTACTTCACATTTGAAGGCACCCATCAATAATAGAGATACTAAACTTAGTACAGGTCCCATTATGACATTTGTAAAAGAATAAGTGTAATTGTTATTAACTCGGATAAATTATTTTGTTCAATACACCGAATATCAAATATCTAACGTAGTAGCACATGTAGTCATGCATCTCACGGTACAAAAATAATAATAACAATCAACAACTAATAATCGATGCATAATACATGCTATACCTTCTGATCTCTCGATACACTTTAAAGTATAGCTGTAATTTAGATGATTACTTAGTATGGCATATATACTAACTTATTATTAAAGGAACTTAGATCCAGTACTCCACAAGAAAACGGATATGACTGCTTCGAAGTGAAGAGTGGTCGAAGAAGATAGGAGATAACTTAGACAAAACGTCAAAACCACTGTTTGTAATATATCTTAAAGTGTTAACTTACTGCAATATCATTCTGAACTTTTCTATTTTAAAACTAGATTACTAGATGCATGCATTTGCAATTCTCTTTACATGAAACATGATTAACTTTTCACTAAACTGATGTACAACAACTACAAAGAGAATACTAGTTACAAAGAAACTTACATAAATGATCAACATGATCAAAATCAAGATCAACATAACTCAAGCCCAATGGGGCTTTACCTATAAAGTTCACTTTTTGTGTTTAGTTTGGTTACACTTCAATATTTTAATAATTAGGTTATGCCATTGAGGAATCTAATGATTGCATTTGTATTCAAATCATGCATTAAAAAGAAAAGGAAAAAAAGAGAAGAGATAAGCCATTGGTGCAAATAAAGTACATGCAAAAAAATTAGTTGGTTTTTTCCCCCCTCTCCTAATTGGTCAATGCAACTTTGTTTGAAGGGATGATATTGCTGCAAAAAGAGTGATCATAATCCACCCAATTCCCTATTAGTGATGTATACCTCTTTGACAAGTGGCATTTGATGGGTTCTCCACTGAATTATTGGCAACCTAAAAGGGAACATATGCAACAATAATAACTTCCATTGTAGGTCCGCTTTCACGGAGTTTGGGAAGATCCAGATGTAGTCAACCTTACCTTTATCTGTATCCCTATGAGAAAGGTTGATTCCAAAAAGGGAACATATAAAAATATAATTTAAAAGGGAACATATAAATATATAATTTTGCAAAACAAAATAAAATTCTTAGAAGGGTTTAAGCATCCCAGGAAGAAAAACGTGAAAGACATATTATTGAGTATGAATTCTATTTATATAGGATCAGATAAGATTTAGATGTTGATAATCTTATTCATATAATTAACAGTAATTTGTGAAAGGGTTCAAGAAAACATACCCTAATGTTTTTAGAAGATTATAAACTTCTACTAGAAGATGACTCGTTAACCAAATATTTAATCAAGAGTAATTTTTGGGATATGCTTGTTGTTTCTCCTAACTAACAAGCAGTTGTGAAATCAGATTGATGGAGATGTAACATACACCACCAACCATGTATAATAATATAGAATTAGTAAAGGGATTAACAGTTATTATCATGCAATTAAAAAACAATAATTGAGTAATCAGATCGATAGATACAATGGAAGTTTGTGACATCCGTAATCAAAAGATGAGTCCCATAAAACACCTCTATCTTTTGGATTTTAATTAAAATAATTTTTTTGTAATTATTAACATAAAGTTCAACTTTACCGTTAAAAACCCAACTATGCATGGAAACAAGACAATTGGCTGACCGGAGAAGCAACACCCTCTTGGGGGTTCTAGTCATAAGAGCATTCCCAGCCGTGGGAACGCGTGGGACAAGTGAGCCCCGTATGTCACATACGTGTCTGGGATGCTCTGAAAGCCTGGAAAATGGGGGAACGCATGGCAGAACGGTGGGATGTTCTGACCCGCGTGGTGTATTTTTAGTTCTTTTCTGATTTTTTAATTTGTTTTCTCTTTTTTTAAATAAAAAAATTGCTTAAATAGTTAAAAAAAAATTGTGTTGTTATAAGGTGAGTTCAAAAAAATATTTTATTCAGTAATTTAGATTAAAGTCCCATTGGTTAGAGAAATGAGAAAATACAAACTCTATAAAATTAAAATTTTTATTGATGTGACAGACTTAAGTTCCAAAAACTAAATCTCATGCTCAAAATGCTCTAATACTTCATCTGTCGCATGACATAATCTAATATTCAGATCCCATCTATGTCAATCAGAACACCTGTTTAGGAATATCCAAACGTATAGCAGCCTTAACTCTGCAAGCAAATGGTCTTTTCCATCTAAGCCAATCAGAACAGTTTAAGAATATCCAAATGATGGCAGCCTTAGAGATGCAAGCAAATATTCCTAAACGTATGGCAGCCTTAGCTCTACAAGCAAACAGTCTTTTCCATTTATGTCAATCAGAACAACGGTTTAGGAATATCCAAACGATGGCAGCCTTAGCGCTGCAAGCAAACAGTCAAAAGACTCAACCGAACAGGGGTGGAGCGCGGGGCGGGGGAGAAGGGATTCTACAAATTGGAAGAATAAAACAGCCTTAGCCCTGCACGCAAACAGTCAAAAGACTCATCCGAAAAGGGGCAGAGCACCGGCAGGGGGGAGGGCAAAATTCTACAAAATGGAAGAGAGGAAACTGCCAGCTGGATAGTCTCGCAAGAATGACATCGGTTTGGTTTACCAAGATTCAACAGGTCAATTCGAACTTCAAACAACTAGAACTTGATGGATCATAAATACATACATCACTAAAATGAGAACATCTCAATATCCAGGTTGTGTTCCAGAACCAAAATTAAATCAAATCTATTTAAAATGCAAGGGAACCAGCCCTACAAAACACTACACTGATGCTCAGTACACTCCTAGGACAAACTATCAATAGCTAGAGACTTGAGGAAATTTTGTTGCCCTCAAAGTACACTGGGCACAAAACTTGGTTTCACTCAGTACTTTTGAGGTGGCTGTTGGGTGGGCAATAGTCCAAAGCGCTTCTTTAACAACACTCTCTGCCTTGAGTACTTGTCATCAGGAGAAAACCGAGCTGAAAAGTGACCACAAAAATGAGTGGATAGCACTAATGAACATGGAGTAGATTACATAAGCTACATTTAATTCTAATTATGCAAAAAGAACAATGGAGGTCTTCAAAAGTTCTGTTTTTCATACACAATACCAGCAGCCTAGAGCCCCCTTCAAAAGAATATATATAGAATTCTAGATCAACCACCATCAACATCACCACCAGGTACCATCCAACACAAATATTACGAAGGTAAGCGTCTGAGAAGCTCAAAACCTCAAAGGCACATTTTGCATGTTTGCAACCAAAGTTATAAGAGAAGGGACAACTCAAGAATATGGAAGCAGCAGTTATTCACATTGACAAACTGTCGACAAAACACTCCCCTTCACTAATGCTACGCTTGATTATTTGCAATGACAAATGCAGTATTATTGTAGGTTTATCCTCTAACAATTATGAAGATTCTACAGGTACCATCACTACAGTGAGCATCGATACCAGCTGGATCGTTGGCTATGTTCATTTGATTATTTCATCTTCTATTAATAATTTTAGAATTCAGCCAAATAAAAACTTGTTAGCTCCTCTACAGATTTGAAGGACCCTCTTCAAGTCTCCCGCAATCTTCCAAAAGGGTACATCTGTCTCTCCAATCCCCAACTTTTAAATCCAATTGCGATTGCCACTCAATTGTTAAGAGCCCACAGCCATTATCTCAAACATCTGCCTCCCCAATCCCCAACTTTTAGTAGCTTAACTAACCCACTAAGGCAAATAAGAACTGCTGTTTCATATTGACACGACAAGCTAAATGTCTTTTGGGGGGGGGGGGGGGTGATCACTTGTAAGGCAAGCAATGTTACCTGGATGAGCTGATTGTGTAGCCAACCCAAGAGGGGATTCCTTCTGCAACAATCAAAGCACTAAATTCAGAACTGAGCTGTTAATTTCAATAAAAATAAATAACAAAACCCCCCCCCCCCGGGAAACAAAAACAAAGTAGCAACCTCACACAGGAAAATATTTCTGATAAAAAAGACACGATCTTTTTATTAAATTTGAAACTGGAACATCTAAAGAACAGCACGAGGAAGGACAAAATCCAAAAACACCACCAACAAACAAACTGAAATCCCTAACTTCAAACAACCTTCAAAACTTTAAAATGACTCGAAGAAATAAACAACACATCGAAAAGATCGTTGAACATGAATAAAAAACAACACATAATCAGCAGTACGATGTTAAAGAACAAATTTTGTGTAAGCAATGATGAACTGGAAAAACCAAACAAAGGAAGCAATAACAGCTTAAATTGGAAGAAGATAAGAATGAAAGATGGGGAAAGGTTGAACCTTGGTAGTGTAGACTTTGTCGCCATTATCGTTAATGTAGTACTGCAGATACATGTTCAATCTCTCTCCTCCTTTTCTCTCTGAGCAGCAAAGGAGAGCGAAGATGTGTGGAGAACAATGAAGGTCGCGGCTCAGGGAAGCCCTAAAATTGCAAACTTGACGTTTATATAGGCGGTCGAAGTGCACAATGTTCAGAGATATATACTGGGCCTTTTAGTTGGATCTGGCCCAGGCCCGTAGATTTGGTCTTTGTCCTTGCTTTCCTTTATTTTTCTCTTTTGGGCTTTTCCTCAATGTGCCCTAATTTTTTTATTTTTTTTTATTGATAAAAGTTATAAAGGGCAATACAATAAAATAGATGAGGGATGACTCGAATATGTGATCTATGTACTCAGTATCTCAATCTTTACCACTAGACTAAGACCTCATTAGTCTCAATGTGGCCTAAATTAATACAGTAGATTTTTAGTGAGGATAAGAACTAATTTTTATTTTTTTTTATTATAAACATCTAGGCTGATAAAAATCGAAATGATTTAGAGAGACTGGTATTGTTGTTACATAAGAGAAGAACATAAAAGAAAGTTTAGTTGAGTTTCGTTCACCTCATAATTATCTACTATAGAGAAAATAGGGATAAATTAAGATTATTTAGAAGATAAATCGTTTCAATGTCGTAATTGTTAATTGTTAACGTATTTCTTTTCAAAGTACGTGAAAGTTGTGTAATGATCTTCGGGGAAAAATATATATATATATATGTGTTGTCAAGGAATAGAAGCAGCATATCACCAATCAAAAGAATGACCATCCCCGAAAAACACTTGCCATTATCACCTGCTTCTTGACTCCTGGAAGAGGCATTCATTCATGCCCTATTATTGGGCCCCTTTTTGTACTAGGCATTGTTTTTTTTTTCTTTTGTTTGGTGTTTTTTTTGGGGGGCGGGGTTAATTCAGCCATTTTAGGGGCCCTAGTCAGTCAGTAAATGATGCCGATAGTTCCAAATTTGGGAGACCTCCCCCCCCCCCCCCCCCCCCCGCCCCCGGGTTCCATATTTTTTAATGGTCTCTTTGGAACCCAACTATTTGCTCGAAGGAATGCATGTAGGGGTCAAACAACCTACATGTAAATCTCCCCAAACTCTGCAACTGGGAAATCCACACTAAGAGCTATTGTTATTTGATGTGTGTAGAAGCCAAAATCCCCTCCCATAGATCAATTATCGATTACACTATGGTTCCGTGGAGCTTGTATCCAACCTAGGATCATTAAGGAATGACAACTAAAGAAGGGAAAATCTGACCTCGAAGGAAAACCATTAGCAATTGCGCATATTCAGACAAGCAATGGCACACATTAATAAGGCAGCCTGCAGTAATTAAGCGTATATTCCTACACAATTATTGTCAAGCTAGTATTCGAAGACTGGATAGGCAACATTGCCTCTCTCTCTCTGAGGTCCTCTGGTATTGTAAACAACAATCTCATACAAATGTTGGACGAATGTAGGCACTTTTAAAACGCAGCCCATCCAGCGGCACTGCTACTAGTTGTCATCCCAGATCCAGCTTTGGAAGGAAGACTCCGCTGCAGATATGACATCAATCAAAATAAGAACCCTAATAACTGCAGCTTATGATTGAGCATGTACAAAAGCTAACTTCACCGAACTTGGTTTTTGTGATCCTCATCATAGTGAGGTTCATCATTCATATTTGACAATACTTACAAACTGTGAAGTGGAATGGAGAAGCGACAACAGTTATGCTTTGCCTCTTTTCCAACTACAAATCTGGAAGTTACAATTCAGAGCTAGGGCCACTTAAAAAGTATGGTATCAGTACAGCCTTAACCACAAAGATGCCTCTCACCAAACTTTGTAGCAGGAACATCAGATCATAAGATCTTTTCCTTCAACTAAAAACGTACAAGTCCAGACTTTTGGTACTTTGACGTGCAGAAGAAGCAAGAATAAGGACCAGTCTAGAGTTAGCAATTTGTATGCACATGTCATAGTTATGCAGCACGTCTGTGCTTTGCTACAGAAGGATCTAATAACGTGCAAGCAGAAAGAGCTACCTCAGGATCGATCTTAAACACTTCTTAGCAAATAGACAAGGCAGTTTTGAATTTATGACGGAGTGAAGTCGGTGTTTACAAGTGTAAATAAAGTGATAAAATTACTCCTTTTCTTTTTGGGAGGAAGCAGGAACACATCTATACTTAAGAGACATACCTCAAGTTCGGAAAAATCTGACAAAGAATCTGTAGAACGTCTCACACTTTCGTTTGAGCCTTTTTGAGTAGAGGTAATTCTAGCAGCAGCAGGGTCATTTGGAGGTGGTGGGAGAGCTGAACGTATCTTTCCTGAACCACTTGGAGGTGGAGCAAGACCCAAAGTCTTTGCATTTCCAGAACTCGATAGTCCTCCGGACTTTCCTGCAGAAAGCATACTTGTCCCACCTGCTGGCTTGTGCTTCACATTTATCCTTATGGTTTCACCTTCCTGTATCAGAAATCAAAAAAATAAATTATGGATGCAAGCTGAAGATAAGAAGAACATAGGAGCTTTGCACAAACAAAAAGTTGTTGCATATGGCACAGCGACAAACACTAGCATTGCAGACATTGTTGTGGGGACTATTCAACATAATTCCTTGGCTTTTTGGCGAGGTTCCTGATTTAAGACACATTGTACTAACATGCAATTATACAGTCATCACATTTTCAGATTTAAGCCCCTTGTTTGCTTCTACATGTAAATTCGTATTAGAGAACAAATGAAGTTAGATCCATGAAAGCAAATAAGTTAACCAGAGATCAGACAACAAGGCATTCAAGCAGATACTTGAGCCATCATCTCCGACAAATTCATCTCCCCCCTCCCCCCCAAACTAATGCATTCATCACAAAGATAGACTACAGAACAGATGTCCAGCACCAAGAGGATTTCAAATTCTTAAAACACAAGTGCACTTGTATTCTCCTCACACCATTCATTTTGATTGAATAACATCTCATTCCTCTTACTGGTTAAACCATCTTTGTTTTACGTCGCAGTAAACAATTAAAAGTATCATCCTTCACTGAAAATCTTCAACCAACTCGATCCCAAAGCTTAGTTCATAAAACAAGGCAGTCAACAAATAGAAAATGCTACATCTCACATGCTTTCAGATCCGCAAGGGGGCGGGGGGGGGGGGGGATGTGGCGTTTCATCATCAAATACCATGAATGGCAGTCATCTAATTATTCTTTTTCACCACATAGTCCAGGATCCCTTTGGATTACCAATCACTTAACTCAAAGTCATCATCTTCATTAGCGACAAAGTTAAGATCAACAGATTTCAAAACTTGTCCAAATTATAGATGCCATCAGCATTCTAATTTCTTATCCAGCAGCGATCAAATGGAGATCACACCCTCAACCAAATGCAATCAGCATTCTCAATCAAATTTGATCAATCAGCATTCGCAATTTCCAGCCGATTCCCTTTCTGTTCGAATGCAAAACACATACAAACAAATCCAATAACACTGATCGAATCGGAACCAGATCATTAAAGAGCAAGCAATAACAGTACCTTCAATCTGTGATTAACCGCAGGATGAATATCAATATGCCCCGCCGCATCACCACTCTCCCTAGCACTGTCCTTCTCACTCTCTCTCATAACATGCTTCTCATGATCAGACAACGCAACATTGAAATCGAACGCCTCATTTCTCTCCGCAAACCCTAACCCTATGAAGGCATGCTTCCCGCGTCCATCCTCGATCTTCAGCACAAAGTACCGGCTCGAATCGAGCGCCGGCTCCACCGACTGCTCGCGCTGGCCGGGATGAACAAAGCAGGCGGCGAATAGGTCGCCAGAGGCTGGATCTTCGAGGCGGATCTCGGCACGTGAGTTGCACGAGACGACACGAAGACGGCCGGACCAGATCTTGTCGGACTGAAGCCACTCGCCGCACTTGTAGCCGCCGGAGGAGGAGCGAGGAGGGATCTTGTAGACAGAGACCTCCCGGACTACAAGCAGAGTGTGCTCGAAGGACTCCTCGTCGTCAGTGTTGTCGGCAAAAGTGGAGGAAGATGAAGGTGAAGACGCCGCCGCCATTTGTGGTGGTGGTGGCGGTGGATGCGGCGGAGGGAGAAGGTGAAGGTGGTGAAGGATATAGGAGGGATGAGTTGGAAGGAAGCGTGTTTGTGGGGTCAAAATCAACTGTCAAATCCGGCTATGGAATTTCGATTTGGATTTGGCACCTAAAAAGTAGTCGGCGCTTCAGCACAATTACGCAGTAACACTGATGGGCAAGCAATGGAAACGTTGAGTAAAAAACAAAAAAATCACCCCAAAAAAAAAATTGTTTTGTTTTTGGGTATTCTTTCACTTTTGTTTTTGTAAAGTCGAACTATTGTTTTTTTTATTTGCAAAAATAAATTCGAAATCTGGTTTAACAAATTTAAATGCTAACCTATTTGAATTAATTTATGTTTTTTTTTTTGGTTGTGGATTAATTTAGAAAACTTTTTACTTAGAGTAAAAGGCAGACAAATTTTCATTGGGTCATGCACTTTCTCTATGACACTGCAATCATTCTAACTTTGTTGGCAAAAAAAGAAAATTCAAACATATTGTAAAAAGAAAGCTAATTATCAACAAACTTTTTGGGGTAATGTTATTAAGTTTTTAATTAAAATAAAGCAAATAGATATAGAAACAAAGCAAAATAAGAATTACAATAACCATGGTCGGATAAAGAAAATATGAATTCTTGGTTTTCATTATCTTCTACATATTTCAAACAATAAAACGTTGCATGAGTCTGATCATTTATTATTTAAAAGAATACACAAAGATCGATATAGAATTGATAATGTAAGCCTTATATCATGCCATCACGCTAAGCCTTATATCATGCATTCATGCCTACAGAAGTCGCTCGAGAATGCTTGGATTTGGGTAAGCACTTGGGTATTTGTGTTGTTGGGGATGAAACCCCCGCCATTCGAAGGATTACGCGAAGTTTGAGGAACAACTGGAAAGCAAGCAACAATAAGGTGACGAACCAATTGGATTATTGATAGTGACTTATTTCGATTTTTATTAGCCAATATGATGGGCTTTAGAGGTTTATTTTTCTTTATGTTAACTGTGTATTTGCAATTTAGCAGTTGCTTATGTACTTGCCTGATGGCACTATTTTGGATTTTACCCTACTACTAATCGGAAAAAAATCATGCCATCACACATGTTATACCTACTTTTTTTTAAATATAAAAATAGGTTTTTAACCAATCAAAAATATTGATGTCTTTTAATAAAATCAACAATTGGTAGATTCATACCTCTAAACTTTCTTCCTTTTTTATTTTTTTACAGTTTTGTATAAGGTACCTTTATAATAAATTACAGCTGTTTACAAGTCATTATAGCTCATACAACTCCTTGCATTTTCTTACAACTCCTTACAATTTCTTACCATTTATGGCTGTTCAATTTGGACGGTGGGAGGGGGGGGGCCCGGGGGGGTTTCAAACTTTAAATTACAAGTGTGAAGCAAAAGCAAGCTTGATGTCTACTAACAATTCACAATGGAATTTCCCATTATCCGTCAAAATTTCAGCAGGGACTGGAATCAGAAATAGAGAAATGGAAGGAAATAAAAACTCAAACGAAAAAAAGATGATACATTAGTCGTCAGCCTGACAGTGAAATTGAAGTAGCTACTCGTCCTCTATTTACAAATTCTTTTATTTACAAAGGTATAATAAGATTATCATACCACCAGAATCCAAAAAATTCACCATGGCTCAAAAAATATCCTGGCATCTAAGTAATGCTGCCCATCTATCCCACTACTCTACCCAAAATTACAAAAGCAAATATGAATTTCCCCATACAAATTTGCTTCACCCAAAAATTGATTTGAAACTCCTTCAGTCATGAAATCCCAGCTCCACTTATGCAATTGAAGATTAGTATTTGGAAACCAAGGCTACTGATAATCAGGTTTTAGAACCCAGAACGACCCACTTGGACGCTTCTCTAATGTGGCGATTTCCTTCAAAAGATTTTTAAACAAGGGCAAATCTTTCGAAGGAATTCGATCTTTGAAATGATCCACTATGCTAGCAGAACTTGTGCTTCCGCCTCTCTGCTGGATAAAAGTGCAGATTTGGCGGATCAAAATCTCAGGCTGCACCCCACTGAGATTCTTTGATGACCGGGAAGGTCCCGCATCATTGGACCTTCCCCGATTAGCAGGACTAGAAGACGTACCAAATTGCTGTTCAAGCCCATCACCTACTGCTCGAGTTTGGTTAGCTCGAATTCTGGCCAGCAACTCAGCTGAAGATAGTGCCTTGCCAGCAGAAGCTCCCGCTGCAAAGCCATTTGTGCCACTCTTTTGCGTTTCGTCTTCTAATCTAGAGGTGCTGGCCACGTGGGAGCTCACGGTTGAGCCAAATTTTCGGCGAACAAATGAGGGGGCCCCAGCAGCTCCAGATTTTCCAGTCCACGTTGGTATGGATATACCCTCTTTGCTTCTAAGCATCCGTGACTGCCGGAGAGCTTCTGCTGCCCTCTGCGCGATCTGTGAAGCCTGCTCCTCGAGCCTCATTTTGTCCTCATCATGGGCATTCATTATTGCATCATGGTTCACGGCACTCTGCAGCACGAAGTGGGAAAGAAACTCATGTTTAGTATAATTTAGAAATTTATGGACAGTAAGCAATGAATGTACTAACAAGAGTCTAGTGGGGCAGTCGTAGGATCAAAGGATGCACCATACAATCATAATTTACCAATACACACATTATATGGATGTAACCACCAAAAACATAGGGAAATCACCTCAAATGACACTACATAGTTCATATTAAAGGTTGGGATGAACATATATATGAAAAAAGCATAGGATTGCTAGTTTGCTACAAAAAATGCTAATTGGCATGAAGATAGAATGAGCGTGTAAGATCTACATAGGATTATGTTGCCATGCAGGATACAGACTGTCCATGAGAAATAAAATTTAATTAAAAATGACTATTTAACTACACAATAATCACCACACTGATTACTTATATGGTCTAAGAAATAATTAGTAGGAGGGGAAAAAAAAGGGATCATATTTCACTCAAAAATGTATACACATTCAGAATTTTCATATATACCTATCTGATACCCTGATTTAGCTGAAAGCAGAGACAGGAAGCAAATATAGAGTAATAAAGGTTTCTGAAATATTACATGTATCCCATGTGCATCAAAAAGACTCTTCAAGAAATCTGTTTCGTCATCAGCTTTTGTGTCATTTTCATCCGCCTCCTCCTCGTCATCAGAAACATCCTGCTCCAAGCCATGTTCATTCAACAAAGTCCCATTAGCACAGGGTGTTGCTGCTGTGGAGCTAACTTGTTTCTGCTGCCCCTTTTTTTCAGTGCCAACAACATTCACTTGCTCAGATATTTGACCAAAAAGATTAGATGTCTCAGTCGAGCCAGCATTTTCCTCATCAGTTAAAGTGAATAGATCCTTTAAATCTCGGGCTCTGAAGAACCTTCTCTGTTGTGGATTCTTTAGTATCTTATTGGTCAAAAAATGTTTGTAAATTTGCCTATGATACACCTTCTCCTCTATAGTTCCACGAGTGATTAGTCTGTAAACTGTCACATCCTTCGTCTGACCAACACGCCAAGCACGTTCCCTGGCCTGTCATCAGTGACAATAGTATCACACATCAACCTTTTCAACATTGAAAAATAAATTTCACATAAACCTTTTAAACATTGAAAAATAAATTTCAAATCAACAATCTTGTTAATGAAAGCAATGGCAAGAACATGAAGAACAGAAGAAGTATCCTTTTCTTTTATTTTTACAAATTGTGAACTGAGAACTTCGCAAATAATAGATAAATAATCTAAGGAAAAACAGCACAAACACTTACCTGCATGTCTGTGGATGGATTCCAGTCTGGATCGAAGATGATCACTCTATTTGCACCAGTAAGATTTGTCCCCAAACCACCAACTTTGGTTGTTAGAATAAAGACAAACACATCGGTCGAATTGTTAAATTCATCTATCAAGGCCATCCTCTGTTTAACAGCAGTAAGTCCATCCATTCTCCTGTAACTATACTCGTTAGCAATCAGAAAATTCTCCAAAATATCAAGCATCTGTTGAGTTTGAGTGAAAAGAAGAACACGATGGCCCTGTTCTTTCCACATCTTAAGCACTTGAGCAACAACTTTCATTTTCCCACTGCGTTCTGGATTACCGTAGTCGGGGTTATTTGATGAGTGCTCTCTCTCAAGAAGATCTGGGTGGTTACAAATCTTACGCATCACATCAATACCATAAAGAGAATTTCTATTCCCATCAAAAATTTGCTCCACCTCTGAACTGGCTAGAAAAGCTCTATAAACAGATCGTTGTTCATGAGTCAGGCTGCAGAAAAGGACATGTTCAGTCTTCTTTGGAAGCTGTGCATTCACATCAGCCTTCATTCGACGCAGTAGGTAAGGCATTATCAGATCACGCAATACAACAGCACACCTGGAAATGATAAAGAAAAAGACTCATCCCCAAATAAACCCAAAAAAAGGCCCTCAAAGGATGGGGGAATGAAAAATCATGCAAAAAGGTGATTCAGCTAGCTAGAAATTGGAACAGACAGGTAAGTCAGAACGTTTCACAGACTAGCTCGGCATTTCGTTTTCAATTTGCTAAATGCATGACATGAAAAGGCATAGTCAGCACCACAACAGTAGGCAGTTTTTTAAGCTAGCAGTTAATTGATACCTGTAGGCAGTGGACACTTGCAATGGTGAAGCATTAGCATAACCACCAACTTGTATGGGTACGGCAAACTCTGCTTCAAACACAGGTAATACGCCTAATTTTCCAGGGAAGACAAAATCAAACAAAGACCACAATTCACTGAGTTTGTTCTGAATTGGCGCGCCAGTCATTATTATACGGTGGACTGTCTGTAGTTGTTTGCAGACTATAGTAACTTCAGCATTTGGGTTCCTGATACGGTGGCCTTCATCAAGTACTGCGTAACCCCATTCAATATCCAACAGCTTTTCCCCCAGAATACGAAGCTGCTCATATGTTGTGACTAGCAAGCCAGACTCAGATCTTAAGACCCGTTTTATCAAGGCATCCCACTTCTTTGCACCCCTTGAAGATGAACCACATGCCAAATCACTCCCCAGTGACCCTTCACTTTCATAATCACTTTCATCAGACTCTGACTGCCTCTTTTTTTTAGGGCCGTCAACAGCGGAATCATGAAGTATCTCGACATGAAAGCTAGGGTACCACTTCCTTGCTTCCCTTTTCCATTGCCTTAACAGTGTAACTGGGCAGACAATAATGCTTGGTTTGTACATATTACTGAAATGCAAAGATCCAAGAAATCCCAACACTTGAATGGTCTTGCCAAGGCCCATCTCATCTCCAATAATACCTCCAGCTCGCTGGCAATGCAGCTCCCACAGCCATTGTACACCAACTTTTTGATAGTCAAACAGATGGTTGAAGATGAATTCTGGGATCTTCAATCCACCTTCGAGTGTTACAGAAGGCGGTTCGCAACGATCTTCATCCTCAGCATCCTGAGTTTCTGTTGCTAAATCATCCCTCACACCACCTGTGAGTTAAGGTAAGAAAATATAAGTATTCCAGTGCTCCATGTCTAATAAATCAGCACATGGACGGAGGTTTCAAGTATTGAGATATATGACATTTGTCGTAGTAGATTAACTCACATAGCTCAGCTGCGTAATTGCGAAGATACTTTGACCAAGAGAGGACCCTTACATGCATAGCAACTGTGGACTCCAGCTAAAGTAGACAGCAACATAAGATGCACAACACAAACTTCCAAGTTCCAAATGTGTAGTTCTTAACAACAAAAAGTTAACAAGTTGCATGTACTTCTGCGAAAAGTATATGAATTATTTAGGAAACATGAAATATACTAAGTTAACCATGACACCTATATATACAAGTCATGAGCATGCATCTACCCTGATACAACAACATGCAGTCGAAGCGAACAGCTGCGTGAGAAAATGTCTCAGCTGTTCAGTAGTAGAACTCACTGACATATCTTGATTGAACTCAGACACTGTGTTCCATGTGTTTTGATCAACAGAATCAGATTATGGTTGTGTGTTGGCATCAACATTTCTTTTGATAAGGGTGTTCGGCATCAATATTTCAAGCAGTGTTTACCATCTTGACTGAGTCAAAACACTAATGAGCCAAACTATAGTGTTCGCTAAACTAATCTTTAGGCAGTATTTAGCATTTTTGAAAAACCAATAAAAATAGATGACCTTGCAAAAGTACTGTTCTTCATATTCTTTAGTTTCAGGATTACCTTCATCAGTTTCATATCTGTTATATCATATGCAGTCTTTTATGTAAATTAACACCAATCTGTAACCCACCAGCTAAATTTACCTAACACATTTTCTCCAATCATTTTGCTACAAAATATCTGCCAACAACTTCCCACTACTAAAACAACTATCCAAAATTCCAATAGCTAATTTTGCCGAAGAGGCCCGTACCACTTACAAAATCACAAATCAGGGATTACTCTAAAATTCAAGGATGCTAAGAGTTTGAATTTTGGAGAAACATGGGCAAAACTTCTGCTATTTTATAATGCAACTGCACATTAGAGGTTACAAAGGCGGGTGAACAATACAGCCACAAGGGAGGGAAAAAATGTCGATCTCTGCTAGATTTGACAACAATTTCGAGTGGCACAAGAGAAGTTAAAAAAAAAAAAATCAGAACAAAACACTTACATACCTGGCTCATGCTGTAGGATCTCCTCCTTAGCAATGCGTTTTCTCCATTTCCTATCAGCCAATGGCCTTCTCTTTTTCCTCTCTGCAGCATTGCTCTTCTCTCCATCACTTTCTAGATTTCTAGGAATCTTAATAGGTTTTCTAAGCCTATTAAAAGGGTGAGTTGGTGCATCAAGTTTTGGCAAATCTTTCGGATCAAGCAGCTTAGTTGTTGGACGAGCTTGTGCTGCCTCTGTTAGAGACCGCACCACTCTAGCGACACTCTCAGAAGCATGATCGTCTACATCATTCTCGTACCCCTGTACATTTGATGGTCCTGATTGCTGTATACGGCGCTCAAAGCCCTTCAGCTTATGAAACGGCGTCAAAACTCCTTTTCTTATAAGCTCATCCCTTTCCTAAGCCATAATAAATTGTCAGCAACGACTGAATGCAACACTGAATCTGGCTCTAAAATATTCAAAGACATGAGATGCTATGAGCTAAACAGATTAAGTTCTTAACGAAGATGACGTAAGCATTTCATGTGACTTTCAACTCACCGTCTCGACAAACCCTCCAGATGCTGCATTCAGCACAGCATCAAATTCATCATCCTCCTGATATGAAACAGCCTTCTTCTGTTTTTTTGACTCTTTGGTTGAGTCTTGAAGCTCTTTTGACTTCCTCTTAAATTTTGAATCTTCCCTAACAAGATACCGCAACAGCTTGTCTTCAGCAGCTTTACTGTCTTTACAAGTATTTGAAAACTCCTTACGGAGTTCAGCCCTTGTCTTTTTCAAGCTTTTAAGTCTATCGGCAGCCAAGGCATGCTGAAGGGTTAAATCACCAGGCACACCTTCATCAATCCCCTTATTCTCCTCCGAAACCGCCTCTCTGTCATCGTGACTACCACAACTAATCTCTTCATTCTTTACCACATTTTTCACTTGCTCAACAGCAGATGCTACTGCATCAATTTCAACATCTATAGCCCTTAACCTTTTCAACAGTTCAACTTGGCTGGCCGATGAAGGCTCCATTTCCCCTAAATCATCACAAACTTCTTCCCTCGTGCTCTTCTCAGCTTGCAAACTGCTCTTAGCATTATTGGTGGCCTGCAATGTGCATGAAATTTAAGTTTGAAATTTCCCATAACTCACTTGTTCAATCATAAGAACTTTCTTTTACTTGGGCTTGTCCGTCTATCCCTAATTTCATCAATCTATTCATAATTTCATTTGAGAATTCATCCAGACGATATCATCAAAGGGGGAAGCTCGGCCAAATCTATGCTTCGGTAGGAAAATAGTGGCCAACTGAAAGGAAATCTCGCAAATTCGATAGGAAATACATATCCAATGCTTACATTTAGTAAGATTTCTATACTGAGACAATTAAATGTGTACACATAAACTAGGCAATTAACATTATACTTTTTTGGCATTTCTTTCTCCTCTACTTCTCCAGCCTGTATAATAGAACATTCAAGCTCAAAAATTGACATAACCAGTGTGTACTAGCTCCATGAAACTGGGGCTAAAACCCCTCTACATTTTCAGATGTTGAAATTAACCTGATCAAATTGAGTGGAACGAGAAGTACCTTGTCTAAAATGTCTCTTTCGATGTCTTCAGGGTTTGCAGAGGTGACGCCCAAACTGTTGAGCAAAATCGCATTCTCTTCTTCCTCCATGGAATCCTTCTGAAAACAGCAGGTACCAAAGCCAAAGCACTCAACCAAATCACAGTTTCGCACTCGAATTGAAATTAAAAAGCCAGATGGATTGATGATTTCGAGCGACACAAACCAAAACCCTAACACTCTCTCTCCTCTCCAGTCTCTCTCCTGTGAGCTCTGGAGGTTTCCGATACTTCTCTCTCTGTCTCTCTCCGCGGATCGACGGAGGGGTTTGGGAAAAGAGGGGGGGGGGGGGGGGGGGCGGGGCACTTTCAGCCGGGCGACGGGTTTCTTATGAATTTGGTGGGAACTGGGAAGGAAAACCAAAGCGTTCGTCGATTTTCAACTACTAGCAGTATTGAAAATCAAATTATTCATTCACAGTGCGGTGCCGTTTCCTTGACATTGGATCTGCCCTTTCAAAAGACTATAGTATACCCTTTATATATCTAATTATATATACACCTATATAAAATAATATGTATTATAATTTAAAAATTTTTAGATACAAACATTTATATTTTAATATAGTACATACCATCTTATATAAGTGTGTACATAGTTAGGTGCATGAGCATGTATCATATTCTTTTGGTAAACTGTAGGAATATACTTGAGTTGTTCCAGCTCTGCCAATGATTGGTCCAATAGATTTATCTTACAAAAAGAAATTATGTTGTAGGAACTTTGGGCTATTTTTGGTTCAAATCAAGCAATTTAAATTTCCTGTCAACTTTTGATTAAAATTGTTTCTATTGTTAGATTGGGCACAAGTACATATAGTTTGATTTGGATTTCAGGAAGTGTTATAAATACTGTACTCTATCGATCAAGAAACGATACAAGTTATTGTTCAGGTTTGTATCGTTCAATACTGCTTCTTACCGCCAAATATCTTATGGTGCCAATATTTCAGACCAAATACCGTATGGTGCAAAATAAAATTTTTATACTTTAGTTTTTTTTTAATTTTTAAAAATGCAAATGGTACGAGCTCGGTACCACGGTGCACAAATTCAGGATGTCTTATTTCTAAAAAACGGCACGATAATCGAATCAACCATGCCAATTATAGATAGTTTTTTATGTTCTACTGAAAGTACGTGCTCTCATTACCCACGTGTATCATATACTAAATTTTTAATATATATTTATTGATACGATACAGAAAAGTATATGCTCTCGGAGTATAATATCAGCCGCCAACAATAGCCTCCCCCCTTCACAGTTGGTCAATGAATACCCTTTTTAATTTTATCTTATTTTTTTAAAAACCTCCCCCCACGTAGGGGAAACAAAAGGTGAAAAGAAGAAGACAATGATGTCTGGACCAAAAATACGCCTGCTCTTCTATCACCGTGTAAAGTTGTAACACATCCAGTCATCCAGCCCAATTCCTCCCGCGAAACCAGGAAACATCGGGCCCGTTCATATTTTCGGTTCTAAGCCCGGTTCATCTGAAGCAAAACCTCGTCAGAAGTAGAACCAAGGCGCCCCGGGCTCGCCCCAAAAACACTTTCTTCGCTAGTCGCCAGCAATTGGGCGTCGAACTTGCTCTGAATTCATCCTGATTTCTTCCGCTTTATGCAAAAAATTCACCTTTTTCAGTTGCGATCAAAAGGTATGATTTTTAGGGTTCTAATTTGATGTTATTATCGCTTGCACTTGATTTTCTACCAAATTTGTTCTATCACTCCGGCTTATGTTCGAATTTTGCTGTGCTAATGTTGTTCGAATCCATGATCCCGGCCTTGTTCGAGTTTTTGCTTGAGTTAGCTGATCGATTCGTTTGGTTCGAATCTAATGTTGATGGAATTTCATGTTTGAATTCAACTGAGTTCGTAACCAATTTAGGTTTGAATTCGTGTTTTTAGTTTGAGTAGAATTTCAATTTCTGTCATTGAATTTTGCCTCTTTAGATAAGGGGTCTCTACTAATGTTTGTTGTGTTAATTGGTTTACGAACTACGGAGGCAATTAGGCTATGCCTAATTGTTGGTTGTATTAATTGTTTACTGAACTATGGAGAGACAATCTTTAGATTACTGTTCTCAGTTAATGTTAGGTTTCCCAGATACCACCAGAGGCGTCTTCATACTGTCTGTTGTTGTTTTGGACTGTAAAGATCTGCTAGCAAATAATTGGGTCTTGTCTTTGAGCTTATTCTTTTTAGTTTATCATCAACATTCAGTTGATCATAGTTGATCAATACTCATCAATGCTAGTCATATTTTGTAGTTATAGTTCCCTATTAATCAGCATTTATCAGTGTCAATTAGCAATGACCATCAATAAGTTACTTATGATAAGTTCAAAACAATAGGCCCTCAATCTTTGTTATTTTTTCACCCATGAAATACAGTGTTTTATTTGTCCAAGCTACTCCATGACTGCCCATATCTGTTATGCAATTCTGAGCCACTTTTGTGATGTTTTTTCAATACCACTTTTGGTTTATGTTGGGCATACTCGTGCTGTGCTGGACTGAAATTGTGACTAAACATTTTCTTCAGTGAGCTAGGATCGCAAGGACAGGAATAGTGTCTGTAGAAAAATATGCTTCAAATCCGGCTTAACAAGGGTTCATCCTCCGATAGTGGCACTGGAGTCAAATCTTTGCCTTCAGAGACAGTGACAGTAGCATGCCCCGAGCACCTTGTTCTGGCCGACCTTCCTGTGGCCAAGGGTCTTGGTTCTGCCACTGCTGCTTCCACCGTCAAGATTCTAGGTCGGAGATCTCGGCGACAGCTTACAGAGCGAGTCCACTTTTGTGTTCATTGTGATTTTCCTATTGCGATTTATGGCCGGCTAGTACGTTATTGATGGATGTGCTCTTTCTCTTTACCTTTACCCATTTTGTTTGTTTCTATCGTCCGACTGTCAAGAATTTCTATTCCATGGCTGCATTTCTTCATCTTAAGTATTGAATTGTGTATCCTCTCTTGAAAGGGTGGTGCTTAATGAGTTATTATATTGGGACTTGAGAATTTTTGCAAGATATTGTCATCAAATGGTAATTTTATGAGCAAGGCAACCTGTAGGAATTTTTATCAGCACTTTGGGAAATAAGATAGCTATTTAGATCGAGTTTGATCATGGATTGGACACAAGGCAACTTTGTTTCCTCGTTTCTTGCAGAAGTGGCATGCATGACCACATTTTCTGCACCAACGAAAGGAAGAGGAAATAGTTGATCCTCCCTCAACTTGCTTTTTGGACGAGGAATTCTTCAATTTGGTTCTCTCTTTGTTCCATGTCTGGTCACTGCTGTTTTGTCATTGCTGTTCTGTACCAGGCATCTGACCTTTTGATAGGCTTTCTGTTTTTTTAATTGAACCAAGCAACTGAATAGATTTAACCTTGTTCTTCTTTTTTCCCCGGCTTCCCATCATGTAATGCAAACTTTAACATGTTCAAGTGCTTTAACATTAAACTATTTTTTTGGTATGTCAAATGCTAATTATCTGTTTCATCTTCTTTATAATCTTGTCTCAGTAGCATAATACAAAATGATAGGCACTTTCTTTCTATAATTTGATGGAGGAAAAAGGAAAACGAGTTTATGTGTTAGAATATTAAGCAACAGTCTACAGACTATGTCTGAATTTCTTTGTGTGTCTTTGGTAGTGGAATTCTAATGATTTCTTAAACTATGCATCAGTACCAGGTTGGAGACTGGAAAGTTTTCTCCATAAGATGAATTATTAGTAATTAAACTAGGAAGGTTCAGGATTTCTTCTTGGGCTGAAAGGGTACAGAGTGTTGATCTCCTGAGCTTGTGTAGTCTGAAATTCATTAGAAGGCTCAACGTTAAGTTCTCATCTTCCCCCCCCCCCCCCGGTGTCTATTTACTGTTTCTATATTGATGAATCAGCTCACAGATGTTAAGGAGATTTTCCTGGTGTGTGTGGTTTGCTGATGAATGATATTTGCCTTGGAAAGTGAAAGTCAAATTCTGTGTAATCTACAAGCATGAAGCATGTTGGCAGAAATTGAAACCCAGAGTTCGAGGGCAAGAGACAGTGGCGTATTGTGGTAGATAAATTTAAAACACATATGAAACAATCTGTCTTTTGGTGGGTTGCTTTTCAGTTGTCAACCTAATGTCAAGCAAGAAATTGCAACTAACTCCTTGGGTATAAAAGCATAATTTTTTTGGCATCTTACGGTCTATTTTTGGTTTGTTTTCTCTGTTTTATGCTAGACAAAAAAAAATTCTTTAGCAATATTGAGAAAATTTAGACATTTAGATTTAGTCTGTGCATATTGTGGGCCTGTACCTACGCCTTAATTTATATTCCGATCAAGCTTTATGCCTGATGTTAAAATGTGTCACACTTACAGGTAGTTGCTCAAATCAGAAACTACCTCGTAGTGGACACTACTGGTGAAATATACTTAAAAATTAAAGTTGCACATGATGCATTATGTGGATCAGAATGTTGGTCAACTGTAAAACAAAGTGTACTAGACAGTCTAGACAGTGCAAAAATTGTGACTTGTAATTACCATAATTCTGAAAACATTAGAGCCGGGAGGAAAGCATACATTGTGTTGGACGAGTTGATGTCACCTATCATGTAGTATAGAAAGTAGACCTGCAAACACGTGCAACTTTTACGTTGCTGCATGAGAGTAATCTTGAGAACTTAAGGTTAGGAGCATTAAGTAATCCAGGGGTCAGAAAATGCGAGAAAACATGGTCAAATGGAATGTTAAAGATGCCACATAGTAGGGATATGCAGTGAGAGGCTTTCCCTTGATTATGATGCGCTGCTAGGCGATGCCTGCTGACAGATGACAGTTCTATAATTTGTCCATCTTTGACAGTGTTTTAACACTTGCTAATGATTTTGTAATATCTGCAGAGTCCGTGTGAGCATGCCTTCTGTCTTGATTGTGCTAGAAGTGATTCTATCTGCTACATGTAAGTAATCTCTCCTATGCATTTATGGTTATGTCATATCTGTTGATTCTAGATTATGCTGAGGAAGTCTTTTGGATATGTCTTTGAATAACTTTTTACATTTACACAGGCTGTGTCTTCAGAACTAGTTTTACTATCCAATTGTTTTTATGCAATTGTATTACCATCGTCTTTTGCGCCCTTAATTTGATATTCAATGTGTTTCTACATATTTTGTTAAGTTCTGTTTGTTTTGTGAGGTGAATTTGTGTTCATGCACAACTTTCGGGATAGGAGTGCAAATTGAATGATTTCTCATTCTATGCTGCAGTTGTGATGAACGAATCCAGAAGATTCAAACAATCAAAATGATGGAAGGGATCTTCATTTGTGCTGCTCCTCACTGCCTCAAGTCCTTTCTGAAGAAGCCTGAATTTGAGGCTCATGTGTATAGAAGCCATGCTGATTTGCTCAGACCTAATATGAGGAAGGAAGAGATGAATGAACCACAAGAATCAGGCACTAAGCAGTCTTCAACATTGGATTCAACTCTCCGTGGTCCCCCAAGGCCTGCATTCCCTTCTAGTTCAAATCCTCAACTGAATGATCGTGAAGATAAATCTCGCCGCCAGCAACCTCCTGCTATGCCAGTTGTACAACCGAAGCCTCCCCAGTATTATGGGCAAGCCCATCTTCCAGAGCCTCAACCAAACTCTAGGCCCATGGGCATTGATGGGTTGGGTCATAGTCTTGATGCACACGGTGGAATGCATCAAGAATATGGCCAGTCCTCTGACAAGCAGCAGCAAGGGATGCTGCCTGATCCGCACTGTGGGTACCCACCAATATACCCCCAACAGCAGTCTCATTTTCAGATGCCGAACCCAATGCTGCTGGCCTCACCTCCATTCGGCTTCCCTCCTTTTGCAGCCGATGGAGTCCCACCATTCTATGGTGCTCCTGTTCTGCACGAGGTGGCACGATCAGACTCTAGTGCAGAAGCTGTATTAGAGCAAGGTTCAGTGTTGGGGTTTGCGCCCACCCCAGGAGGTGGTGTTAGTTTCCCGGAAGGCTACTCTCATCCTTGGAGTGGGGGTCCAGGAAATATCCCCTTCGATGCTATCCAGAGTGGTCAGGGAATATTGACAGCAGCACAACCACAAACCATGCCACCTCCACCACCTCCACCTGGACCACCACCCCCACACTTACTGCAGCATAAACGTGGGCAGTATTCAGGTGAAATGACTAATGATGGAAACAACTACTAATGCCTGTCAGATAGGCATGGTGCTTTTCGAAATAACCTAGACAATTGTAAGTTCGTTGGTTTTAATCTGCATCCCTTATGTTTGTCCCTTTTCTTTAATCAGGTCGTACAAAATTCAGCAATTAGTTTTGTTGTATTAACCCCTCCCAATATAGCATTTTCCGTTTGCCAATTTACCAGTTTTGAACTTACTGGTGTTGAAAATCAGGCAAGAATGCTGGAAATCATATGGTGAGCTTTGTGATCTGATACAGAGGCTGAGTTGTCTAGGACTCCTTTGTTTTGTCAACTCTCCATCTTGAGTGGCAAATTTTGACTGCGATTTTAATTACTAGTTGTCTACTTGTCTAGGTGTCCATCCAAGTCTCTAAGAGCTATGGATTATGGCTGTCTCCAAGGTGTTCTCATTCACTGAATAGTTAATTGAATCTTTTGGGGATTCTCAGGATCTGTTAGTCTTTTGTGCCATAAGATTTGTATAGGTTCACCCAACTCCCATATATTATTATAAGATCTACTATTTGATGTCCAAGAAATTGTGATCTGTTTTCGAGTAGATATATTTGAAACTCGAGAAATCACAATCTATTTCGAAAAGCTGATCCATACTTTTGCTTCTATTCATGGCAAGTTGAATAAGGTGTCCGTTAATGTTGTTAATGTTGTGCTTGGCTGCGTTCTTTAAAATAAGTGGTTGGGATGATGTTTTATGTTAGCGTTTTAAGTATTATTTTTGAAAAATTTATAAGGCCAGTTATCGATCTTACTGAAGTAGCATTTTGTATTTTTTGTTTTTTGGTTCAACTACTTCACTGGAAATTATTTACATCTGCTTTATCTCCATTTTAAATTTAACAGCTGACAACTAAATCTGTTCGTCACATTTTGTTCAATTGCTTGGTTAAACAGACCGGATAGGTAGCCGCTAACAAAAAAAGTATATAAGTTATAACAACAATTAGGTACCTTAACAGTTATTTGCTACACAAAAAATTAATATTGTCGTACAGATCTCAGGCGTCTTCTAATTTATTATCCAACTCAATGGAAACAATCTCATCCATATTTGATCATAGGGAAAGGGTTTCACATCTCACCTTCCTTGACTATATTTTCGACGGGTTTTTTGAATTTTGAGCATTATTGTGGCTTACCCAAAATTTTGAAGGTGCATGCTTTTGTTTATTTTTTAAAATTTATTAAAGAGCATTTAAGTACTCCACATCCTAAAAACTTTGCTAATTGACTGAAATGATTTAGTAGAGATAAACAAAATGAGACTAAGATCTGAGAGGACAGTGCAGGCACATAATTATTCTTTTGTAGATGACACTTTGGTAGTACTTGTACATCAACATTTCATGAACAAAACTGAATCAGCCCACATGTAGAAAATGAGAGATGCTCGGAGCCCAACTTGTTGTGGTCTGACAAATGTTTCTGATATTAGTAACATCCCTTGATTCAGTGCAACGTCATGCACATGAGTAATAAATTCCAACTCAATTACAGATACATAAAAGACACAGATATGTGGGGCTGGGAAATCTGTAGATTTTATTTTTCCGAACAATTTATTATTAGTATTATTTTTTAATAAATAAGTCAATTGAGGATTCTGGGTTAGATCTTCATCCATTTACTACAACAATAATAACTCTCGATATAAATCACGCACAGTGAAGTTTGAAAATAAAATAAAATGGGTCTGTAAAAGCCACAAAGGGCAATACAAATTGAGGAGAGGGGGAATCGAACCTATGACATAATGTACTCAGTATCTCAGTCTTTTATTAAATGTCAGAAGTTCATGATAATTATCAAAATCAACTAAAGTGGGTCTTAATAGTTCACTAAACATAATAGAGACAGATTTATTTTTGGGTCCATCAAAGTTTTATCAAAAAAATTTTAGGTCTTATGTCTTATGAAAATTGCTTTTTGGTCCACTAAAGTTTTGAAAAACACACTTTTTAACACACGAAATAACAAACAATGTCCCTATCTTATTTATAAAAACATATGATTGGCACCTAAAAAGCATAAGCATTGTAGTAATTTTAGTTCCAAAAATGTGTTTTCCAAATAGAATAGGGACAAATTTATTTTCGGGTTCATTAAAGTTTCATTGAATAATTTTTAGGTCCAATCTTTTTTGAAAATTTTTTTGGGACCCATCGAAGTTTTCATCAAATAACTTTTACGTCCTGTATCTTTTGAATTTTTTTCTTTTTGGGTCTCTTAAAGTTTTGAAAAACGCACTTGTTTAAGGCATTAAATGACAACACCTATCTTATTTATCAAAACATATGATTGACACCTAAAATGCATGAGCGTTGTCGTAATTTTAGATCCCAAAAATGTGTTTTTCAAAACTGCAATGGACTCAAAAATTATTTTCAAAAGTTGTAGGACGTAAAAATAATTTGACAAAATCTCAATAGACCCATCAATATTTTTTTCGTATAGTTGATTTTATTAGTTAAAGGAAGTATTATGAGTTGACCAACTACTGTATCTTGGGTGTGTTTGACATAAAGGATTAGGAGGAATCAACCAATTTTGGTGGTTGGACACTTAATTACGATCATAATGATCAGTATTGCATCTTGCTAGTTGCTACGGGGAGGGACAATTTAATATTAAGATCGGTGAAAATTAAATATTAAGTTTTTTTTTTTCTTTTAGTGCAAAATGAAGTGTAGAGACTGATGTAAGCTGAATTTAAATTTAAATTCCTGATAATAATTTTAAAAATTCTAATAGTTTAACTAATTGACACTCACAAAACGTAAAACTGATTAGAACTTCATTCCCGTTGGGTTAGTTTGGGATTTAGAGCCTTTATGAATTGACTTCATGTTCGAAGCTAATTGATGGTTCCAATCATTGTAAAATCATTTCAATAATAAAATATCATAAATTGAACATGTCATAGGTCAACTAGTGCTCTTTATTAATGGTGTTAGAGGTTTGAATAAGTCCATTTGGCATTATGTTAATGTGATCCTCACCCATTTGGCAATTGGCAATGTGTAGAATCAAATTACGTACAAATCCAACCAAGGGGTTGTGGCATAGTGGTAACTCATTTTGTCCATTAACCAATTGATCAGGGGTTCAATTTCTGACCTTTTGAGAATGGAGAACAATTCTTGGTTAGCCCGTTTTACCCTTAAGTGGAGTTCGTGGTGCGAGGGGATTAATCATTGTGATCGGCGGTAGATACCTTTGGTTAAACAAAAAAAATAAATAAAAAAATTATGGTGCAAATCCAATCAAACTCACTGTCGTTTTAGATGTCCCAAATTAATTGCACACTTTCTATATTTACATGACTAATTAAACTTTAATGTTTGGGAAATATACATTTTGTATAGTTTCTATAAATATCTGCATTCTCAATATTGATTTTTGTTGTGTCAGGCAACAAATTAATTACCGATACGTAGAAATTAGATATATTAACATGCATAACTCTAATAAGCTAAAGGCGTATTTGACAATGACATTATATTATACTAGATTCTTAATATTTATGTTTGATCAAACTATGCAAATAATTTTGGACAGAAGAAGTATATTGTATTAATAATAATTATTCAATGAGTTGCTTGTACAATGCATAATTTTCAAGTGATGTAAATCATTTGGACTAGGTATTGGTTGTAAACGATGCCATTTTCAAGTGGTGTGAGTACTTTGGACTAGATCAATAAAAAATATAAAATGCATTTTTGAGAAGTATGGTATTTTTCTTAAAGAAATAATATCATGAAATGTTTTCATATGCTAAAATCTCTTTTGAGTTTTGACTATATGAATTTATTATTTATATTATTTTATAGTGCCAAAAATAATATTATGCAATGTAGTTTTCACTTCAATAAAGTATAGAAAGATAAAAAATTTGATGTAGCTAGTCTCCACCTTGTAAAGACCCTTATTAGTAGAGAGACTAATTTCGGTAAACGATATAAATATTTAGATTTTTTTAAACATAAATTTATTAATAAAACCGTCTTACATAAAACTCATTGTGAGACACATTCATTTGACTTTTTAAGAGTTATGAGATAATTAATAATATATTTTAGAGTGATTTTTAAATTTAGATATGATTAATAATTCATTTAGCATTGATTATTTATAGTCACTCATAAATAACCTATTAAGTATTATGATTTTTACCAAAATTCATCATAATTTTTTTTGTCTCTCCCTTATATGAAATGATCTTACATAATATTATGGGTGAGCAACGGGTCGGATACCCATTAGGCCATATACAAGTTTGTTTCATTTTAAGACAGGCCAAAGCGAATCACCCATGAACCAATCCGACCCGTTTATTTATATAAAAGGTCCCACTCAACCCAAAATGATTAACAACCTGACCATGGGCCGATTCGATTCACTTTATAAACGAGTTGGCCCTAAACCAATCCGACCTGCTCTATTCATTACTGCCACCACAAATTAACGAATTATCATATCATTTAACATGATTTTTAGTTTCATTTTGACTACCTACAATCTCTGTCATACGTTATATCGCGTATTTGATAATCATACGTTGTTTTAATTATTGAGTTTCAATGGTTATACATAAAAGTGCTATCTATTCATATTTTTCAATAAATTTAAGTATCGTTTTTTAAATTATAATATTAACTTTGTATACAATGAACATTCTTTGATTATTTTAACTATATATATATGTACTGTAATATGCACCGTGCAAAGCACGGGTCCATACTAGTATATATAAAAGACATAGTGATTTTTGAAAACGTACACTAAGATTTTAGTATAAAATAATACTGTAATTGCAAATTCCCCCCCCTAAAATACAAAAACGGTAGAGAGAACATGCGGACAACGAGGAGTCGGAGTGGGAAGATCTTGTGTTTGTCGACTTGAAGAAGAACTCCCTCTCCCTCCGATTTCTTCGCTTCCTTCCTTCTTCCAGGCCCCGCTGTCTCTCTCCTCTTTCTCTCTCCTCGTTTTGGCGATCATCTTCTGTCATCTCATCGTTTCTTCCTCCATTTTTGACCTTTGATTGATTTCATCTGCTCAGGTTTTCGCGGGCCGATCATCTCTTCGCTTCTCGTCGGTCTGCGAATTCTCACGGTAATCTATCTCATCCATCTTCTTCATTTTGTAATTTGTTGATTTTCCTCATTTCTAACAACTTTGATTTCGTTAGGGTTTTGGTATCGATTCCTGCTGTTTGTTACTTTTTTTTGGTGGAGTTCCATCTCAATTGATGCTTTTGGTGTCATCTAATCAGTTGCTTTACGATCAAGGGTGTAGGCTATGAGCTGATGATATGATATGTTTTTTGTTCACCCCAGAATATCGAAGTGATGAAATGAAATTGTTGTGAATTGAATATGATTTTATGAGGTTTGATTTGCTCTATTTCTGATTCCTAATCGGCAGATGCCTGCTTTTTATCCAGGAAGCTTGGAGCTGGGCATATTTGTGCTCGTACATAACATAATGAGGTTGAATTGATCGATTGACTTCAGTTTACAGACGAGGTAATTATTGGTGGGTTGCCAAGATATGTTGCATTCCTGATTAACTGAGTAGTAGGCCACACAACATATGTCAACAATGATTAAAGGGAAAAATATGGATTCAGCCAGAAGCTGGTTCAATAAGTTCCAGCACCGAGACAAATCCAAAAATAAGGATTCAATGGCAGCGGGTAAGGATGACTCAGCTCCAACTTCTGATGATGATGGCCCATCAAATGTCACAAAACAGCGGGTTGCAGCAGCAAAACAATATATCGAGAAACATTACAAGGAGCAGATGAAGAATTTGCAAGAGAGAAAAGAACGGTATGATTTCCCTCCTTGGACAATTCTTGTTCTGTGTGCCTGTTTTGATGTCAACCATTTCCCTGAGAAATGGTTGACCTCATATGCTTGATGAAAATATCTGTCTAAGCAGCTTGGTCCTTTTTTTGTGCAAGTGAGACATTGATTGCACAAAGATGGGTGTGTGTTCAGAACTTTCATGTGAAACCAGACTGCATGATCACCTGACTGACTTTTGCTTCAACTTGAAAAGCTAAAATTTGTGCTCGGTTTTGGTTGCTCTGTCACTTACCTAATACCTACTTCTCTTACAAGATCTTACTTTCTGTTGGGTTCTATGAAGAATTACCCAGCCTCTTCTTTCACTGCACTTATGCAGAACTTTTTGCTTACTCAAATTTGAATTATGATTCGAAAGTCAATTTGATCATAGTCTGTAGATGAATTCACCTAAATGTACATGCTGTTCGTAACAGGCGGATCATGTTAGAACAGAAGTTGGCTGATGCTGATGTATCTGAGGAGGACCAGAACAACCTACTCAAGTTCTTGGAGAAGAAAGAGACTGAATACATGCGCCTTCAGAGACATAAAATGGGTGTTGATGATTTTGAGTTATTGACAATGATTGGGAAGGGTGCATTTGGTGAGGTATGCAGTTCTTAATCTACTCCTTGTCCATGTTTGATGGTCTTGCATTGGCATGTCTGCCCTTGTTACGGTGGTTTCCTGACTATTTGTCATAGGCCTTGATCCGTTCTACCGTCCCCCTGAATACTGGTTGCATATTTTATCTACATTAGACAAAATGAACATACTCATTATCAATTTTGTTCTGGGCCCCTAAGAAAGAGGTTCAATCCAGAGCTAGTGAGTAGCCATAGAGGAAAGGTTGTAATGATATTGTTGGCTGCCATATATTTAAATCGATGTTGTAGGGTGGATTGGACTTTGTGGCTCTACAAGGGCAACCTCACCAATACCACTAAATCGAAACATTGTTAATCTACTTCATTATACTTGCACTGAATTCTTTGCTCAAGGGGTTTTTGTAGAGAAGGTTTGGCTGTTTGAGAGAAAACTCTGTTATTGGAATCCAAGAATCTGAAAGCAAGGAGAGGGAGACCAATTTGATAAGATATTCTCTCTAGCTACCTGGTTTTCTTTTGTCTCTCTCTCATCAATATTAAGTTGGAAGCCATCCATAGAAGTTTCTCAGGGAATGACATCTTATAAGATGGAGTTTCAAATGGTGCTTAAATTGTTCAGGACCTTAAAATATTGAAGGACGGCAATGGAGATTCATGAATGAATAGGCTATCGAAGAAGTTGATAATGTGTCGTATCTGTTAAGGAGTGCCTGGATAGCTATCTGGCGTACTAAGTATCTCAAATTATAGTAGTCTTTAGCTAAAAGCTGGTAGGATTCTATCTACTTATTTCTATCAGGTTTTTGATAACCTTTTTATGTACTTTTTAAGCATAGTATTTGGTATAATGATTATCCCTTTTGGAGGACCCTTTTATTGTGTTCTTGTTTTAATGGAGGTGCCTTCATGTATGATATGGTCAGCAAAACTTGGTTTTCTGTTTTTGTTTATTTTGCCTTCTCGAATGCCAATTGACATTTAGTTTCTTCGTCAAGCCCATTCTGTCCTTTCCATACTTTTAATGAGCTCTTCTCTTGATAGGCCGAGTAGAATCCCAAAGTCAATGAAAATTTTACCTTCAAATTAGGGATCCAAAATAAGGCCATTATCAAATAAACAATTGCCTGAAAAAGGTTTTGAAGTTGAGAGAACAACATTTCCTTTCCATGATAACCATGATTTGCTATGCAATCGTTGCATTAGCACGATTCCACGATACCACACCCATTACTACAATCACAAATGAGAATGCAATTTGAATCCTTGTTTCAAAACCCTCCTAATATAAGCTTCTACCCTTGTTTAGTCCCTTGTTCCTTGGATGCTTAGTTCTTACTAATTAGTATCCTTCCTTGTTGGAAGAACAGTGTAGGGCAAGATTTCGCTTCGTGACTATTTGCAGGAAATGGTCTTATTGCTGGCTTTTCTGTGTGAGGCTCACAGTCTTTGCACTTGGATGTTTCTCACCTTCTTTTTGCGGATGACACAATTATATTTTGTGATAATAAGTGTGAGTAGATTATTTATCTTCGTTGCATCCTTGTGTGGTTTGAGGCTATTTTTGGTTTGAGAGTCAACCTGTCTAAGTCTTCTATGTTGCCTATGGGGGTTGTGGATAATGCTGATGCACTTGCAAGAATTTTGGCATGTTGTTAGGACTTTCTCTGATGTAGGACGCTCTAAGAGCAATTCCTACGAAGGAAAATAGTTGATGTAGAACGCTCTAAGAGTAATTCCCACACCGAGAGATTTACACAAGAATTCTCAAATACTCAATATTTCAATTCAATTCAAGTCTGCCTCCCAAATACATAATTGAGAGTTTAAATAGAAAAAGACTTAAACATTAAGGAAACTAAAAGATAACGAAATCAAAAAGATATTATTCCTTGCTAGAAAAGATAAGGAAAAGATATTCTACTACTAAAAGATAATTCTTAAATTCCTAAACTTTTATATTTCGTGATACTGCATCATTCTCCCCCATCGGAAAAGAGCTCGACTCCGGCGAGTTGTCTTGAGGGTACCAGAAGTGCAAGACCACAGGTGCGGAAGCATTCAGAAGTACACGACCATCAAATAATAGGCGGCTTGTCCATGCACGAAAGAGATGCACAAACTACCATGAAGGTGCCGCAAACTCAACATTCGACTCAGCCAATGTCACTATGTGGATGAGGAGGTAGCTTTGGGCCTCTAGTACCTTTAGAAGCACTCAAAGGAAGGCAAGGAGGCTCAAAAGTACCTCGATGAAAGGTTAGATCTTCCACATAGAAAATATGACTAATACACAAATTGTGAGGCCAATCAAGCACATAAGCATTAGATCTCGACTTCATGATAAGCGGGTAAGGATCCATGGCTCGAGCGAGGAGCTTTTTCTGGAAGTGCTTGGGTAATGATCTAGGTTGAACACAAGTCATAACAAAATCACCCACCTCAAAATAAGTGTCCCTACGATGCACATTAGTTGAAAGCTTATAACTATCTTTACTCATTGCAATTATAGAACGGATCTCAGCATGCAAATCATGAATATGGTGAGCAAATGTGGGGGCAGGTTTGGAGACTCGGGGCATCAGGAGGGAGGGGAATAAGGTCAGGGGAGGTGCGATCAGAATATCCATTGTCGATCACAGAAAGACTCTTACCCGTTAATCGGTTAAGTTCCTCAATCTCTCGAAGGGTATACGATGAAGGAGAGAGATGGTTCCCTTGGTTGGAGGTAAAGTGTAGGAAGTCACAAGTGCGGACGAGGTCGGTGAAGGCTTTGGGTTTGAGGGAGAAAGCAACTGTTTAGGCCGACAAGGGGTAAGAGTGATGTTCTTGTTCTTAAACTTAAAGGTGTATGTATTGTCCCTACCGTGATGAGTGACATTTCGATCATATAGCTAAGGTCGACCTAACAAAATGTGAGCAACATCCATGGGCATAACGTCGCAAACGATCTCATCCTTGTAACTTCCAATCTGAATAGGGGCCTTACATCTATAGGAGACCGTAAGGCTAGTCTTGTCGACCCAAGCTACCTTAAAAGGATGTGGGTGGGGCTCAACTGTTAGGTTACAGCGCTTAATAGTGGACTGAGCTACCACATACATGGTGCTTCCACTATCTATGACCATTTTCATTGAAGTGTTGTCACATTGAATAAGAGTATGAAAGATGGTGGTACGCTTCCACTCATGACTTAAAAGGGGTTTGGACAAGAGGAAGCTAACAACACCAAGATGAGAATCACCCAAAAGGAGACTGTTTTCCACCTCTACGAGATCCTCATAACTCCCCTCAGCTTCCACAATCTCATTCTCACACGCAACTGGCTTATGTGCTAACGCAAGGGTACGATGAGGACACTCAGATGCATAATGACCTCTCCCACGACAACTAAAACATTGTACGACATTATCAGCAGGGGTACGAGAAGCACCGGTAGTAGCACTGGCAGACAAGGGTGGTTTAGAGGGGAACGAAAGACTAGAGGTTTTTGTATTAGAAGCACTCCCTGGAAATTGTAGTGCCTTAGAGGCGAGTTGGGTGGGAGGCCTCACAGGCTTATTGAGTGTTTCAACTTCAAAAGCTTTATGATAGGCCTCCTCTAGTGTGAAAGGAGAAGACAAAGTCACATCTCGTCTAAGATCGGGTTGTAAGCCACGAATAAATCGGGCTATAGTAATGGACGGGTCTTCTACCAATTCACAATGTTGAATCAACTCCTCAAAATTGTTAATATAGTCTAACACACAAGAACCATATTGCTGAAGATCAAGCATTTGATCCACAAGGTGAGCTCTATGAAAAGAAGGAATATACTTTTCTTTCAACCTATCCTTCATAACTGCCCATTGGGTGATGAGTGGTTGTTGCATACACTCAAGGTGAGTGGTTAGTGTTTGCCAAAACTTCCTAGCGGGACCCACAAGTTTCATTTTAGCAAAGTGAACACACTCAATATCAGACATTCCATACCAATCGAAATAGTCCTCCATGGCAATCAACCAGTCTGAAAAAGTGTTAGCCTCTAACCGACCATCATATGTGGGAACGTCAACCTTGACCTTTCGGGTAATGTCTGAATAACCCTCATGCATAGTCCTACAGTCAGCTTCAGGCTCTACATATCTAGGCTCCTTATAGCTACATGACCTCATGTTGTCTCTAGGGTTATCAAACCTTCGATCCCTAGGGTCTCCTTGACCATGTCTCCAACCACTTCCCTATTCTCGCTCTCGACGGCTAGTTTGGAGAGGTTCCCTCTCCTCGAATTCATTAGCCCGACCCGACTTATAAACACCCCACTTACGTCGGTCACTTCCCCCCACGAGAAGTTCGGGGGAATCTTTTGGTGGGGTTTGAGGTTGGTTCAACATGGTTAGCTTTTCAAATGCTCGGGGATAGTTTGTCAATCTTAACCTCTAGTTGGTCAAACCTCTCATTCTGATGGTCTAGTCTTTTAGAGAGACCGTCAATCTGGGATTGGTAAGGTTGTTTGGGGGATGATGACATATTGAGTGCAAACAATAAATGTATGTGCTGAGATTAGTTCAAATTGTAACAATAATGATAGCAATAAACAATCACTACGCACATAGCAGAGCACGACAATTGCTATGGATTATTGTTATGACTCGAGCCAAGCAGGGAATAAGAAGCAAGGGAAAATCAGGACCTAAGCAAGCACTCAGAAACCCAAACAATTAGGGATTATGCTGCTTTCGTTTATAGAAAATCAAACCCTTATCAAGGTGAATCGAGATCCTTGTACCTCTTAGTGCTCTGGGTTACCGGCCCAAGCCTGCCTACCGCGACCGCGCACTAACCTGATCATGTTCTCAACAAGCAGGCCTACTTCGCATGCTGACAGCACCCCGCAAGGCAGCAACAGAACAACACCCTGCAAGGAAGAAATAGTGGCAGCAGCGCAACGTAGCACAACACAAACTTCGAGGATAGTTGCCGGCGGGAAGACGGGCCGATGGTGACCGGAGGCCTCTGGCAAGGGTGTCTTGGCCTTCTCTGTTGCAGGCCAAATGCGGCGAGCCTTCAATCTGTGAGCACACGCGCTGTTCGCAACCTAGGGTTAGCGGGTTAAGGGTCAAACAATTGAAGCAAGATTTGATGCGAATTACCACAATTGTTTGGGGTCTTTGGACGAAATTTAGTGGGGAATTGAGTGGAAAGGTCAATTTTGGGAGTGTTAGACGGATTGAGAACGAATTGAGACGCTAGGGTTTGAAGATTGGGGCAATTCGCGAATTAGGGATTGCGAATTGGGCTTTTAGTGTTCCGGTGCTCGGCAGTCGGTGGTGGGGGTGCAGTTGTGGTCGAATGGAGGTTTCGGCCGAGGGGTAGTAGGTGGTGGTGGTGGTTCGTGAAAGGGGAGGCCGCAACTTAGGGTTTGCAATTTGAGGATTTGGCGACGCCGGCGGACCTTCGGAGACGGGTGGGTGGTGGTCGACCGAGGGGTGGTGACGGGTGGCGATGGTCAACGGCCGATGGGTGCGAGCAAAGGCTTGGTGAATGGTGGTTGCGCGCACAGTGGAATTAGGGCTTTTGGGTTTTGAGGGAGAAAGCAACTGTTTAGGCTAACAAGGGGGAAGAGTGATGTTCCTGTTCTTAAACTTAAAGGTGTACGTATTGTCCCTACCGTGATGAGTGACATTTCGTTCATATAGCCAAGGTTGACCTAACAAAATGGGAGCAACATCCATGGGCATAACGTCGCAAGCGATCTCATCCTTGTAACTTCCAATCTGAATAGGGACCTTACATCTATAGGAGACCATAAGGCTAATCTTGTCGATCCAAGCTACCTTAAAAGGATGTGGGTGGGGCTCAACTGTTAGGTTACAGCGCTTAATAGTGGACTGAGTTGGTGCCCGTTATGCAAGGCTCCAGCAGAATCGGTGAACCACTTATTGCTTTATTGCCCTTTTGCAAGAGCTCTTTGGGATCTAGCCTTTAGTTGTTTAGGAGTTTCTTGGGTTTTGTCCAATTTTATTTCGGATCACCTCTATGCATGGGAGGGCTTTTTTGGAAGGAAAGCGAAGAAGAAGATTGCTAGATTATTTCTCCATGCAATTTTTTGGAGCATTTGGCGTGAGAGAAATAGGAGAGTCTTTGAGGGTGTGGAGATGCCACTTCAATGCTTTAAAGATTATTTTATTAAAGCTCTCTATTTTTGGAACAAATGGATCTTTTGTTACTGTTCTCTTGATCTCTTAGATTTTGTGGATACTGTGCATATGGGATGTGTATAGTCTTTTGTAGGATGCTATCTTTGCGTCCAACCTTTTGTTAATGAAATATATCTTTCTTTTCCCGATAGAAAATAAATAAATAGTGGACTGAGCTACCACATTCATGGTGCTTCCACTATCTATGACCATTTTCATTGAAGTGTTGAGCCTTTGCCCTCCTTACACCTAAGAAGGACGGATCGTGGAGGATGTGCCCATTGACTTTCGGCTGGAAATCGCAACTCAAAGGACGCTCAACTGTTGGGTTTTTGAGTTTTGGATTTTTTTTTTAATTTTTTTTTTATGAACGTGGAAGGAGGAAACAAAAAGAACGGGAACTCAAAGGACAGCGGTAGAGATCGCAAAGGCTTTGATACCAATTTGATGTGGGACGCTCTAAGAGCAATTCCTACGAAGGGAAATAGTTGATGTGTGACCAAAAGGTCACGGGTTCGAGCCGCGGAATTAGCCACCGACAAAGTCAGGTTAGGTTGCCTACAATTCACCCCTTGGGGTGCGGCCCTTCCCCGGACCCTGCGTGAACGCGGGATGCTTGTGCATCGGGCTGCCCTTTTTTTTTTAGGACGCTCTAAGAGCAATTCCCACACCGAGAGATTCACACAAGAATTCTCAAATACTCAATATTTCAATTCAATTCAAGTCTGCCTCCCAAATACATAACTGAGAGTTTAAATAGAAAAAGACCTAAACATTAATGAAACTAAAAGATAACGAAATCAAAAAGATATTGTTCCTTGCTAGAAAAGATAATGAAAAGATATTCTACTACTAATAGATAATTCTTAAATTCCTAAACTTTTATATTCTGTGATAGTGCATCATCCTCTCATCTTCTTTTCTGGGCCTTCCCCTTGGCGCAAAATGCAAAGAGAAGTCCATTTGGGAACCAGTCATTGAGTGGTTACACAAAAGACTCTATGGTTGGAAAGCTAAATATCTCAGTAAAGGGGGCAGATTAACACTCATCAAAAGGGTCATTTCTAGCATCCCAATCTACTTTTTTTCACTCTTTCCCATTCCTCGTGGCTAACGAGTTAGAAGCCATTCAAAGAAGCTTCCTCGGGGGTCTTTTGGGGACAATTTCAAGTATAACTTTGTGAAATGGAATATTGTTAAATGTTAGGCAACCTTTTACTAGAGGAAGTTTAAGCATTAGAGGCCCGACTATTTTCGATGAGGCCCTTCTTGCCTTCTTGGTAAATGGTTATGAAGGTTCATGAATGAGAAAGAGAGACTTTGAAGAACCATGGTCAAGACCAAGTATGGATGGAGGGTCTTAATTGGGTTACTAACCAAGCCTAATGGTACTTATGGTGCTTGTCTTTGGAAGTTCATTACTAGAGGTTAGGAAAGAATTTTCCGTCACATAACTTTCGTGGTGGGTGATGGCTCCTCCATCTCTTTTTGGCATCACAAATGGTGCGGTGGCATTCTTTTGAGAGATTGTTTCCTTTCACTCTGTGCCCTTGCAAAGGATAGGGATGCTTATGTCTCTGATTATTTGGAGCACAACTCTTCTTCTTGTGTTTGGTCCCCCATTTTTGTTCGTGATGCATTCTCAGATGATTATGATGTGGCTTACTTCTTCAACATGCTTGACGGGCTGCATTTCAATGATTCCCCAATTGACATGGTTAGATGGAATCTTAATGCCATGAGGAGATTCACCTTGAAATCTTACTTTCTTCACCTCTCTTCGCCTTGGAAACACATCATCTTCTTCTTATGTTTGTGGTTGTCCTTGTAATATTATTTGGAAGTCTTATGCTCCTTCGACAATGTCTTTTTTTTTTGTGTTGTTGTGTGGGAAGCTTCTCACGACAAGATCTTAACTTATGATAACTTACAAGAGGGGTAAAATTTTAGTCAATAGATGCTTCGTGTGCAAAGCCGATTTGGAAACCACAGACCATCATCATCTTCTCCTTCACTGCTGCTTTGCGAGAAACCTTTGGAATTTAGCTTGGAGTTGTTTTGGTCCTCATTGGGTGGTGCCTAGTATGGTGGGACGTCAATTAGTGGCTTGAGTAGGTTTTTTTTTTTTTTTGGAAAGAAGATTAAATATAGAGCCTTCCAAGCCATCCCGCATGCCATCTTTTGAATTTTATGGATGGAGAGGAATAGGATGGTTTTTGCTGGGGTCGAAAATTCTCTTGAGCGGTCGAAAGACAAGTGGCTCAAGATCTTATTCTTTTGGAAGGAGGAGGTTCTTTGTTCCTCTTCATTTGATATTATTGATTTTGTGGATAGCCTCTTTTGGACGTTGTAATTAGCTTTTTGTAGGGTGTTTTCTCAGCATCCTCTCTTGTATCTATTCCATTTCTCTAATGAATATATTATCTTTTCCTTGTAAAAAAAAAAACCTATTTGCACCAAATGGGGAAATTCTTGGTTATACACGTCTTATGTACGAAAGGGGTTGGAACCTATTGAGGTCTACTTATTTGATTGTTAGTTCATGAGAGCTAATTGTGATTTATCTTTTAATTGCTTGGGATTGTTATATTTGGGTTTTTGAAGATTTCTTTACCATAAATGTGAAATAAACTGTTACTAGGGCTCTTTCTCACCCATTTTCTGGGATATTTAAGTCGAGGGAAATAAAAGATGCCTCAATGATGCCAAAACAACTCGTTGATTCAACACCATCACCACCTAGTGTTGATCCCAATAAATGCAATGTAGCCAAGGGTAACCTTCTCCCACTTTGAACTTAAAGTTTATCCAAATGACGTATAAGAATACTTTTGGAGAGAAAATTCTGTTAGGTTTAAAACATCTTGATAGAAGCTTTGAAGAGGATGAAGAAAGAGGTAATGATGGGGTATATGGTGATTACCAAGGATTCAAAATGTGGTCCTTCCACGACAAAACGATCGCATCAGAACGGTTTAAGTTGAGCGAACTACACTTTCACTCTCCAACAACTGCACCATACAAGACGATCATCACAACAAAATGATTTTGTTGTACCGCGACCTAGACCACAATCGTGACCAAAATTGCATTTCTAGTTGTTGGTGATTACATTGGTACTTGGTAATGATATGACAACACCTCTCTAGTGCATCATAGTCTCATAGACAAAGTCGAATGATACTTAGGATGCTTTATGATAATGAGGGCTATGTTCGTGTTGGTAATCTTCAAAGAAAGGATATATTGATGAGGATATAGTGCACTGTGATGGTATAGTAAGGACATTGTGCATTGGGATGTTATATAAATAAAAGCTTCTAGAGTTCTTTGCGATAAGAGGATCCTAATGAAACCAAAGCATAGGTTCTACACTTCTACTGTATGGTTGTTAGACTAGCCTTGTTATACACTTCCTAATGTTGGTCGATTAAGAAGACCCAAGTTTGTAGAGATAAGGAGACTCCATAAATGTATAGTCTTACAAGATTGGATAAGATGGGAAGTGAACTGATATGAGAGAACCAATAGAGGGAAAGATGGTTTGGTCATGTCAGGTTGATGAGTACAAATGGGCCTAGGGAGAAAGTGTGAGAGGAGCGACATTCCAGGGGTAATAGAGGTTGACTAATACCAAAGAATGATTGTAATGAGGTTGTCAAACTATATTTAATCTAGTTGTGGCTTATAGAAGAGAAGACTTGGGATTGGAGTTTTAAAGGTCTATTATTGAGGTCATAGATCTTAGGTAAGCTCCCCCCCCCCCCAAGCAGGTTCTTCTAGGACGTAGGCATTTAGTGATCGCTTCTTAGCCAATAGTATACACTTTTACGTACAACTATGTCTGCCAACCTGGACGCTTGAGCATTTACCCTTTTATACAACATTGGGTTGTTCAGACCTTGATGTTTGAATTGCAAGCTCTGTAATAATTACTACCTGTTCTTGTGTAGTACTTACTCATTTTACCTTCTTGCCTCCCTTTCTTTACTTTTTCCCCTTTTTTGGTTTTCCAGAAGGGGCTTTAATAAAAAAAAAAAGAAAACCTTTTCGGTGATTTTTTTTGTGGCCTTTTCCATCAGTTTTCTACATGTACGGATAAGATCATCTAGATCTGGATCTCCCCACCGGGTGGGATCCACAATGTGCATTGTTGTTTTCTCTGGCTGTAATTAGTATTCTATGGCTTGCTTTGCATCCCCAATTCAATTTCCTTAGATAATTTTTCCTCATTAAAACAAAGAAAAACTGTGAGTAATAGGTACCTGAGCAAACTATATACATTTACAAATTTCTTGTGTTGTGAATTTTGAAAAAATATTTACAATATCAATTCTGACCTTTTTTATTGTTGCTAACAATTGTGTGACCCTTATTCCTTTCCCGGGTTGGACATTCTTAGAGACTTTTATATGTTTTTCAGTTGGTGCCTTTTCTACTGCACAGGTCAGAATTTGTCAAGAAAAGACATCAGGTAATGTATATGCAATGAAGAAACTCAAAAAGTCAGAAATGCTTCGTAGAGGGCAGGTATGCATGTTTTGTTGAGATTTGTCTACTTTGCTTATAGTTTTTGTGGCTGGCTGTGAGATAGATTTAAAATCTCCTAGATTGCGCTGGTTGTTTTTTTTTTTTTTTGGTTTTTTTTTGGGGGGGGGGGGGGTTCGTGGGGTGGTGGATGTGAGCCACTTTGTTTAAATTAAGATTCTAGTTTGGGTCAATAGGGGTTTCTAAAGACTGGATCTAGAGTTGGATGAAGGGTTATAAGTCTCTACTATTTGAGTACAAAGTTATCACAAGTAATTAAGAACAACTTTAAGTAGTGAAGATAGAATATCAAACTAATTAATTAAACTACAAAAAAAGAGTGTGATCATTCATGGAGAAAGTTGACAATTGCAAACAATTTTTCAAAAAAAAAAAATAGAAAAATGAAAGGGCACAATTTAATGATATCTAGTGACAAAATTGAACTATAATTTATTTTTTAATCATATGATAAAAATTTCCACATATTAGTACATGATGTAGTTGAAATATGTTGGATCGCGCCATCCTTTTCGTTAAAGGTGACTTGGTAAAATTAGTTTTTTAAATAATAGTTAGCTGTTTTACTAGCTTTTAGCTGGTTCATTAGCGATTAGCTCTCATCGACTAGTGTTTAATAAGTCACCGTTCAACTGGTGATAATAGATAAATATGTTCGGTAAAGGTAGATAAATATGTTTGGTAAAGGTAGGTGTTCAAATAGCATATTTACGTAAAAAAAAGGATCGAACAGAATACTACAAATGAAAGTTTTTAGTAAATAAAAAGGAGATAATTGGAATCTAGAATGCAACAACTAGGTAGTGCTCAAAAGCTACTTTCAGGAGCTTTGTAAAAATCTACATGAACCTCCAATCACTAGCTTGTCTACTACTTTGCCGTGTGCTTAAAAATAGTAGTACATAACAGCTTGGATACTACCAACCACTAACCTCTATTTTAACCTTTATTGCTGAACACAATCTGAATGTTTGGTAGGACCATGAAACCCACTAATATTAAATTTATTGAAGGTAGGTAGTTGATTGATGTTTTCCAAAGTTTTTAGGGTTATCCGATCTAAAGCGGTTGCTTAACAACCATCAATGAGAAGGGAGGCTACGACACCCGACCTGTTGAAGTAGGCATGGATGGGGGCCTCATAAGAGTTACTGCTCCATGCTTTTTTTTTGGAGTTGTTGCAGTGAGGGCTTCCCCTCTTTATCTATAACATACACTATCTTTTACCCTCTATGTAAGTGTCTTGTTGGTTTAGACTCTTGTGTGCAGTAATATCTATTTTCCTTTTTGAAACCATGGAAGAGTGCTGAGAGATGATTTTCTGAAGATCTCCAAATTAAGGGCTATGAGCCACCGCAGTCATATTTATTCAGCGCTTGTGCTGCCAATTGCTTCTTACTTGTAGGTTGAACATGTGAAAGCTGAAAGGAATCTGCTTGCAGAAGTTGACAGCAATTGCATTGTTAAGCTTTATTATTCATTTCAAGATGAGGAATACTTATATCTCATCATGGAATATCTTCCTGGTGGTGACATGATGACTTTACTTATGAGGAAAGACACATTGACAGAGGATGAGGCAAGATTTTATGTTGCAGAGACAGTTTTGGCTATTGAATCCATCCACAGACATAACTATATCCACAGGTCTGGTGCTGATTCCTGTAATCTTGAGATGTTTGTTGGTGTGATGACCTTCAGGAGTACATAGCTGATTGATCTCAACTTGCTTTCTCTACAGAGACATCAAGCCGGACAACCTGCTACTTGATAAATACGGGCACTTAAAATTGTCGGACTTTGGTCTTTGTAAGCCATTGGACTGCAGTACCCTTGAAGAAAAGGATTTTGAAATTACCACTGGCAATGGAGGTTCACCCTCTGGTGATGGCTCTACAAAGCCTAGGCGTACTCAGCAAGAGCAACTCCAACACTGGCAAAAGAATCGGAGAATGCTTGTATGTTTTTTTCTTTTAAAACAATTTTTGAGGATTTCACTTGTTTTAAAATTATTTCTCAAATGTGCTGCTAGACCAGACTTAGCAATAAAAGCATCGTCTCTAATGCACCAAAAATTCCATATGAACTCTTATATTTAGTTTCACTGATGCTATGGACACTTTGTTATTGGCTGGCTGGGATTCTATCTTTAGTATCTTATAATGCTGGTGCAAATGTACAATGCAACATGCAGGCTTATTCTACCGTTGGTACACCTGATTACATTGCACCAGAAGTTCTGCTTAAGAAGGGTTATGGAATGGAATGTGATTGGTATGTGGCATAAGAAAAACTTCTTTTAGCAACTTGTCCTTGACTTCTTTGTGAATTATTTGACTTCTAGTGTATTCCACTTTGTCTTGTACGTACTTATGCATCTATGGTCTCAATCTGGTTCTATTCTTTTTCTTAATATGAGGAAGGTTTATTGAACTTGCTTAGAAATCAGAAAAACTATCAATATATAAGATGCTGCATTGCTATTTCCTACTTTCTACTTAACAGTGAATTTACATTCTGCTAGCAAAGCATTTTCAAATCTCTGAACTGTGAACTTGAAAAATTAATACGTCTGCTATTTGAAATCATGAAATATCCGAGTTTAAAAAAACATCTGCTATACTCCCTCCATCCTATCCCATTCTGATCATCTTTTTTGACCCTTTTTGATCAAATTTTTATTAACCTTACAATGAATCATTAAAAATATATAATTAATTAGAATTTGATGTATCATAATTTGTGACCCAAAATTATTATCCTAAAATTTCCAAATTGCTTGCACTTTGTTCCATGAGGGTCTATCCTTAATCCATCTGAGTTGTCCTTGTGAATTTATGGAGCCATTACCTAGTTGCTGGGCAGCTGTTGCAAAATTTGTGGAAAAATAATGTTCAAAGATAATTTCTGGAGATCACAAAGTCCATTGGACAATCATGGTGTGAATGTGGGCTGCAAGTGGTAATTATTATTGTTAGATGTCTAGATGGCAGTTCTTGTAGTGCCCAGCCTTCTTTCACTACCAACTAAGAAGTAGGGCTTTCTGGTTGAAGGGCAATAAGATGAAAACCTTCTCAAGATTTTGACTATGATGTAGATATGTCGATGATGGTGAAACATATTCCATTTCCATGAATCACTCCGCCTAAAGAGCTCGCTAAGTTGCTTTCTGTTGGGAAAGCTGCTTTCTTTCTGTCCCTCTTTTTTAAGGGTTCTGAGCAACGTTAGTTTTTTAGAAGCTGTTAATGGGCTTAGAAGATTTTGAATCATGAGATATTGGGGTGACAGGGACTGAATAAATTATATATGAACTTACCACCTGAAAATGTCAACTGAAATGCTATCGGAAAAATCTGGAGTTGTTGACTAAGTCTTGCATAATTAGCAAAAATCTTTTAGCGAAAAGAATTGCTTTGGACTGTCAGACCTAGTGCATTTTTATCTTTGTTTACATTCCGTCCATCCATTGTTTGAATTGAATGCCTTGATACATCTTTTCATATCAAAGTTTTTGGCGATTGTTGCTTAATATTTAACAGTGAGGGTGTCCTTGATTGGATTGTAGTAGATTATAGCAAAATGCCTCATGAAGCGGTCCTCTACTTCATTTTGTTGAGTAATAGGCAGTCGAAAGGTTTAATTTTTAATTTTTGTTACTTTCACTTTTTTTTTTAATCGTGGCTCTAAACGTTCTATTTGTAATCAAAGGGTAAAGCTGCACCGTCCGCCAGCAGCCCCCCCCCCCAAAGAAAAAAAAAAAAAACTGCCCTGAATTGGGACTTTTGGTTGCAGATTTGAGATAATGGATCTGGATTTTGAGGGCCTCTTCCTCCTTAAAAAATTGAAAATTACATTACATGCATATCTGTTGCACTGTGTTTACTTGAAAGATTTCATCTCTATGAGACATGTTGACTGTACATATTGTCAGATGGTAATCTAACATGTTGACTGTGCATATTTTCAGATGGTAATCTAACACTGGTATTTGTTCCACAGGTGGTCACTGGGTGCAATATTGTATGAAATGCTTATTGGATATCCCCCTTTTTACTCAGATGACCCCATGTCAACGTGTAGGAAGGTACTTCAGAAGTGTTATATTTTTTTCATCTATTAGTGTTATCATATCAGTATGTGAACATCAGTTGTCTGTTTTTTCACTGGAAGTCTGAAACTCTCAGTAATTGTCTGTGATGACACTTACGCATAATATACATCACAAATTTATTATATATCTTTTTGATATATGTGGAAGCCGGAATTAAGTCTTGTTTTTCATGACCATCTTGGGTATTTTCTAGGAGGATTTTTGTAAAATTACGTGTAACTTATTGGGCAAGCTAGTGGTGGTTCAAACTCTAATGAGGATATCTCCTTTCACATTGCACAGATTGTAAACTGGAAAACCCATTTAAAGTTCCCGGAGGAAGCAAGGCTATCTCCAGAAGCAAAAGATCTTATTAGTGAATTGCTATGCAATGTCCCTCAAAGACTTGGATCTAATGGTGCTGATGAAATAAAGGTGTTGTTTGTTCTGCTTTGTACTAGAGTCTTAAAGTGATTCACAAATTGCTGGAAAATAGAGAATGCTAACATTGTCTTTGTATATGTTTTAGACTCATCCATGGTTTAATGGCATTGATTGGGAAAGGATATATCAAATGGAAGCTGCCTTCATTCCTGAGGTCACAGATGAGCTAGACACACAGAACTTTGAGAAGTTTGAAGAGGTACTATTGTGCTTTTGCTGATTTTTTAGAGTTTTTTGCATATAGCATTTTCAAGGACTTACTAGTTGCTATGCTTCTGATGTACATTTGCAGTCTGACAATCCAGTTCAATCGACATCAAAGTCAGGTCCATGGAGAAAGGTATCCTATTGCTAACTGGGCTCCCTTGGTCTTAGACTTTAGTTTAGAAGGTGGGGATGATGGTATGTATGGTGTTTTATGTCTTATGGAGGCTTTCCAGTGGATTCTATCATGTGTCATGTGAAAAAGGATATTCTTACCGGATCATAGCTTGTTTTGTTGACTGTGGAGTGGAATGTATTAAGTGATGACTTTTGTCACTTTTGTTGGCTTTTGTTTATTCTTTGTTTCTTTCTGTGGAGGTGTCTGGTGTCTATATCACTTTTTTGTTTCCCATATCTTAAATTGTTTACCCTTTTCATCGTGGATCCTGCAGATGCTTTCATCCAAGGACCTCAATTTTGTTGGCTACACGTACAAGAACTTTGAAATTGTGAATGATTATCAAGTCCCCGGCATTGGTATTTCCTTTCTAACTTCTGTCCTTTTTCTCATTCATTTTTCGGTGTTTCACATGTTACCTTAAGAATGAATGATGAAACAGGATTGTATTCTTTTTTGAAGTGCATTACCATTTGACGTCAAATCGACAACATTTTCTGCACTACAATACTCCTTGCTTTCTTGAATGAGAAGTGCATATCATGAGCAAATAGGTTGTGACTAGAGAATAATAGTCGCATAATGTGCACAGTGAAAAATAATTAGTTGAAGCTATTTCTGTGAAGTATTATGCCTATCTATCTGGAGCATGCAAAAAAAGACTTGATGACCAGACACTTTGGGATGGGTAATTTTACTTTTTTTTTTTTTTTGAAGATGCCTGCAAATAGTAGATGGGATTTGCTCTGGGTGGTATTCTCTCTTCTTTCTCTTCTTCAGAATGCTTTTTTCCTCAAGCGTGCAATTCTTCGAACTAGAAAGTTTGTCTGTGTTCGATCAGGAAAACGATCTTGAATGAATACTAAAGATGTCAACACAGGGGATCAAGAATCAAAATTATACCAAAAAAGTACAATAAGCCAAAAATACAGGGTGTTGACTGACCTTTTCCTTGCACCTTTTTGATGGAAACATTTCTTAATGTTGAAGTGTCTATTTTTTTTTTTTATCTCATTCTGGAGAAACCCACATTAGAGCAAGAAAGTAAAGCTTATGAATTTTCCCCCCATCTATAGTCAGCATTTGATTTGTTTATAGTTGTCCAGTGTTCACACATTCTCACCCGCCATGAACTATATGACACACTGTTGTAAATATCATGTTTGCTGATGCTTTGTGATTTGAAAATGTCAAAATTCAAGGCATGAAAGAATGCAGTCAGGCCTTTTTTTGTTACTGTTTGATATTATTGTTCTGTCCCCTGGCTGAAGTCCTCTTATGGGGCCTTCTCAGTGAATGCTATTTCAATACACCAAGCAACCTTGTGTTTATTCTGCTGAAGTGGGGTCTGGAAAATATATGGTGCTTCAATTATGTTATGAAATACTGACTTATGTTGACTGGTTTCTTCTATGAAGTAACTCTTGATATTGGTGTCATGCTTGCAGCTGAATTGAAGAAGAAAGATGCTAAGCCTAAGAGGCCATCAATTAAATCGCTTTTTGGTAAGTTGGAACCTCTTGTATTGTCGATGCTCGTTGTGTTGTGGATCCCTTTGGCATTTTAGGTTGACAAGGCTTAAATTTACAGGGAAATCTGACTGCAATTTTGTAATTTTGGAGAGATTTTGGACTTATTTTCTGGCATAGACCTGCCAAACCATAAATGGCAGGTCCATGGGGTTTGATATGTATGGCTTTACATATGTGTGTGTAATATGCTGAACCATCCCTTCTAGCGAATAGTTTGTGTCCCAAAATTAACGTCTTATTTATTTTACGATGTCTTAGTTCAGCCATCACTTACCATTCTTCATTTGTGCCTTTTTTCTGAGGGTGAGGGGCCTTTTTTTGGGGGGGGGGGGGGTTGTTTTCAGTTTCCACATTCCTGCTGTGCACATTGGGAAAGTTTGCAAAGAAGCATAAAACTTGAGTTATTTGTCCTAAACCAATTTTTCCCTTCTGTATAAGATTGTCAAGAACCACAATGAGTCACTTTGTCCCAACCAGCCCATACAATTTACCTTCTTTTGTTAGAATACCTTGAAGTGTACCTCTACATATCCAGTGCCAGCCTTGATCAGATGAGTCATGAGTTGCTCACATGGTTTTGTTTTGAGCCAAGGGATTGAAGCCGACATTTTCAAAATATTAACGGTTAACTAATTTCAAATGCTTGATGGTGGAGTCTGACCGACAGAAGCTGGTTCCATGGGATTCTTTTGGAGCCATCTATGTTTTATCTCCCTCATGAGTCGACCCTTTTAAATTTCTATCACCATTAATCTTTGCTCTCCCTCATTTAATCCTTTTACCTTGTTTTTTTAATTTTCTTGGGGTGGGGGTTGATGGTGGTTAAGAATACATCATGCCAAATTCCTCACAATGCAGTTGTCACAACTGACTGTTGGCATATAGCCATATAGGTTTTTCCAACTTATGGCAAGCCTATTTTCTCAAAGATTTGGAGATGCTCAATTATGCAACTTCTGGAATCTTGTTAGTTATTATGCATTTTTCTTCCCCTTGGACTTGAGGTGATTTAAGGAGTTGGACCGGGGCGAAAAGAGTAACTGTTAACTTTAAGAAAGAAAATTGTTTGAAAAGATCTTCATTACTTTCCTGTGGACCTTTTCGCTTTTCCATTATGTTAGAATGGTGTGATGCTGGTTTACGAGTTTGGTGATATCCTAGCCAGCTTGAATTCTGTGTAATTCCACCTTCCCAAGCAAACCAAAGAGAGGCCATCTCCACACTACCTGGCCTGGAACATTGGAAAAACTCCTATGATTCGGTGGAGTTTGTGAGCCCTTATTGCCTTGACAACCTAGTCTACTCCTAGTGAGTAATCTCTGAAGCCTGTGAACATGATCATTGCCAAGATGGAATATTGTTCAGTTTGGGCATGAGATTCATTTGTCAAAGCTCCATGGTCTCTGGGAGAAATGGCTGCCTACTTTTGGGTTTCCTTTTCTGCACCTGAGACTCTTGCTCCGGCACAATCACCTTTTTTTGTTTTGCCTGTCGGATTTTTTTTTGTGGCTGTTATTATTCATACAAACTAAAATTGATCACACGGATGTTTCTTATGTTTTCTTCTCTTCTTTCAGAGGACGAGTCATCTGATAATTCATCAGAAGCAGCAACTAGTGGTGATCAATCTGTTCAAGGGAGCTTCCTAAATCTGTTGCCTCCACAACTAGAAGTGTCCCACATTCAAACCGATTCCCTCTCTCCAAAGCACCCCTAGCATACCTCAGTATCATCTGGTCAGTTCTTGATGCTCGTTTGCGTGACAACCTGTGAGTGGATTACAGTCAAAGTTGTAGGAAAAATTCATAGATGTTATTGTTAACCCTGAACTCAGTTCTTTGTTTGATTCAATTAGTGTAAAATTTTCCCCCTGAAGTAACCAAAGTCTCAAACAAAGTGTAAAGTGATCCAAATCTGGTCATGACTGATACCTCAATTCTTTCTCTTCTTGCCTTTGTTTTGTACTTCAAAGATACCATATTGTTATCTTGTACAAATGTACTTGCTACTTGTATTTTCCTTCATCAATGAGATTAAATAAAGTTTCATTTCTCAGATTCAATTTCCGCATTTCTCTGGTTCTGGGATGCCATGGTTTTCACTTAAGCCCTTAGGGATATATATTACTAGATGTTGTCAATGTGACAGGCATACGTTCCGGACCTCCATACCGAGGGCATAAGGGCATGGAAGTTTTCGTGCCTACAGTAATTCTTATTGTGCTTGAATTGTTTCAGCACTTATTTCTGAATATCTTATTTTCAATTAGACAAATGAAAGAAGTTCTCATGATTCTATGATAAATTCATTGGAACAAAGTATTACTGTATATGCCTCTTGCTCAGACATGTGTCTGAAATTATGGCTCTCTGGAATTTGTTTTACAAGAGATTGTTTCAGATAAAAGACCTGTTGATTGTAGGAAGAAAGCAATGCGAATCTTGTAAGTGAAACTGTATAATGTAAGATTAGATGTGTACATATAGTAAGTTACGAAAATTGTCGGTCGCGAGCAATATTATTTGTACTGATAAATTCTTAACTTTGGAGGACCTGTGGTTCAGTAAGAAGATATCATTTAGCTTAATTAAGGAGGTGTGTCAAGTAGCAGTTGTGTTGGAACAGGAAGAGGAGGGGAAGGTAAAGAATGTATTATAATGTTAGGTGTTGTATGAGTAGGTGACAGTTTGTTGACACAAGAATGAATTTCTGTAGTACTTATAGTATCAACTGTCAACTACTTCTACTTGGTGAATTATTTTTTAGTTCTGTAGTACTTACAGTGTTAACTACTTTTACTTGTTGAATTATGTTTTGGGCTGGCCAAGTTTTTTTTTTTCTTCTATTTATTTAGATAACAATATATAGGAATGTGTTGAATTTTTTTAGTCACTATAAAATAGTAATGCTTGTTCAACACGAATATTTTTTTTTTTATAAGTATACAAGAAGATTAAGTGCCCTGTATCATTCAGATGTTGAAGTTTTGACTCTATTAATCTTATTACTTTGTTTGAAATAAGTAAAATGAAAAATCATAGTATTAAGTTAATAGCTTTATGTGGACCTATTTTGTCAAAATTTGTTGAGATGGCTAATTAGAGAAAATAGAGGTGTACTAAACTTTTCTACACCTCACTTAGCATGAATAGTTTGGTGGGGTTAGTTGGAAGAAAAATGATTTTTCATCGAAAATGTTTTTCCTAGGAAAATTAATTTTTATATCACATTTTCCATCGTTTGTTACAAGATAAATTATTTTTCATAAAAAATAGAAAAAACATCAATTGAATTATTTAACCAACGAAAAATGTTGACTAAATGGTCATAGAGGAGATAAATGTTGACCAAATGAAGGAATGTTAAGCGTAAAATTCATATTTGAGTTATTTTTAATATTTTCTAGCAGATAATCAAATTTCGATCTAAACCGTTGAGTTGTTTTAGTGACAAAAAGTTTCAATCGAATTGTTTAAGTGACGAAAAATGTTGATTGAATTGTCTTGGTGGAGAAAAATGTTGACCGAATGAAGGAATGTTGTGCTCAAATATGGATTTGAGCCTATTTTAATATTTCTCATCTGATGATCGAGTTTAGATTCAAATTGTTGAAATTATTCTAGTGGTGAAAAATATTGCCTGAATTGTTTAAGCGGCAAAATGTCGATTGAATTGCCGCGGTGAAGAAAAATGTTGACCAAATAGAAGAATGTCGAGCTCAAAATATGGATTTGAGCCTATTTTAATCCTTCATATTCAATGATCAAGTTTCGATCTAATTTGTTGAAATTATTTTAGTAGTAAAAAATATTGACTGAATTACTTAAGTGGCGTAAAATGTCGATCAAATTATCATAGTGGAGAAAAATGTTGACCAAATGAAGGAATGCTGAACTCAAAATCTGGATTTGAGCATATTTTAATCTTTCCCATTCAATGATCAAGTTTCGATATAGTATGTTGAAATTATTTTAGTGGTGAAAAATATTGATTGAATTGGTTAAGTGGCAAAAAAATATCGATTGAATTGTCATGGTGGAAAAAAATGCTGATTAAATGAAGACATGTCGAGCTCAAAATATGAATCTGAATCTATTTTAATATTTCTATCTAATGATCAAGTTTCGATCCAAACCGTTGAGATTATTTTAATGGAGAGTCAACTAAATTATTTAAGTGGTACAAAATGTCAATTATATTATCGTGGCGGCGATAAATGTTGACCAAATGAAAGAAATTTAAGCTCAAAATCTAGGTTTGAGTTTATTTTAATATTTCTCATCCGATAGTCGAGTTTCGATCCAAATCGTTAAAATCAAATTTGGCACCTAAATTTTGACTGACCATATTGTCAAAGATTGAAGGAAGAAAACCAACTACCTATCTCCTCAAAAAGGAAACCATTTTCTTCTGTTTGAGGGGAAAATCATTTTTCTTGCAAAATAATTTTTCATTTTTTATTGTACTAAATAACAAAAAATTTAAAATTTTTTTTTTTGAGAAAATAATTTTCTCCCCAACCAAACACTAGATTCATATTTGTGTGATTGCCGACATAACAGGCAGGAAATGAGGGTATTCATGTAAATAAATAAGGAATGAATCCAGAGCAGTGGAAGTGGAACTAGTACTTCAAATTCAATTTGTATTTTGCTGGGAAGGGACTTTATGGTTGAGCTCCTACTGCTCTAATTAATAATTAACTGTACAATTGATTCCAACTTGTCACAAAATACAGTATGTACTTTGACCAACAGTATTAATAGTAGTTTATTTTTTATATTGCCAACCAACTGTTAACTGTTAATTATTGTTAAATTAGTTGTTAGCTAATTATATCAGTTATCTAATTAAGTTGATTATATTAGTTGTTTTCGGAAAAAATATTTGATAAAATTAGTTATTTCTGATAAAAATATTTGGTAAAATTCTACTTATGCCCATAACTTTTTTTTGGACATATTTAAATATTTTTTTTCTCAATATAAATTATGAATTATGAATTATGGATTATGTGATGTATGAAACTACATTATTCTTTTACCCAATTTTTTGTTATGGTTATGGTTTTTTATTGTTAACGTAATTTCTCTTTTAATGACAATTAAATTTCATATGACATAGGAGTATTTTATTTATTATGGAAGACTAATTAAAATAAATTATTTGTTAATTTTTAGAAAATATTAAAATTAAAGTATTGACTTGGACATCAATTCACATAACTCCTATCCCAAAATGAAAAATGAGAGGCATTTTTGTTAAAAGATTGGGTTCGCAGGGATAGTAGTAGATCCTAGACGCAACCTAGACCCATCACACTTGACCCAAATTAGAGGGTTTGAGTCCAATTAAATAAGACCCGACAAATCTTAAGTGGGTCTACGTTCGAGAAACGTGGGTCTGGGTTTGTGTCTAAAAAATTCAAACTCAGACCCAATTCGAGACCCCTTCAAAGCCTATTAATTTTTCTTAAAAAAAATTATGGCAAAGGCAATTGGCTAAGATAACTCTAAATTAGTAAATTCTAAAGCTACTTTACTTTCTAACAGTCGTAGAAGAACTATTTTGTTATGTTTATTTAAAATTCGATGGATTTTATATTTGTGGTTTGTATTTAAATATCATTTTTGGTGTGTGAACGTAAGTAAGAGCACTTAGTTATGGTATGGAACACTAGAATTTTTATTTATTAAATATAATGTCTTCTAAATTCAATTATTTGTTAGCTCTACTTTTTATTGGACCAATAATAGCTCAATTCCAATGAAATGGAGGATTTAAGACCCCCCCAAAAAAAATCAATTATTTGTCTCTAGAATGTGAAATAATTTTTAATACTATCAGGACCCGTTTAGGACTCATGGATCCGTCAGACCTATAGGGTTTGGGTTTGTCTTTCCAGGTCCAATGGATCTGGGTAGGGTTGGGTCCAAATCCAAAAAATTAAATGGGTCTGGGTCAAGGTGGACCCGACCTAAACCCGACCCATCGCCATCCCTAGTTAGTACAGTCATTTCAATCATAAACATAAAAAAAGTTAAGTGAAAAAGCTATTCCCAATAGCTTTTTGCGTATAAAAAGCTATTCCAAAAGGCTAATCAACCAAACATTCCAAATAGTTTTTTGGTAATAGTCAAATAGTTGAAAACTCTTTTTCTACCCAAACAACTTTTTACAATACAAGGTCATGTATCTTAGTATCAAAAACATTCTTTTGTTTTGGTAATATTGTCAAAATTTTTATTTCTAAATATTTATTGATGTCTATATGGTTTTAAAAATATTTGGACCAACTACTATCAAGGAAAAACGTTTAATATGTTTTTTTGGAGCAAAGGTAAATAATATTTGTTATTACTTATTATACAATAGCAGCAATTGTAATGTATGAGTCAAAATCTCAACTCTGGATATACCTAGATTGATAAGAACACAAACCTCACTGCTCACAGGTTTCATTTGGATTCATCCATTAGGCTGGAAAACCTCATACAAACAAACCAAAAAACTTAATGATATCAGCGGTAGATGGGGAAGTAATTTGAGTTCGCTGCAACTTCAAGAGATTTCTAGCATGATTAGTTTTCTATTGGGCATTTTAAATAAAAGATGAAGTATTCATTATTACTTCAACCGTTGGGGATTCTTGAGCAAATGCTGTGTAGACCGTACACAGTGGATGAGGTTGAGATAGCTCTTCAGCAAATGCATCTTTATAAGACACTGGGACCGGATGGCATGAATCTTTTTTTCTACCAACAGTATTGGGAGATCATTGGATCGGATGTTTTGTGTGTTGTTTTGGCCATTCTTAATGGCCATGCTATTTCGTTAAATTTGAATCATAATTTTGTGGCCCTTATTCCGAAGAAGCAGAAACCATACTCCATGACTTATTTCCGTCCGATTAGCCTTTGCAATGTGACCTGGAAATTAGTGACTAAAGTTATGTCTAACCGTCTGAAAGGAATACCCTCATCAATCATTTCTAACTCTTAGGCAGCCTTCACCCCTGGTAGACTGATCGCTGCTAGGGATTTAAAATGTGGCCAAACCGCAACGAAACGGCCGCATTGGAAAGGTTTTGGAGTTGGGCGAACTGCGTTTTCATACCGCGATAACTGCGAAATGGAACACGATTGCCGTGTTAGAACGATTTTACCGTACCGTTACTGAAACCAAAATCGCGACCGAAACTGCATTTTGAATCCTTGATCACTGCTAATATACTGGTTGCGTTCGAAATCTTTCACGCAATGGATGGCAATGCTAGCGCCAATGGGTCTATGGCACTGAAGTTGGATATGGCCAAGGCCTATGATCGGGTCGAATGACTGTTTTTGTCTAGCATTATGATCTGATTAGGCTTCTGACCTCAATGGGTTTGAGCTGGTAATGGCATGTGGTAAGTCAGCATCCTTGTCATTCCTGATTAATGAAGTGCGACTATGCGTATTATCCCGAGTAGGGGCTTGAGACAAGGTGACCCTATATCACCTTATTTATTTTTATTTGTTCCGGAAGGATTGTCGCTATGTGTAGAGGACGATTATCAAGGGATGCCAAATTTGCTCAAATGCGCTTGTCGTGTCCCATATGCTATTTGCGGATGATACGATCATTTTTTTGTGAGGCGGATAAGACCCAGGTGTGTGCCATCCAGGAACTCTTGGGCCAGTACGAGAACGCTTCTGGACAGTTGATTAATTTTTTGAAATCAAATGTCTCATTTAGTAAAGGGACTCGACTATACAAGAGGACCCGAATCATCCATTGCCTTGACATTAGAGAGGTCTTATCCCATGACAAGTATTTGGGCTTACCTACGTTTGTGGGAAGGTCACGAAAGAAGCCTTTCATTTACATTGTTAACCGAATCAAAAAGCGAATGGCGAATGGGATGGAGAAGCTTGTGTTTTGGGCAGGTAGGGAGGCGCTCATCAAAGCGGTAACTCAAGCAATCCCAACTTATTTGCTAAGTGTCTTTGAATTTTCTAAAGACCTATGCAAGTTGATTCCATCTGCTATCATGTGGTTTTGGCGGGGTCACAAATAGGGTGAGCAAAAAATTCATTGGGTTAGTTGATTGAAACTGTGTCAGCGGAAGGAGGATGGTGGATTGAGTTTTCGTGACATGGAGGCCATTAATGAGGCTTTGTTAGCCAAGCAAGTATGGCAGTTATTGAAGATGCAAGGCTCCCTGACTGCGAAGTAATTAAAGGCGAAGTATTATCCTGATTACTACAACAACAACAACAACAAACTCCCAGTGTGGGTCCCGCTTTCGCGGGGTCTGGGGAGATCCAGCTGTAGGCAACCTTACCTCTACCGATATTTCTACCTATAGAGAGGTTGATTCCATAAGACCCTCAAAAATAGTTTTGTGAAAACCATTTTCCGAGTACGTTAAAGAAGAAATAGCAAAGGATTCGGAAAGCAAATAAAGAGTTGGCAAATAAAGAGCGAGCAGAGACATACCTCAACCACCAAGGGGCGCTTGGTGTCGTCACATCCCAGAAAAGTACGACCTACAGACAAAAAGCACACCCAAAGCACACCCAAACCCGCCCCGACACCCGCCTAAAGCTACAGCCTCCCTACGGGGCCGGTCCCCTGCAAAAGGAGACCTTAATCCTATCCCGCCACTGACTCCTATCCTGAGCCATGTCCTCCGTCAGACCAACCACTCTCAAGTCCTCTTTAACCACTTCTTCCAGGCTCTTCTTCGGTCTACCCCTCCCTCTCTTACCACCGGGGGGGTTAATCATCTCACACCTTCTCACTGGGGCAGCCACACTTCTCCTCTTCACGTGGCCAAACCATCTGAGCATTGATTCTCTCATTTTCTCCTCTATGGGGGCCACTTCAGCTAAACCCCTAATTACTCCATTCCTAATTCTGTCCAATCTCGTAAAACCACACATCCACCTGACCATTCTCATCTCAGCTACCATCAACCTTTGGACCTGCGTCTTTTTAAGAGGCCAACACTCCGATCCATAGAGAACAGTCGGTCTAACAACCATCCGATAGACTTTGCCTTTCAATCCCATGGGCACTCTCTTGTCACACAGCACCCCTGACGCTGACTTCCACTTTTGCCAACCCGCTCTAATCCGATGGCTAATATCCTCGTCATTGTCCCCATTCTACTGGATAATCGAGCCCAAATACTTGAATTTAGCGACCTTTGGTATTGCCCTCCCATCCAGTACTATTTCTCCCCCCTCTTATATCTTTCCGCTGAAACAACAGTGAAAGTATTCTGTTTTCGATCTACTTAACCGGAAGCCCCTAGCCTCCAGCGTATGCCTCCACCTCTCCAACCTGTTGTTCACCCTTTGCCTGGTTACATCGATAAGAATGATATCATCTGCAAAAATCATGCACCAAGGTACCTCGTCCTGGATTCCTCTAGTGAGTTGATCCAAAACTAATGAGAAAAGAAACGGGCTTAAGGCGGAGCCCTGATGCAGACCCATACTAACAGCAAAGTCATCGGAGACCCCTCCCGGAGTCCTAACACACGTTCGTCCTCCCTCGTACATATCTTTGATTACACGGATGTACGCGGGCGACACCCTTTTCTCTTCTAAACACCTCCACAAAACCTCCCTTGGAACTCTATCATACGCTTTCTCCAGGTCAATGAACACCATATGGAGGTCCACCTTTCTGTCCCTGAACAAGCCCATGAGTCCTTTGCGGAGGTAGATCGCCTCAATGGTTGACCTACCTGGCATGAAACCAAATTGGTTCTCTGAAATCTCTACTTCCTCTCGTAGCCTCCTCTCAATCACCCTCTCCCACAATTTCATAGTGTGGCTGAGCAGCTTGATGCCCCTAAAGTTATTGCAGTCTTGGATATCTCCTTTGTTTTTGTACAGGGGGGTGACTGTACTGGCCCTCCACTCTCTGGGCATCTTTGCGGTCCTGAAAATAACATTAAAAAACTCTGTGAGCCACTCTAGACCCACTTCCCCCATAAGCTTCCAAACTTCTGCTGGTATTTGGTCCGGGCCCACTGCCTTCCCATTTGCCATCTTCTTCAAGGCCGCCCTAATCTCCTCCTTTGTTATCCTGTCGCCCGCATGCTGATCGCTACCCTCTCCGCCCCTACTACAGTCGCCTCCCCCCCGTCCCCATTGAGGAGTTTAGAAAAGAAACTCTGCCAACGCTTCTTAATTTCAGCATCCTCAGTCAACACCTTTCCCTCTTCGTCCTTGATACACCTTACCACTCCCAAATCCCTAGTCTTCCTTTCCCTTGCCCTAGCCAGTTTAAAAACCTCCTTCTCCCCTTCCTTCGTTCCCAATCTATGGTATAGTCTATCAAAAGTCTGACTCTTTGCTACTGCCACCGCCCTTCTAGCTACCTTTTTGGCTGCCTTGTAACCAGACTTCTTTTGCTCCCTCTCGCCCTCCGAACTGCTTCTCATGAACTCCGCGTAAGCCTCTTTTTTTGCCTTGACTTTCTCCTTTATCTCTTCGTTCCACCACCAGGCGCCCTCCATCCGGTTACCGCCTGCCCTGGAAAGACCTAAGATTTCCTTTGTCGACCTCCGGATGCACTCCGCCACAGCATCCCACATAGCATCGACGTCTTCTGCTCTCCTCCAAGCTCTTTCCTCGGCTATTCTTTCTGCTATTAACCCCGCCTTCTCCTTTGAGAGGTTCCACCACCTTATTCTGGGTTCTCCGGCTCTCCTTGACGACCGCTTAGGAAACTTGAACTCTGCATCTAAAATCAGCAACTTGTGTTGGATTCCCAGCGACTCGCTAGGAATCACTTTGCAGTCTTTACACGAAAACCGGTTGTCCTTCCTCGTTAAGAAGTAGTCAATCTGGGTCTTACAAGAGCTGCTCTTGAAGGTCACTAGGTGGTCCTCCTTCTTCTTGAAGAAAGAGTTGGCCACCAACAGGTCAAAGGCCATCGCAAAATCCAGCACAGAAACCCCTCCCGCATTTCGCTCTCCGAAACCGAAGCCCCCATGGACCCCATCATAACCCGCTACATCCACTCCGATATGGCCGTTAAAGTTTCCTCCTATGAACAGTTTGTCGGTCTGAGGTACCTCCTTAATGACCTCATCTAGGTCCTCCCAGAAGAGCTTCTTAGTTTCCTCCGGCAGGCCTACCTGTGGCGCATACACGCTCACCACGTTCACGAAAACTGAACCCACCAAAACCCTAATGGCCATAATCCGATCGCTCTTACGCCTCACTTCGACCACCTGGTCCGCTAACTCCTTCACAACCAGGATACCAACTCCATTTTTCGCCTTGGATGATCCCGAGTACCAAAGCTTGTACCCATCAATCTCCCTAGCTTTCGCTCCCACCCATTTTGTCTCCTGGACACACGCTATACTAATAACACGCCTACGCAGAGACTTAACTAATTCTATCGACTTACCCGTAAGAGACCCTACATTCCAGGACGCTAGGCGTACCTTCCGCAGCCCTAAACCCCTCCTAACCCCAGAACTCTTCGGAGGACAGGCTGAAACAGTTACATTGCTCGCCACAGACGCAGAAGCGTACAAGGCCAAAGAACACCCTAAAGGTCTACAAGACTACAGACTAAAGATAATGCAAGGAAACGATAAACCAATAAAACAATAATACCCCGAACACAACGACCTGAAACAGTAAAACTAATACCCCTAACACAACCACAAAATATACGCACTAAAGAATCACTAAAACCGCAAACAACTGAAACTAATTAAAAAGAAGAGGATCACTTAACAGCAAGTAAGGTAGTCAAGAGACTAACCCAAAAAAGAAAACAACATCAAAAAACTAATCCAACACTAATTAAGAGAAACCTCAAAGCACCGTTGGCGATAAAAAGGCCCCCAAAAAAGTCAATCGCTGAAAGATTCTACCCAAC
>JACYFF010010365.1:4402248-4442792 GCA_017589665.1 Selenicereus undatus | reverse complement strand
TCATATTCCATAGAAGAGATCAATAATTTTTTCAATCTTTTTAGGAATACCAACATAGTATTTTGGAGGTAAAAACATATTAAAAGAAAAATATAAATAGGAGTCTATACTATGGGCATGTATAACATAAATATATGGCAATTAATACCACCTAATTGGGCAGGCCGACTCAGTTACTTCTCAACCTCAGTTACAATTGTTTTGTCCTCGCTCATATTAGACCTCACTTATACTTGTAGGAGAGAGAAGTGTGTCAACTTACAAGCATTCTCTACTAAACATTTTTTTTTTTTTTTTTGGGTGAGGAAGGAAGAAACAACCTGGCTACTACTAGCTCAATCAAAAATTAGTTTGTCTTATGACTTTTTAGGATTCTTGGATACTAATAAAAATTTCAAAATATTGGTCCAAAATAATTTCAACTGCAGACATAACACTATAAATATTCTAGATTTTAAGAATATACTTATATTAAATATATCACTAGTAAGCGATAAATACTTTAACTTAATAAATTAATGACACGATAGCTTGCATATCATATGTATACGCAGAATATATTTTTTCTTAACTTTTTACGATATCACCGTCTTTCCGAGATAAGTTGATACGTTATCAATTCAACAAAAACATATACATTCAAATTAAATAATCCCATAATTTAAGATATCACCCCTAATTTTAAAATTGCAATATTTTCGTTCGATATCTCTAAATTAGGGTGTTTTGACGTCCGTAATCTTTTATGTTTTTTGTTTTTTGTTTTTTTTATCAAATGTTTTTGTCATTTTGTTGAACCATAAATACATAGCAAAGCCAAAATTTCTACCAATCTATTCATATCCAACCAAACAATATGTTGAAACAAACTCATACGCGGATTAGTGATGTTGAAACACGCTAATGAATACTAATCACTAATAATCCAAATTTACTTTACTAATAATTGATTCTATTCCCATCAATGTCAAGAGTTTTCAACTTTTCTTGCCTCCCCCTCCGACAAATTATTCTATATTTTCGGGAGCATGTACTTCCATTGTCACATATCTATATTTTTTTTAATGTATATTTATCATATTAATGGTTTTTAATATATACTTCACTTACGTGACTTCCGAAAGTATATACTGTCGAGTGTATGATGTAGGCTTTGCCTCCTTTCCAAAAAAAAACCCAATTAGAAAAAAAGAAAAAGCAGAATATTCTATAAAGCATCATTTATCATTTAATTAAAATGAAATTAAAAAATGGGCCCCCTACAGGAAAAAAGGAAAAAGAAAAAAGCGCTCCTCCGTCCTGCTGCAGCTTTACCTTTTTCCTCTTAGTCGTTCTCATTGTCGCTCTCTCAGACATATTTCCGTTATTTTTTCTTACCCTCTTTCTCTCTCCTCTCTTCAATTTCTCTGTCTATCTCTTTCCCTATCTGTATACACCCACATATGCGTTCATTTTATTTTCAAATGATTAATTTCTCCAGATGGGTACCCATTGCATTTGCTGCATGATCGTCTAGTCTGTTGCCCTTTTTAATTAGGGTTTCGATTTTTTCTGGGCTTCTCTCATTGCAGACATAGGGTATTTTTTTCCTCCCCAAATCTTGATGTACCTGTGGAGTTCAAAAGTTTGGATTTTGATTTGAGGGTGTGAGAGATAATCAATTGTTTTTTGATGTTTTGATTTGGTGTATATTGGGTAGTTAGTCTTGTGTACAGCTTGTTCCCCAATTTGATTGATTCTTTTGGAGGCATTTTGATTGGGTTTGCTGTGTAAAAGTCGAGATTTTTGATTGTTGTGGCATTTAGAGTTGGGGTATCTGATGATTGTTTGAGTTGGGTGCAAATCTAACCCCCAACGGATTAATTTTGGGGCTTTTGTTGTTGGGGGTACAATATATTGAAAGGAGGTGTTTGGGGGAAGATGGATCGGGTAATTGGTGGAAAGTTCAAGATGGGGAGGAAAATCGGAAGCGGATCATTTGGGGAGCTGTATTTAGGTATTTCCCTGTAGTTTTGTTCTCCACTTTGTTTCAAATTTATGCATTTTGACCAAGTTTTTAATGTGCTGCTTTGATTGATCCAGGGGTCAATGTCCAAACTGGAGAGGAAGTGGCTATTAAGATGGTATGATCTTGTTTTTGGTATTTGATGTGTCAAATATTTTGTATGTTTCCATTATTTGTGTTGCTAGTTGATACCCTTGACAGTATGTTCTACTAATGATGGTTTAAACGGAGTTATAGGCTTAGTGTTCTTTAACCTTTGGTGGGATGATTAGATGTTTGCTGATGTATGGCTCGTTGGATTGCATTTGAAAAGTTTGCTCTTCTGCGAATTTCTCTTTGTGATAGACAGTCATTTTCTTTCACATGGAGCTTGTTTTCTTCTTGTCTTGCTGGAAGGAGTGATCACATTCACTATTAGAGAAGTGCTAATTTTTTCTGAGAAGTAACTTGGAAAGACAAGCATAGAGCATTCAGTTCATGAAGCATGTCCATCATAAGAGAGAAGAGTGATTGACTGATTGGAACTGTGTCTGTGATGGAGTTGACTACTTGAGGCATAATGTGAATGCCATTAGGCCCATTGCAAGGGAGACAAATAATCCAAGCTATCTATGCATATAGATTAATTACTTGCGGCAAAGTTGCATGTGAACCTGACTGGTTCTGTACTGCAGTTGTTTCATGTAGCCATTTGCCCTTCATTGATGAGGCAAACATGATTTTTTTATTTTTTTTTTTGGGCGTTGTGGGGGGAGGGGTTTTTTTTATGCCCAGCTGAAGAGGATTGCAACCTGTATTCCTTGTCTCTATTATTTATGTGCGTTTAAGTTGCATCTCATATTCTCATGTCTTTGTTCTTCAGCATCATTTTCTTTGCTTTTGCCTCCCAGGAATCTGTGAAGACGAAGCACCCCCAACTTCATTATGAATCAAAATTGTACATGCTTCTTCAAGGAGGAAGTAAGTCCTTCACTAAGCATTTATTTTGATCTGATAAAGTTGGAATATCGCGGACTCTGAGCAGCTTATTTTTGATGCCTGATGGATGCTGGAGTTTTGCTATAATAAATTAATTGGATTAAGTACATGAACTGTGCACTAGTTCCTTTAGAAATAGAGTGCAGTAAATTGTGTCAAACAGAGAACTGCTTAAGCAATTAGAAGTGCAACTAGGTATTTAATGTGATGCTGCAGAAACCGAGCTTATTTCTTCGCCAATTCCTGACTTTCTTTTCAGAAACTCTAGAAAAAACAGAGAGGTGAATAAGGCAATATAGAATCTTACTAGCAGTCTGATCATTGTACAATCCCTCCCTCCTTATCAAGGCCAAAGGTGCTAGACATTCTTGGGACCATCATTGATCTAGAAGTTTGTTTTCTTTAGTTCTCCTTGGAAACTGAATGCAAATTTTCTACTTTCGTACGCCTTGTGTCGAAATAGAATAGCGACATATGCTTATGTGATACTAGCAAAATTTGCTGTAGCAGCCTGTTTGTATGCATTCACATTATCATTTCATGTTTATACCGAGGCTGCTGAATGAGTAACGTACTTGTCCAGCAGTCCCTGGAACTTTTGTGGTACTTTGTGAACCATTAAGGAGTGAATACATGAGGTCATGAGAATTGTCTCTTCCCATTCTATATTAACGTGCTTAATAATCTTGAGCCATTTTGCTGAAGGATTATTGCTTATGTTACATTAGTGCACTGATATCTGAAATGTCTCTGTGTTTTCTTGGCCTTATTTTTTGTTTTTATTGTTGAAGCTGGAGTTCCCCATCTCAAGTGGTTTGGAGTTGAAGGTGAACACAACGTCATGGTGATTGATCTTCTAGGACCGAGCTTGGAAGACCTGTTTAACTACTGCAATAGGAAGTTCTCTCTGAAAACCGTATTAATGCTTGCTGACCAAATGGTAAGCATTTTTTATTGTCTTTCTGCATATCATTATCTTTTTGCCTCAGAGTTTTCATGCTTAATTTGCTTTCAGCTCAACAGGGTTGAGTACATGCATTCAAGAGGTTTTCTTCACCGTGATATAAAACCTGATAACTTCTTAATGGGCCTAGGCCGGAAAGCGAATCAGGTATGCCCTGAATTACTTGGATTTCTGTCATTTGTACTTTCCCTATCTACAGCAAGTCCTGATTGTTAGATCCTTTGGAGAAGAAAAGTCTGATACCTTGCTGCTTATTAGTTATAGTTTGTTGTGTAACACGTCTCTGCTTGCTTGATGCCTGCATCAATCACGTTTCTGTTGATACTTGGACACTGCTTTTATTTGGCTGCATCTCTCCTGTGTAGGTATACATTATTGATTATGGTCTAGCTAAGAAGTATAGGGATCTCACAACACACAAGCACATACCGTACAGGTAATTTAACAGACTAACCTTTGGTCATTGGTTAATTTTGCATTTTCTTAAAATTTGCTTTTGTAATCTGTTTCCTAGCTTGGCTGTGTAAACCAGCCTTTTCTCAGCGCCCTTCTGGGTGTCTTTCTGTATTTTCATTTTGGACTTATTGTTCAATGTTCACATATCCTGTTACAGAGAGAACAAGAGCCTGACAGGCACAGCACGTTATGCAAGTGTCAATACTCATCTTGGAATTGGTTAGTGAACAACTGTTTTGATTTCTATTCTATGTAATTATGATCGATAGATTACTTTTGGTTTCTGCAGAATTTGATATTGTCCAATTGCTTCGCAGAACAAAGTCGACGGGATGATCTTGAATCTCTTGGTTATGTCCTTATGTATTTCCTAAGAGGAAGGTAAAATACATTACAGTTTATTTTGACTAATTTCCCATAGTATCTTAATGCCACCATCTGTTCTTTTGGGGTTTCTGTTTGATGTTTGCTGACAAATGGTGGTATTTTTTTCTACCCTCATCTTTGCCTCTATGATGTCCCTTATGTTTCTATCTTTGGATTAGTCTTCCTTGGCAAGGGCTAAAAGCAAACACCAAAAAGCAGAAATATGATAAAATCAGTGAAAAGAAGATGATGACGCCTATAGAGGTAAGATGATGTTTCTCAACCAAAGATGTAGGTGTTCATCTATATATGATTATTCTATAATTTTTGTCGTAGGCTATAATTTGCGATACACTTTTTTTGATTAAGATGTCTTTTTTTTGGGGGGGGGGGGTTGAAGTTGCTTTCTTTTTTTTCAAAATAATCTGTTTCTGTTAGCATGATGTTTACATGAGTCACTGCCAATATTCACAAAATGGTACATCTAATTGGGACAAAACTTCAACAGGTTCTCTGCAAATCATATCCATCAGAGTTTGTATCATACTTCCATTACTGCCGATCTCTTCGCTTTGAAGATAAGCCTGATTATGCATATCTGAAGAGACTTTTTAGAGACCTATTTATTCGAGAAGGTAAGCAAGGTCAATAATATATTATCTACGTATTTGAAATAGGTCTCATATTCACCTTTGAATCTAGACATCAGAGTTTGAGTTGTACTTTACTATGTTGCCTCTTATTCTTTATGGATATCTAATTACTTTATCATGTTAACATTAATTGTTCTGCTTTTCTCACAGGTTATCAGTTTGATTATGTATTTGACTGGACAATAATGAAGTATCCTCAGATTGGTGGTAGCTCTAAAGCACGGGTTAGTGTGTTTTTCTGTTTGTGTTTTGATATCAATCTCTGCTCATCCTACATTTTACTCACTTAAGTTTGTGCTTTTGTTTTCCAGCAGCCTGGTCCTAAGCCAGCTTTAAATGCAGGACCTTCTGCAGAAAGACCTGAAAGGCCTTCAGGTTTGTGTCCTTCCACCCTTCTGCCATGAAAACAATTTGACTTCTATTGCAGTTAAGGGGAAAGACAGCTGCCAGAAGATTGCAATTTTTTGAGAGCACTGTTATAATGGACTTGCAACACATTAGATACTGAATTCTCCCCATTATGTATTTTGGCTGGTTGTGGAAGCCTATTCAATTGTAAATCAACGGTGGCATGTCTTGAGAATATTTAATATGATCAGAAGTTATGCTGATCCAGAGTTTATGGAATAGCAGTGGTTCCTTCTTCCATCCTACTTAATTTGAGTGGCTTATTCATTGGTACTTATTGTATGATATAGTGGGGAGAGAGCTTCGAGATAGACTCTCAGGTGCAGTGGAGGCCATTTCTCGGCGCAATGTCTCGGCTTCTGGAGACCACTTCAAGCATAGGAATTCGCAAGATGTGACTACATCTAGAGATGTGGTAATCTTTTAACATTTTTTTTTTCTATTTTGTGACTCAAGTGTGTCTGGTCCTTAGCTTCTTTCATCTAGCTTTAAACCCAAAAAGTGCTACATGTTATTGCTCCCTTTGGATATGTTAATGCAGATTAAGTGGTAACTATTGGGGAATTTCTTATTAATGTGGAATCCGTGGTTGAGCTTGTTCCCGCTTTATGTAGATCTCTTTTACGTTCAATGTGTGTCAGCGTCACTTACGGGAATTTTTGTTTAATTAGAATGATTTTTCGGTGAAAACCAAAAAAGAAAATATTCTGTGGACGAGGCCTGTGGACAAAGAGAGACGTTGGTATGTTCTGATCAGCTAGAGACATCCTTCTTATTCAGGGGTTGTGTATATTGGACCCCTGTACCACCCCAGTACTATACCTCACGGGCTGTTTAGTTCACAAGAATTGAAATGGAATTCCCACAGATGGAATTGGGAAAGAACTGGGAATGGTTTCTAATTCCTCATTTTGTATTTGGTTCAGCTTATGAATAAGAGAGATTGATATAAAGGGGCATGGAATTATAATGCAAATATGTACTTTTGGGAAATGTGACTCCGAGTAAATAATGCATAAACCAAACATTAAGCAAAGGGAATGAGTTATCCCCTTTTCAATAATAACTCAAGTCTTTTCAGTGCTTCTGTTGTTTTAAATCTGCTGACTACCTGAGAGCGTGCTTCATGCCAAGTAGATATGTTCCACATTTGCTACATGGAACTAAGTTGCCCTCAACTCGAGCAATTTGTGCTTGAAGTTCTGACATTTGACCTTCAAAATCTCAGCAGAGGGATGCTGACAAGGGGAACATGTCAAGGCTTAGTAGCTCCTCTAGAAGAGCGGCACCTGCGTCAAGCAACAGGCCAACCTCCTCTGGCGAACCTGGGGACCGTGCAGGCCGACTTGGCTCAAATGGGGTCCGCCATTCATCAACCGTGCAGAGACTTCACCAAGGAATTGAGTCTAGGCCAACTTCTAGAACCCGTGCTGCTGCATCAAGAGGGATACGCGATGACCAGATTCGTAGCTTCGAACTCCTCTCTCTCAGAAAGTAGAAGAGAGCAAAATTTCTTCAGTAAGGCATTCCATTTCCAAGCCGAATGGTGTGAACTGCATAATGTCAATCTTGATCTGGGTGTGTTATATTACTCATGTATGACCATTTTAATCATCACGGTATTATTTAAATTTCTTCTATCCCATCTAAAGAATTTTTGACCAATGTAATGAGCTGTCCACATTTTCTTAGCAGCATTTTAAGACACAGAAAGTTACTTAGCAGAAATGTTCACTTATATATTATCAGCTGTAGTACTAAGATTCTTGTGCTATTTTAGAGGCTGGGCACTCTTATTTTGGCTCCCTATTTTTTTTTTAAATTTTTTTAAATGTCCTAACTTGACAGCAAGATCATGCAGAAGAGGGATTATATCAGGGTTTCATCAGATTTTTCACTTCTAGCTGGTGTGAGTGCACAATTGTTGTCTATTGATGTCAAGCTTATGATGATCACATATTAATTTGCTTTTGTGATTACTTAGTTTATGTGGGTCATTTCGGTTTGCATGTATAGAGCATCAAACATGTTTTGGCATTGACATTGACATTGACATTTACAGATGTAATGTCAACCAAAAGTAGATTGGAGAAATATGACCGATGACCTGAGACTTGATATCCTAATTGAATGATTTGGACTTATATCGGATTGGAGAGGTGAGTCCCGAAATATGCCAACACGATTCAACCTAAAGCTTGAAGGGACCACGGTTAAAATTTTCCTTCGAACTTGCTTCTTTCGAAAACAAGTTTGGAAGCATAAACATTAATTGGCTTTTACACCCCTCTTCTGCGCTCAAAAAAGAAAAAAAGAAAAAAAAGAAGAAGAGGCTTGAAGCCAACTTTGATTGCAAAATTTGACCGAGCTCTATCGGAATCTGCACAACTTGAATATCTCTATCCTTTTGCTAAATCTTTGCACAAATTGGGTTCAAACAAACGAGTCATACACACAAATTTAATAAAGTTTCAACTCAAAATCATTAGATTGTGGTGGAGTAACTTCTTAATTTTATAGGCATGCTCAATATCTCTTATGTTTTCGATACAAACGAACATCCACTTTTTGTATTCTTCACATGCCCCTCACATGTGGGCTACTGAAAAATCCTAATACGTGGTATGATCCTATATGTAGAATGATGATAAACCAAGGTCGAGCAACCTGTTTTGATACCCATGGTCAAGCCATCATACAAGTCCAATGAGGTTTCAACCCAAAATCACTTGGTAATGGATGGAGTAACTCCTTAGCTTTATATGCATACTCAGAGCTTCTTATGTTTTCGATATGAGAAAACACCCAGTTTTGGTATTCTTCACATATCCAATTTATTCAAATTTGAACAAAACATTCCGTTTAGTCGGTCAATCGCAAAGCAAAGGACTATGTGAAATGTATTTTTTTCTGCTTCATTTGTATCGAATTTAACTTTGTTGGGCAGCCATAAGAGGTCCACCGGAGCGAGGGTAATCTTGTATAAATTTTGCTAATAAAGTATTGCTATTAAAGGTTTGACTCAAATTGAATGTTTAGATTCCCTCATTTCTTTCTTTCTTTGTTTTTTTTTTTTTTTTTGGGAACAATACATTCCCTTATTTCTAACCCCAAAAGGACATGGGCATCTTTTATCCCCTATGCTCCGTTTTTGAGAGGGAGGGGATCGGTGGCTCCCTGTAAAGACTAAAGGGTGCCATGAATTTGAAAGGCAAAATGGAGGACCATTACACATTCAACATGACATTTAGTATAATTGCCAATACATAGAGACTCACTAACCAGCCCTTTAATTTGTACTTAGGAAAACTTTAGTTTTCAGCCACTCTTTTACATGCTTGGATAGATTATGCTGTGATTCCATTTCCACTTGGTACGATGCAATCTTACCCTCAAAAAACATGACTTCTTCCTCTTCTTTAAGACATCAACTAAGCCATTCAAAGAACAAGCTAAAATAACTCCCTTTCTTTCTCGACAATATTGCTATTCACAATAGCAACAAATAAGCCTCGAGTCATGGCTTCTAAGAAAATAGATACGAGCATTAACAACCAGCCTCCAAGCCATAGCTGTTTCGACCAAAGAGGAGCAGCCAACAACATCAAAAACACTGGAGAATTGTCTCAGATGGAGAAGGCCTTGGCGAAGAGAGCCATCTTGGGATCAAGCAAACGTCGACGTGGGAGTAGAAGGGTCACAAGTGATGGAGTCAGGATTTTGATGAGTCGGCTAAGTAGAGTTTCCTTCACAGATGAGAAGGATGAAGGCAAATATATATGTCTCGGTGATTGAATTTCGACATTTTGTACCATGTTATGTTTGAAACTTCTAGCTGTGGTGCAACTCATCTAGCGTAGCTTTCAGTTGCTTTATGTACATGTAGATAGCCCTATAGTCTTCAATTGAAATGGTAGGATCAATCTTGCTGTTGTAAACAAAAACTAATACAGTATGAGTGTCAAAGTCAGTTTAGTTATAGAGACACATGTATAAGTTCTACCTGTAGTGATCTCTATTTTTGTCATTACTCTAGGTAAAACAAAGGTGTTTGGGGGGGAGGGGGAAGAAAGGAAATAAGGAGCCAAGCATTCAAAAGGAATATTGTATAGTCCAACAATTACTCCGGCAGCTTTAATGAATCGCCATTCTTTTTTTTTTTTTGGACACATAGTTCACTTCGTGAAGTTTAAGTTTCTAGGATTTTCTGGGTTACGTTCTGAGTGAGGTGAAGGATATAGTCATATCCAACTGAATCTTAAGAAAATATAATAAGGTACTTGATCTAAAATCTGAACTATGAATTGAAAATCCCCAAGAAAGGAAATCCAAGTTACAACTCACGGCATACTCTTTTTACAAGAGACTTTCGCAGAGAGTCATCACTAAGTAAGCATATTGCGAAGTTTTTAGAAGGCAACTTCATGTCATTCAATGTTGACCTCACATTGCGCCCAGACTTGACAGGTTAATTTGCGACATGGATGTGTATACAACAAATATATTGACCGGAATCATATTATGTTGGCCACATAATATGCATGAATTTTTATATGTTTTGCTACCTTTTCTTTTTGTTTTTTTTTTTGTGGGTACATATGAGCTATAAGGCTGATGTAGGCAAAAATTGAACCCATGTTACTAATAACAGTTTCTCAATGTTATTTTCAGGAGGACTAGAGTGGCTCACGGAGCTTTTCAATGTTATTTTCAGGACCGCCAAGATGCCCAGAGAGTGGAGGGTCAGCACAGTCATCCCAGTGTACAAAAACAAAGGGGATATCCAAGATTGTAATAACTTTAGGGGCATCAAGTTGCTCAGCCATACCATGAAGCTGTGGGAGAGGGTGATTGAGAGGAGGCTGCGAGAGGAAGTAGAGATTTCGGAAAACCAATTTGGTTTCATGCCAGGCAGGGCAACCATTGAGGCAATCTACCTCCTCAGAGGGCTCATGGGCTTGTTCAGGGATAGAAAGGTGGATCTCCATATGGTGTTCATTGACCTGGAGAAAGCGTATGATAGAGTTCCAAGGGAGGTGTTGTGGAGGTGTTTGGAAGAGAAAAGGGTCTCGCCCGCGTACATTCGAGTTATCAAGGATATGCACAAGGGAGGGCGGACGAGGGTTAGGACTCCGGGAGGGGTCTCAGATGATTTCGCTGTTAGTTTGGGCTTGCATCAGGGCTCCGCTTTAAGCCCGTTTCTTTTCACTTTAGTTATGGACGTACTCACTAAAGGAATCCAGGACGAGGTGCCTTGGTGCATGTTATTTGCAGATGACATCGTCCTTATCGATGTGACCAGGCAGGGGGTGAATGACAGGTTGGAGAGTTGGAGGCATACTCTTGAGGCTAGGGGCTTTCGGTTGAGTAGATCGAAAACGGAATACCTCCACTGTTGTTTCAGTGGAAGGGTAGAAGAGGGGGGTGAAATCGAGCTGGATGGGAGGGCAATACCGAAGGTCGTCAAATTCAAATATCTAGGCTCGATCATCCAGCAGAATGGAGACATTGACGAGGATATTAGCCAGCGGATCAGGATGGGCTGGCAAAAGTGGAAGTCAGCGTCAGGGGTGCTGTGTGACAAGAGAGTGCCCATGGGTTTGAAAGGCAAAGTCTATCGGACGGTCGTTAGACTGGCTGTTCTCTATGGATCGGAGTGCTGGCCTCTAAAAAAGGCGCAGGTCCAAAGGGTGATGGTAGCTGAGATGAGGATGGTCAGGTGGATGTGTGGTTTTACGAGATTGGACAGGGTTACGAATGGGGTTATTAGGGGCTTAGCTGGAGTGGCCCCTATAGAGGAGAAGATGAGGGAATCGAGGCTCAGATGGTTCGGCCACGTGAAGAGGAGAAGTGTGGCCGCCCCGGTGCGAAGGTGCGAGAGTATCAACCCCCCCGGTGGTAAGAGAGGGAGGGGTAGGCCGAAGAAGAGCCTAGAAGAGGTGGTTAGAGAGGACCTGAGAGTTGTCGGTCTCACGGAGGACATGGCTCAGGATAGGAGGGTGTGGCGGGTCAGGATTAAAGTCCCTGATTGTCGGGGACCGGCTCCGTAGGTGGCAGTTCCCTAGGTGGGGTGGGGGTGGGGTGGGTAGGGTGTGGTTTGCTTGTCTGCAGGTCACGGTCCGGGATATCACGGCATCAAGCGCCCCCGATTTGTTGAGGTATGTCTCCGCTCCCTCTTTTTTAATTATCCGGAACCTTTTCCTCATCCCCTCTCTTTTACTTCGGTAAATGGTTTTGTAATTGTTTTCTCTTCAAACCTTTTTCTCAAAACTGCTTTGTGGGTCTTATGGAATTAACCTCTCTATGGGTAGGAATACCGGTAGAGGTACGGTTTCCTACAGCTGGATCTCCCCAGACCCCGTGAAAGCGGGACCCACTTTGGGAGTTTGTTGTTGTTTTACTAATAACAGTTTCTAAAGGCTTTATCAACTCTGCTAGTTGACATTCGCATTTATTTTGTTACTTACATATTTATCTAAAATATCACGTTGAGCGCCAGTAATATTATAGTCGACTTGTGTTTTTTAAATAGAAAGTTAACAATTCAAAACTAGCATTTTGTGTACCTATTCTTGTCTTACCAAGTATGGGATGAAGAAGTTTGATAATCTTTGGTAATTAAGCTGAAAAATTAGTCCATTCTTTTGTAAAGTCATCTATTTTGGCCCCATTAACAGCACAACATGAGCAATTAAATGTGTTTGGTCATCTGTCCAGAGGCACAATCACATCTCATCACCCATCATCAAAATTTGGGACATATCACATCACTTTCCTCCAAATTAATCAATTAATTAAGTAAAAAAAGAAATGAAAAAAAATAAATATTGAATAGAGGCTCCCTTCATAAATTTAAAGAAACAAAAAGAAAAAAGGAAAAAAAATAATCAAGGAGGGATTCCGCGTGTGACTCGTATCGCACTCTCGCTCTTCCCGGCGACAAAATCTTAAACCTCCGCCGGCAAGTCAGCTCACTTCACAGATTCAGAGCTCAATCACTCAGAAACCCTAACCCTAGCCATGGACAAATCCAAGCTAGCCTCTATTGGAGAGCGCTTGAAATCAGGCGGAGCTCAAATGGGGCGGATGGTGAGCATGAAAGTGAAGGAGATGAAGGACAAGCTTCAAGCTCCGACTCCCGAGTCACGGATCGTCGACCAGGCTACATCGCCGAGTCTTGAATCGCCCGATTGGGGTTTGAATTTGCGTATTTGTTCTCTAATCAACGGCGAGGAATTGAGCGGCGCCGAGGTGGTCAAGGCGATCAAAAGGAAGATTGCGGGTTCTGGCGATTCAAAGGTTCAGAAGATGGCGTTGGAGCTTCTAGAAGTTTGTGCGATGAATTGCGAGAAGGTATTCTCGGAGATTGCGTCGGAGAAAGTGGTCGAAGAGATGGTGGTCAGTCTGATTGAGAACCCTCAGGCGGATAAAGAGTGTCAGGTTAGGGCTATGGAGTTGATTAGGGCGTGGGGTGAGACTGAGGACTTGAATTATTTGCCGGTTTTTCGACAGACTTATGAGGTAATATTGGATTTCGATGAGCCTTGTTCTTCCCCCCCTGATAAGTCTAATTCATGTTCAAATGGCATTTGATAGTTTGAAGCGATTATTGTCTGTTTCCTGTTTTGCTAGAGGTGAAACTTAGTGAAAATTGTGGGAATTTCATATTGGTAGATGACATATGTTCCTTCCTTAAGCTAAAATGGAAACAATCGAAGATGAGTAGATTATTGTTCATTGAAAATTCAGATTGTATTATGCTGTGTTACAGGTTACGATTTCTTTATACTCAACTTGATTTGCTCTGAGGTTTTGCTGATAGGGCATCCCTGCACCTGTCTCCAAGGAGTAGGAAATGTCCCGACTGCTCTGAATTGTAGTATGTAGTGCTGTAGAGCATGAAATTTGGTTTTACAGATGTGTATCGTTTAAGTAGGAGCATGGGTTCCCGTTATGTGGGTATAGGCATCGGTGGAAATAAGGGCAATGAAAGATAACCAATAATATGTGTTTTATTAGCTGTTATTTACTTGCACAGCAAAGTGTATGATATTTTGGTCGGGGTTTGGTTAATGCTTAAGCACTAATGGTGGATTAGTGGCGTGGCTGTGGTATATTGTTCAAATATTTGATGTGTGAATGTTCAGTGAGAGATTGATTTATCTGTGAACCTAAAAGATTGGTAGGTTTCACAAATTAGAACTGCCCACTTTTGCCTTCAGAACCTCCTAGGATGCTCAAAACGCTCCTCGAAACAAGTTAGTAGAGTGTAATAGTTAGATTAGCTCCTTGTTTTAGATTTTAAAGAAAACTATAAAACTGGGTATTATGGTAGTGTCACAAGGCACTTTAACTATTTGGAATTATCCAAAAATTTCGTGAAGTGTTTTGTGGGTTTACTAGGAGCATACATGCACCATTTGATGAATATTTGGGCATTTATTGACCCCCCCCCCCCAAAGAAAGTTATCATAGCCTTCATCTTGGAAATCAACAGGGAATCTCATGGTTCTAAGCTGGGCCCTCAGAAATTTCAATCTGTTTAATGGCTCCATTGGCCCGTCTAATTGATTTCAAGTGTGATTCTCGAATGCCAAAACTATGTCGTTGTGGCGATATAGAATGCATTCTTGACTATGAACAATGGTCATAAAACACCGTAAAGCATCTTTTTTTTAGGGCTCGGGGTGGGGGATTCAAAAGGAGCATAGAGGTAGCATATGACGACTCCTCGCAGAGTTTTCCCAAAATTGTGAAAGACCATGCACAATAGCTTTCATTTTGCTGATCGGATGGGCTCTCAACATTCTACCTGCTAAATATTTTCATGAGTTCTGGATGTTAGTATAAACAATTATATGGAGGTGACAGCTTCATAGTTCCATCTACTAGATTTTGAAGAATGATCTAGAAACACCCCAAAAATGAGCAGTATGCTAGTGTATAATGCACTTTGTGCTGCCTAGAGTCCTAGAACACCCTAAAACAAATCAAGGGGCAAGATGAGCACATAGTTCCCAGTTGAAAATCATTTGAACATTTTTCCAAAAATGCTGAAAACTGTCTAATAGGTTTCATCAGGGCATTCATTAGGCTTTGCTCAATCTATTTTACAAATCTCCTAGACGTTACAAATATCCCTCTAAACAATTACAATGAACTTAATGGCTTTATTGACGCCACCACGTGATTTTGAGGTGTGATTCTAAACACCCATAACCGGGCATTATGGTATTATACAGTTGTTCCATACTGTTTACGGGTTATCCTAGAATACCCTTTATAACATTTCACGAGTTACTCGGATCCTATCAATTATCATACAGTCACCATTAGACCTGGCAAAATTGACCCAATACCCGAAACCTGAACCAAATGACCCGGACCCATACCCGAACCGACACCCGAAGTATGCTCACCCGAAAGTGAACCTGAAACCCGAATTGACCCGATCCGAACCATACCCGACCCGAAATTTTTCACAAAGTTGCTTGTTTTGCCATGACGAGAGTATTTTATCAAAAATTTGTTGACCCGAAAACGACCCGACCCGAGCCATACCCGACCCAAACCGAAATTACCCGAAATGTCACTTAATCCAAACATGACCCGACCCGAACTTGACCCGACCCGTACCCGAACCGAATGACCCATTTGCCAGGTCTAGTCACCATTTGACGGGGAGATCCCCTACCCCCCAAAAGGCCCCTCTGAAATGAGTTTTTTTTGGTTTTTTTGGGGGGGGGGGTTGTCAACTATTACTCAAAACCCTTTAAGATATTCTAAATATTGCTGTGAAGAGTTTTCAAAGTGTGTAAGGGTTTCATTAGCATCATTGTAATGATTTTAAAATGTGATTCCAAAATGCAAAAAAGGGGCATTATGGTGGTATAGACTATAGAGTGCACCCTAAAACCTTACAACATTTTAAGCTGTTGAAATGAGCACATAATGATAATGTAACAGCTCCTCAGATTCACCCCCCCCCAAATGACAAAATGTATGTAATAGCCTTCTTTTTGGCGAGAGTTTTTGATCTCCTCAAACATGGTGGATTTATTGGCATTATGTTGTAGATTTTGTTGCGTGATTCAGACATGCCTGAAAATGAGAATAATTGTGGTTGTAATACTCTGGGATTCCTAGAGTGGTCCTATTTCACCCTAAGTCATTTTGAGGGGAAGGAGGAGTAGAAAGTCACTATTTTTGTACTATTTGGATATTTTTCTCAAAATTGCAGAAACCATGTGTAATGGCTTTCACCTAGGCGTCCCAAGGGGGTCTACGCACTTCACCGCAAAACCTCTTTGGACAATATGAATATTCTTCTGAGCAATTGCATTGAGCATAATAATGGACACACGGTATGACGGATTTTTAAGTGTGGTTTGAAAGTCTGTAAATAGGCATTGTGGTGTTAGGAGAAGCACTTCAAACTGTTAAAGGATCTTATAATACTTAACATTGTGAGGGGCTGATAGGAGCACATGGTCACCACTGTTTGGACATTTTTCAAAAATACCAAAAAGTGAAAACCACTTATGATAGCACTCGTTCTTGGGGTGGTCGTGCCTCAGAGACGTTTCTAAGACCTTTTGCATATCGCACTAAAGAATTTGAAATGTGAGTAATGGCTTTATAATCACATCTTATTGATTTTCAAGTGTGGTTCCAGAACCTGAGATAATGAGTGATATGGTGGTATACACTTTCAACTGTCTGCAGTGGAGACTTCTAAGGGGTCAAAAGGAGACCATGATCCCTATTTAATCACTACTCACCTCAGAATGGCAAAAACCCCAAGTAATAGCCTTTATTTAGCTGGAAATGATAGACGTGGGAATGAGCTGGAATAGCTAGTATGTTGGTAGTGGGTCTGAATTAAAGACAATAGTGGGGGCTTGAAATTCAAAGCAACATACAAAGGGGTGGTTTAGAGATTAAAAACGTCCTAACTTTATCATTGGTGTAATCTAGTTTTGAAACTGGATTACATGTTGAGCCCCTCCACAATTTTCTTTTTTAAAAAAAAATTAAATGTCTTTTTATTATAATTTATGCAGGCTTATCTTATGTTCAGCTCCCCTCAATTTGTACCTTGAGCTTGAGCTCATTGAGCTAGCGCCTGAGCCTTCATAAATTGACTTTGGCTGATTTCCATCCTTGTTTTTCTCAGATGCTAGCTGATGTAGTATATGCATAGTATGTAATTTATTCTCTCATTGCTCCATTGTCATACAGAACTTGAAAAGGAGGGGCATGCCCTCTCAGGTGGAAGATGGGACATTACCACCCATGCACTATTCCTTGGAGTCATACCTTGATCAGCAACCGCTCTCTCCATCCGAAGGCTATCCCCTTCCTAGTACAGAGTCAAATGGCACTTCTGGCATAAGTTTGCCTTACAACTATGGTAGCCTTTCGGCAGAACAAACAAAGGAATTCCTAGAGATTACTAGGAATAGCCTTGAAGTGCTTTCCAGTCTGCTGAGCTCTACTGAGGAAACCAGTGTCACTGAGGTAATGTTCCTGTCTGGGGTCACAATTCTGCTTTGTACTTTTGTTTTGTGGATGTAGTTGAGGATTTAAGCTCTACATGCTTTTTCGCCATACCTGCATTTACTAGGATGTAAAACAACCTATAGGGACTTGGATGAGAATATTTGTTTTGTGTTAGTGTGCTGCATTCCCATGATGTTCCGTTCTTTACCGTAAATTGCAAGTTTAAACTCAGTTAATTGGCAGATGTCAATGATGGGAAAATGGTTGTCATGCTCACTTTTAAAATTCATTAAGGGTTTAGTTCTTCAGAAAACACGCCAAGATAGTCCCTGTCTCCCTAGCGAATTGATGGAGAAAAGAAGGTTCGTTGAAGTATTCTATATATGGTTTCAAAATTTTTCAATGGAAATGGACAATTCCCCAGAGATCCGTCTTATGAGTTCTTGTTTAAATTTTTTTAAAAAAAAACATCCATCTTTATCAGTTTTTTGCAAGATAGCATGCTGTATTGACATATATTTTACGCAATTGACTGCCACCCATTCTATGGAAGGTGGACAAGCTAATAGTAATCTCAAATGCCACTAATCGTATCCCCTCATTTAACAGAGAAATATGGCATGCATTTTAAGTTGTGTTTCTGAAAGCTTACACTTATGTACACACTTTTGGCACGCAAAAGAGGGATGAAGGATAGAAAGATGACGGATTGGTTTTTCGACTTTCAAGTTCTAATGTGACAATCTCAGATTCTTATCACATATTCTTACACTAGGCATTAATATAGTATAGTGAAATTATGCTGAAATCTCACCCCTCTTAAAGTTCTGAGCTGTTCTTTGGGGGTTGGGGGGGGGGGGGCCTCTGGAGTGAGTTGCTGAAGGTAGCACTCAAAATCTTCAACTGCTGATGTTTTCTACCCCAAAGGATACGAATTTGAATCCTCTCTATGTTTGCCAGCTTAATATTTTAGTATTTCACTCATCCACATGTCAGGAAGTTGGACCACAATGAGAAAACAAAGCCTATCTTGGTCAAATCTACGAATAGTTTTGATGATTTCAAACTTGAGTAGCAAACTCAAGGTTGTGTGCCCCCTCTGTCCTCTTGCAGGATGATCTGACAGTCGGTATGGTCGAGAAGTGCAAGGAATCACAGCTCGTTCTTCAGAGGATAGTCCGGAGCACGGCTGATGATGAAGGGTTGCTTTTCGAGGCATTGAATATCAATGATGAGCTTCAAAAGGTCATTTCCCAGTTTGAAGAAATGCAAGTTTCCGTAAAATCTAAGACGCAACACCCAGATGATCCCAAGGAGTCCAGTTCTTCTGACCCCAACTCACCTCCAATGATAGAAGCTGTTGATGTGGATAAATCAACCGAATCCCTTCAAGGAGAGAATGGCAAATCCAATGGTGCACAATTCCTTAGCACGATTGCTGAATCTAGCAGCGATAAGAAGTAGGGTTCAATGAGAAGTGGGTCGAGCCTTGGTTTTCATCCTTACCCACTTTCATATGCATTCGCTCGCTGATGTATGCTTTTACATATATGGCTAGCGTTGGGTGCAGTTACGTGTTTTTTCCGAGTTATGCATTCATCTTCCTGTATGATCATAGAAGAATTTTCTCGCCTTTGCTAGCTTATAACGCTGTATGCCTGTGTAAATAATAATCTCCTCAGCAACTGTGCTATGTTTTCGGATCAATTTGGGTGCACAGGTCCAGCATCTGCCCCCCCCCCCCCCCAAAAAAAAAACTATCTTGTTAAAGAGGCTAATTTGAAGTTTCCAAGCCGCATTCAAGGCGTTCAGCTGCTTAATAAGAATGTCCATGGCAGTGCCAATTAAATTTGTTGAAATTATCAAATTTTAAGAGCATGTACACTTGTAACATACATCAGCCAACATATATTAAAAAAAAGAATATATAACAAATACATCCTAAAGAAATATATAAATAAAATGTCAGAGTATACAATCCCGAGTTGGCCTATTATAAGAGTTGGTGATGGGACTCTTATACAACTCATTTATACATTTCCAACAAAAAAATCTTAAAGAGATTTCAACGTAAGACCATAAGAGTGATGCTCTTATTTATTTCTCTTTTGTTTCCATGAATTATAACACTTAAATCAGCCTATTTTTTAATTCATTTAGGCTCATATAATCCTCACAATGTACATGCAGTCTCATTTTTTTGGTCAACACTACTACAGTGCTGCAGTTGCTGTAAATTAAAGTCAAACTAATTTGTATAATCGTTGAGTGGTTTACATATATAGATGTGATGTCAAGCCTCTCCCAAGTTGGCATCAAGAACTTCCCACCAAACCAGAACTAGTTGCTGAATTTCTACTCAGACCCTATTCCACTCCTCAAATACCCGGTTGAATCCATATGTTTTTCAATTTAACCACATCCCACTGAGATTCAATTTTACTCATAAGTATATGGTAAAATTAGGTCAAAATTGATCTGAAGCCAATAAAAAACTCTAGTAACAAGACAACAAACCAGCCCAGAAACATACATATATACCAACAAAAATCATCAACTTTTGTCTCTTCTCCTCCTCTTTTGTCCGTGCGAATACTAAATACATTCTCCAGCCACTTGCCCAGAAGCTCAGAAATTAGGTGTAACAAATGCAAGGCCTCATTGCCATGCAAACTGAAGAATGGCCAAAATGCGGCCTCACTTTCTCTCTTATGTGTCACTCTTCTGTTCATTTCTCTCTCCTATAAATCCCCACCCTCCCACACAGTTTCAAGTCGCCACTTACCACTCAATCTCTCTGAGAGTCACAGGGGTAGACCGCCCTTAGAAAAAATTATTATGGCTAAGTACAATTTTCTTCTTGGTTGCTCTTTGGTGCTAGTGGTGTTGTTCAATGGGTGTCTAGGCCAAGGCAGGTTGCCCTTCAGGCAGGGCTACGAGTGCCAGCTCGACCGGATCAGTGCCCTCGAACCCACTAACCGGATCCAGTCCGAGGCTGGGCTCACCGAGGTGTGGGACTCCAATGACGAGCAGTTCCAGTGCTCGGGTGTGTCCGTTGTTAGGCGTGTCATTGAGCCTAATGGGCTCCTCTTGCCTTCCTTCACCAGTGCCCCTGAGCTCGTCTACATTGAGTCAGGTCACATTTTAGTTTATAACATAAAATTTAAAGTTGCCTATACAATGGAAACAGAAAGAATTGCAGCAATTGAGCTAACTGATATCGAGCTTGCATTGCATATTAATATATGCTATGTTAGTTGAACACTTTATATTATAGATTAGTGATTATTTTGGTAATATTTGTCTCTTTTTATCAAATAAATTTGGATAATCGGGCCAGATAAATTTTTGGGACGAGTTAGCTAGTACTTAGCTAATGTTTGAGAGATACGTATGCATGTGATGGTGACATGCATTTGTATTGTATTGCAGGACGGGGTATTACTGGGTTGATGGTGCCTGGCTGCCCCGAGACGTACGAATCCTTGGGACGAGGATCGCCCAGAGAGGAGGAGATGCGAGGAGAGAGAGGATTACGAGGCAGCCACCAAGACCTACACCAGAAGATCAGGCAGTTCCGCCGAGGAGACATCATCGCCCTTCCAGCGGGAGTCGCTCACTGGACCTACAACAACGGTGATGAGCCCATTGTTGCCGTCATCCTCCTCGACACCTCCAACCATGCGAACCAACTTGACCAGGACTTCCCTAGGGTACATAACATACGTATTATTAATTATTATTTGCTTGAAGTTTCGTATATTGTTACCACCATTTTAAATATACCAAGATACAACTACACTTAGAGTGTGTGTCACGTTTTTGCGGAGTTTGGGGAGATCCAAATATAGGCGGTCTTATTTTTATAGACATGACCATTCGTAGAAAGATCGAAAAGTGGGGTCTTAAAAAATTCAGATATAGGTAGTATTATCTCTATAAATATGACTGCTCGTAGAGACATCAATTCCAATATCATGTGGCGCAATCAGATTGGAAATATCGCCACAAAAATATGGTTTTCTATAGATAAAATTGAAGTGAACTGATCGCATTGAGAGAAAATAAAATTTCTGACATTGTTGGTATATCCTAATTTTGTACATGAATTGATTAACGCAGAGATTCTACCTAGCCGGAAACCCACAACAAGAGCACGGGCACCACCAGTACAGAACTGGGGAGATGCGAAGAGGCGAGCGAGGCAAAGGAAACATCTTCAGTGGGTTCGACACCCGAATCCTAGCGGAGTCATTCGGTGTGAGCGAGGAACTGGCTAGGAGGCTTCAGAGCCAGCAAGACGAGAGGGGCAACATTGTCCGTGTCCAAGAAGGGTTGCATGTGGTTAGACCCCCCTGGAGGGCTGGTGAGGAGAGAGAGTTCCACCACCACGGCAGGTACATGGACAATGGCTTGGAGGAGACCATCTGCTCAGCTCGCATCCGGGAGAACATCGATGATCCCGAACGAGCCGACATTTACACTCCACAAGCCGGTCGCCTCACCACCCTCAACAGCTTCAACCTTCCCATCCTCAAGTTCCTCCGCCTTAGTGCTGAGAAGGGTGTTCTCTACAGGGTATTTTCGTCATTTTCCCACTTAATTTTTAAGCCATTATTCATTTCAAAATGTTCCATTATTCATTTGGTCCAATCATACATGCTAATTAAAGTGCTTGAATTTAACATATAGTCATAATAATTCGAACTATATCAGTATATTCCTAACATGAATGTCTACGTCTCATGTAGAACTCAATCATGGCTCCACACTACAACTTAAACGCCCACAGCATCGTGTACTGTTGCCAAGGCCGAGGCCGGATCCAAATCGTGAACGAGCGAGGCAACTCGGTTTTCAACGATGAGTTAAGACAAGGCCAGCTGCTGGTGGTGCCCCAGAACTTCGCGGTGGTGAAGGAGGCAGCTGAGGAAGCGTTCGAGTGGATCGCGTTCAAGACCAATGAGAACGCGATGTTCCAAACCCTTGCTGGTCGGACCTCAGCCATCCGAGCCATGCCGGTGGAGGTCATTGCCAACATCTACCAGATCTCCCACGAGCAGGCTCAGCGCCTCAAGTACAACCGCCCCGAGACCACCCTCTTCTCCTCGAGGTCTGCCGAGACCCGGCGGAGGCCGGCCATTGCAGCGGCTGCAGAGTGAATTAAGTGTTGTAGGCTAGAAGTGCTTGCATGGTGGAAGTACTGATGCATGTCTTTAGGGGTTTTATTAGAGTGTAAAAATAAAAGAAGGTTCTTAGAATGGCCTTGGTTTTGTAATCCTGAATAACGTAACCCACCTTTTTCTTTAATAATTTCCACGCTCTTGGATTTCTTTTCTGTCTTTTGTTTTATGGGGAAAATGCACGAAGTGTAACATGATGAGGATCCCTTGTTTCTATGTTGAATAAATAAAAATGCATGTCTTCTTGGACGATTTTGAAATTTTAAGTGTTCAGCGTCCTCCTATTTGTTCAGCTATATTAGACCTATATTATCTCACTGTATATATATACATATATATTCTTAATGCGATATTATATCCCGATATATATGTTTAGCTTGGCTTAAAAATTTAGATAGTGAAGCCAATAGATTATGTACCCGAAATCGCTCTCGAAATAGATTAGTTAAACGAATGTTTGGAATAGGAGTAGTTAAATTTCCGTAAGTGAATTATGAGGAATTAGTTGCATAATTGTTGAACCAAAGTTTGAAGCTCATTTAAGGCTGGGATTGGACCAAACTTTAGATACTAGTAAACTGGACCAAAGAATATATTTGACCTAATATTTGCCAGCCTTAAAATGTAAAGGTAATTTAGAAAAAATCATCTAATGCATCAATTCTGAAGAAGAATAATTAAGTTCATTATGTAATCTTTATCCCAAAGAAAAAAATAACGCTGTGAACCAAAAAAATTGGCAGAACAATTAGCAAAATTTTTACGAGTCAGATGCTACAGATTAGGTTTGGATCCCCGCAAAAAAAAATAAAAATAAATGTCACCATTATGCCTTGCTGTAGTGCTGTATGTCAACAAGAAAACGCTAACTGCATGTAATGTAACAAGGAATTTTGTCAAAATTTTCTTTCTCTTTTTTTGGGGGGTGGAGGTTTGTGGGTATACTGTAATAGAAGCCCAAAAAAAAAAAATCATATGAATTAAAGGTCGTTTTGGTCTTTATGGAACAGTAAAATGATAAATATAATGTCTTCTCACAAGACATTTGAAAAGTGTCTTGTTTGAGTTAAAAATTATATTAACATATTTTTAAATTGGAAAAAAATGGTATGAGTGCATAGTGGAAACAGATTATAAGTTATAAATTGTGTAAAATTATTCTTTTATTCATAAATTAATACCTTTTAAAATACGCATATCATAGGTCTACATTCTTATTTTTCCCACACTTGAGTCTTGATCAAGTGTCTTGTTTGAGTAAAATGATAAATGCCTTCTTACAAGACATTTGAAAAGTGTCTTGTTTGAGTTTAAAATTATATTAACATATTTTGAATGAGTAGTGATATATGTCTTGCTGCAAAACACTTTTAAATGTTTTGCCTTATCATAAATTAACATATTTTATGATTTCAAATCACAAACTTTTCAATGATTATACTTAATTATGAATTGTTAATCTTAAATATTCGTCCGCTATGCCGACAAAGTATTAAATGATACCCTAATTGCATTAACCCTATTTGTGAGTACATATGATATGTGTATTTTAAAAATGTAACAAATTATGTATAAAAAGATGATTTTATACAATTTATAAGTTGTAATATACTTCAATGATTCGATCCTACCATTCTTTTCAATTTAAAAATATAATAGTATGATTTTTTAGTTAAAACAAGACACTTATAAAGTGTCTTGCAGCAAGACACTTATCATTTTGCTTTTTAAATTGAAAAAAATGGTATAAGCGAATAGTGAAAACAGATTATAAGTTATAAATTGTGTAAAATCATACTTTTATTCATAAATTAATACTTTTTAAAATACGCATATCATAGGTCTACATTCTAATTTTTTCCACACTTGATTCTTGATCAAACCCAATCCTTTTGCTCCTCAGAAAATACTTGATGAGAAGTGGGAGAAGAGCAACTATTTATGCTTTTTACGTGTGGAAAGATGAGCTGATCGATGAAGTAGAGCAGTGAAAGATCAGGGAGGAAAATTAAGGGAATAATCTCATTTCAACCGCGCTGATGTGATTGCACGATAATTTGTATGTTGGTATGATATCGCCCTTTTACATGATGAGTGATTATACATGTCTTATTATCGCAAGACACCCATCCTAACTTAACGTTTTTGATGATATAAAATCACCAAATTCTGAATGACTACACTTAATTATAAATTACTAACCTTACATAAGCGTCAGTTATGCTGATGAAATATTAAATGACATCCTAACCAGATTAAATCTATCCGCAAGGGCATATAATGTGCGTAGTTTAGACATGTGGTAAATTATGAATAAAAAGATAATTTATAAAATTTATAAGTTGTAATATGCGTCAACTATTCTATCATACCATTTTTTTTAAAATTTAGAAACATTGTAATATGATTTTTAGTCCAAAACAAGGCACTTCAATTTAGAGATGTGATAAATTATAGATAAAAAGATAATTTTACATAATTTATAAATTGTAATATACTTTCACACTACTCTATCATACTATTTTCTTCAATTAAAAACATTATGATGTAAAAAACTCTTCAATTAAAAACATTATGATATGATTTTTAGGACAAAACAAGACATTTGTTACAAAATATTAATCATTTTACTTACTTGATCGATAAATTGTAAGTTAACTGTAAGCTGACATGGCATTGCCTCTGACAATAAGTTTCCATGACGGAGTATGCAAGATAAACTACAAGATTTTTTTTTTTTGTAAAAAAAAATCCCTTTCATATGGCTTTCGGTAATACCGCAAAATAATAAATATCTTACTACAAGACATTTTTAAAGTGTCTTATTTTTCCCTAAAAATCATATTATAATATTTTTAAATTTAAAAAAAAATAGTATGATCAAATAGTAAAACCATATTACAACTTATAAATTGTATAAAATCACTTTTTTATTCATAATTGACTACATTTCTAATATATGCGCATCATTTGCCCTCGTGGATAGGGTTGATTCGATTAGAGTATTATTCAATACTTCGTTGATGCAGCTGATGTATATTTAAGTTTCTCCATTTATAATTAAGTGTAATTATTAAAAATTTGATTATTTTAAATTATAAAATCTGTTAATTTAAAATGAGACAAGAAATATCATCACTCTATCTATAATAACAACAATACGCATATATAAAAGCAAAAATTTCTAGCTTTATTGAAGCCAACAACCTTATTATTATTAATTTATTACAAGCATTTATTCAAAGCAAGTCATAGCTAGCCATTACATGCATTTTATCCGGTTAGGCATGCAGCCTCTTTCACACAACAAAAGAAGCCCTCTCTCTTTCTCTACTCTCCCAACCCCTACTATATATGTTCATACATAGCACAGGCCAAAGAAAAAAAAAAGGGGAAAAACCCTAGCATTCATCATGCATTCTCAACTGATGATCGATTCGCCCATGCATTTCTCTTAATACCTCCTGCCACTTCCACCTCCCCTAGGGGAGAGGAAGACGGTCTGGTGCTCGCGGTTGAACTTGAGCTTTTGAGCCTCGGAGGGCGATATCATGTACGAGTTGGTAAGCACTTGGACCGGCATTGCCCTAAACACGGACGTGTACCCTACCACAGGGCTCTTCATCGGGCTGCTTGTGGTCTTGAACGCTACGTACTCGAACCCATTTCTCCCTGCTCTGCATGTTGAGGCAAAGTATTGTGGGATCACAAACATCTCTCCTTCTCTAACCCTCTCGTCCATTAGGGTCTGCCCGCTGCTTCCTACAACCTGCATGTGTGCTTCGCCTCGAGTCACGTATACGACGGTATGGCTGTTCATCGACCAGTGTGGAGAGTAGATTGTGTTCTGCAATACGTATATCAAAAGAATATCAGACCCTAGCTAGTGCTTAAGTTTATGATCAGTTTAGTGTGAATTACCTCCTTTTAACTTAATTAGCTTGTTAAATTTGTCTTCGTAAAGGTCGAATCAATATGAGGCCAGGACAAGTAGGTTAGTCGAACTCAATATGAAGTCAGGTCAGGTCAATTTGAGTTCAGGTCATTTACGTCGAACTGAACTCAATATGATATTAGTATATAATCATTTACATAGTTTATGATCAGTTGGGTCAACCGATCATTTTTTACTTCGAGTTAAAAGTTTTATTTTGTATTTAGTTTTCAAACAATCTAATGAAGGTTGTCTCAATATGAGTTAAAAGTTTTATTTTGCATTTAGTTTTCAAACAATCTAATGAAGGTTGTCTCGATATGAGGCCAGATCATATCAATTTGAGTTCGGGTTACAATCAAAATCAAATTACTCGATTTCAAAACTTATTTCAAGTTTAATTTCTCCAATTGGGTAGTATAATTGGATCAATATGGACTAATTTAACTTGCAACATGCATGTATATAAACCAAGATGTATACATGCGTGTATCAATTTAACGATTAAAGGGGGCTTGAGTAAACACATACCGGGAACATGTGACCTTTCTCAGCACTCATGTCCAAGTACCTAAGGATGGGGAGCTTATGCTCATTGAGGATGTTGAGCCTTCCACCCTCGCGCGAGAATACATCGGCCTCCCTACGATTGTCGAGGCTGTGGCGAAGCCTCATGGTGCAGATTGTCTCCTCCAACCCGTTAACCTCGAGCCCCATGTATCGAGTCCTCCTCCTGTAGTACTCCTCCTCTTCCTCTTCGGCCTCGTCGGGGCTCAACACCCTCATCTCTCCTCTGTCCACCCTCACAATGAGGCTCCGGTCCTCGCTTTGCTGCATCCTCCTCACCAAGTCCACGGGCACGTTGAAAGCCTCGGCCATCAACTCTGGGTCGAATGCACTAAAGATGTTCTGGAATTGGAACCTCTGGGTGCCTCTTATTCCCCTTAGCCCGGGTTGCTCGCCCCTCCCTAGTCCACCTGCCAAGTAGAATGCCTACAAAAAAGTACTCAGCATTAATTCCATTCATTGTAAAATAGATGTACTCCTTCTGTCCTATATTCACTCGCAAAAACATCCATCTTTTTCAGTCTCATAATGTTGATCAAAACCTTCTTTTCCAAAGATTTATTAGCGTCTTTATTGGTTGAAAAATCATTTGAACAATATAAATTGCATCCAATGCTCATATGACACATTCTCAATGTGTCAAATTTGACAGTAAATATGGACCGAATTGACTTAGAGAGAGCAGTTTTAATCACGGTATTTTTATTATACCCTGAAATTCTGATCGAGCTGGTTGGCCTGGTTGTTGAGATCATTGATAGCTACGGCCACAACCTCCTCATTGCCGTCATTGTAGTACCAATGCACAGCACCAGGAGGGATGGCCAAGATGTCACCACGATGGAAGCGGTAGACTTTCTGGTGGAGATCCCCACTCTGCCCACCGAATTCTCTCTCTTCTTCTTCCCCTCGCCCGTGTTGTCTCCTTGATGAGTGGTAGGTCTCTGGGCATCCTGGGAATGTCACTCCCATCAACCCTTCACCTGCATTCATTCCCAAAAACATCAATCCATGCATGTCACAAAAGTTCCCATTTAACCTTCCTTTCCCAAACAACTCATTGTAGTTTTAATGGTACGTATAGTCTTACGTAAGTTCAACTGGTAGAGTTCTTAGACTAATATCACGTATCTTAATACGAAATATATATAACATGCATCTGCCTTTACAACTCCCTTTATATGTAAGGGATGATTAAAAGAAGTACAAACCTCGTTCAATGTAGACAAGGCGGGGGAAGGGGTGGAAGTTGGGAAGAGCAAGGGAGCTAGGTTGGATGATGACTCTCATGGCATGAATACCACTGCATTGGTACTGCTCTTCATTCTGATCCCACATCTCAATGAACCCTCCTTCACACTCAATCCTCTGGGTGGGTTGGCTCGACGTAAGCCGGTTAATTCGGCATTGCTGGGCTCGGTAGCTCAGTCGCTTCTCGGTGAGCTGAGCCATCGCACCACACACCATCAGGCAAAACCATAGTGCTGAAACCACCTTAGTAGCCATGGGAGGCCAAATGACTCAAAACTTGGTTGGAAATTTGAAGAATGAAAGAGGTGTAGTTTGAAGGGAAGGGGTTGGTGGAGGAGCTCAATTTATAGGGGACATGGAGGAGAGAGAAAATTGAGTGGTACGGCGACGTGGTTGCCACATAACATGGAATTTTGCATGCAAATACATGCATGCAGGTTGAGGAGGTAACGTGTGGGGTGTTTGAGATGTTGGAATCTCAAGAGGTGTCAAAGGGGTTCTGGTTTTGCTACGCATTTGGCTTTGAGTTTGGTGCTTTGTATAGTTCATACAGTCCAATTTTCCATGCACGTTGTTGTGAGTTAAAGCTCAACTGCATGGAAAAAAATCTACAACTTGAATTGGTTTTTGTGTTTTCAACCCCTACCATGGAAATGGAGTTAATTCATATGATGGAAATGGACATAATGTTAAGGAACAATAAGCATCAAATACTCTACATATTTTTCCATTTTTTTACGTGGTTCGGATAGGGATGACAATTGGTCTAGGACTCAATTTGAATTCCTTAGATTCGGTCTGTTTTAAAGGGTCTAGATCCGATCAATTTAGATTCCTTGAATATTTAATGGGTCTTGGTCCAACTGAATTCGAGTATAGAACTCTCGAATTTGGACCAGTAAGACGCTTGCTACGTATACCAATCTGGAATTTGGAACAAGTTATATATGGTTAATAAAGAAAGATTAACCACTACTTCCGGGACTGAGACACCCATAGTTGCAACCCTTCATCTTTGGTGTATGACAATGGACTCCTATTATTTTATTTTTTTTATCACCTTGTGATTTGGTTTCTTACTATTGGGTGAATAAGTAATTTATAGTATTAAACTTTATACTTTGATTTGGTATACTTAGTTTGTCAGAGCACTCGTTTAGTAAACGGGGAGGTTTTGAGTTCGACTCTCAACAATAGCATTATTTATGGTCTTTGTTTTTTAATCTTGCCTCCTGTGCTTCAAATGTACAGGACCCCATCACGTGCAGCAAAAGACGATAAAGCAAGATGGCCATCCGCATTTGTCAGAAACAAATCTGAATGGCTCTCACTACTTTGAACCGACACCTTCTCTTGTCAAAGATGTATTAAGATTAGATCTAAGTAACGGATCGGTTGGAATTAACCTATTTAATAAACGGATCAACTTCGTATTAGCCTTATAAACAATTTAGATCTACTTAAAATTGAAAAATAATATATTTTCAAGCCAAACAGTTACATTGCTTCAACTTCATGTCAAAATCGGTTTGATTCGTGATGGGCTCGAGTTGTTCTCTGTAACTTCAGGTCAAATTTGGATTTCGTTATCGTGTCGGATCAAACTTTTCCAACTCTAATTAAGACGCATTCTAACCTTAAAAGAAAAATCTAATGTAACTTCTAAAACAGGGGAGAATAAAACAGCACGAATGATTGACAACATTCTAACCTTAAAAGAAAAATCTAATGTAACTTCTAAAACAGGGGAGAATAAAACAGCACGAATGATTGACAACAATAGTGCACAGGACTACTTCACTTCATTGATCTACCTCTAGTATAAAAGCATTGAGTGGGCAGAAACTCGAACTTGGAAACACAAAAACCTTCCAAATACAGCTATCATGTCAATTCAATTGCCAACCAGTTAAATACTATGATTATCTACAGTCTGAATTCTGAAACACTTCCTTGATCCAGTAGGACAAACAGCAGATGAAGCACAACTCGGTTCAATCAATGGAGCTATGACGTCAACAGTCACACATCAATGGTATCACTTACGCAACCTCCTATACAGGACACCCTTGACTGGATCACGATAAGCCGCGTCTCAGCCGGGGAACGCTTCCATCAGTAACATATGCCAATGGGGGTACGTGTAAAGTGATGGCCTCAATGCAGGAAGTCCTTCATTGGATCGTCATGGTGTACCTTCTTCATTCTATATGCTTCCATCTCCTCCGGGGTCACCTCATAATTATACTTGACATTGTATTTCCGCTTTCTTTCATTCTTCTCTTCTCTCCTCTTTTTATCCTCCTGAATAACAAGCACATAAAAAGGCGAACAGCAAGTGAGAATCACTTAGGACACCACCGCCTTCTGATATGAAGGGAATAGTAGTTTAGGAATGATGTGCTTTGCCCTCCATCAAAAAGCTAATGCATATATGAATTCACAGAGGGATGGGCCAGTGACGCTCTAGGAAGAGTAGATATCCATACTTGGACTGTGGAAAGATAATTACCTTCTTGAGAGCTTCAGCAAGTTTCTTCTGGTCAAGGACCAAATCTTCCGGCACATCTGTTCCCCAATTAGCCAGCCTTTTCTCCTCAGTCGGTGCAGACTTCTCTGTTGTCATGGATAGATACATAAGTCATTGTATTGTAAGTTGTAACAGACAAGTGAGAAAAGATGATCTCCTCCAGAAATATTGAAGGATATCGAAGAGCAAGTCAAATTATAGAGACTTTTAATCTGGTTAATCCAGGAAATAACGAAAGCTCAACAGGTATACAAACCTTCAGAGGCTTCTTTGCGTGCAATATTAGCTTTCATGAGCTCCCCTGATGCTTCTGCAGCCTCAATTCCAGCAACACCGGTACAATAGCTGTTCCGAAGTGTCTGCCGGCAGCATTTGTAGCCCCACTGGAAATCTTTCCACCATGAACCCCAAACACTAGTATGGTTATTGATGTACACGTCTTCTTCATATTTACTTTTGGGGAGTGTAGTCTCCTAGAAGTGACACAAGCATACATCAGACTAAGATAACAAACCTAAACAATGATGATAGCATTTTAATCTTCTTCTACAATAGCTCAGCTACAGTGGAAACAGATGATATGTTACCTGCCCGTTAATTATCCTACCAGCACGATCATATTCAACTTGTCTTTCACTTTGACCAAGGAGGAGTTCTCGTGGAATCTCCTCCTGAGTTGCAGCATTACCATACTTCTCCATGATGGTCTCTTTCATGTGGGACTTCAACTTCTCCTTATTGACCTTAAAGTTCTTGTACAGAAACTCAGCTTGAGATGGAGCTGCTTGCAAATGAACATCTTGCCCCATGTCAAATGCTTCCCAAGCATGTAAATTAAGCTGTTTGAACTCCAATGCTTGACCACAAAGCCTGTTCTGATTATCACCCTATATTTGAAAGAAAGACAAATTTGGTCAAGCCAATGTTTGACTTATGACACAGTTCATTGACATGGTTGGAAACAAGAGGCTAGAATGTGGAAACTCCTTTGACGTGCGAAGGACACTCACAGCATAGAACTTTTCATTTGGATCAGCATCTGGGAGAGGATCTTCACGCATGGACCGCGTCTTGGGATCATAGTAAGCTGAATTGACATCAAGATTCAAAAGATATTTTGCTGTATCCTCTCGAATACGCAAGTTCCTATAACATTAAAAATTGATCATAGTTAGCAACTAGATCAAGCACTGATTGGAGTAACCAAACAGCACATATTGGCTTTAGCAATCACACAATTATTTATCTTTGCCTTAGCATGCCACCAACATTTGAACGCTGGTGGTGCCCCTGAGTGGCACTGACAACAGTGAGAGGGTGCAACAAGTTAAAAGGGAATACATACACAGATCAAGGGTAGGCTGCTGTAACAAATTGAATCCAGAGAAGCTACCACTGCAACATGAAGGACACACCTTACAGTTCCAGTACTTCCTCCACCAGTTGTACGGACACGCTTTTCAACCTTCGCAAAGTCCATTTGCTTGCTCTCATCAACCTTGGCCTCATCAATTTTTAAAGCATCTTCATCGTCGTCATCATCACTAACACCACCCTCCTCACCAGCTTTATTGTTCTTCTCCTCAAGCTTTTTCAACTGCTGCTCCTTGAGGTATTTTCTCCTGGCTTCCTCCTTTGCCTCATATCTATGAACGACATATGCATAACTTGCAGGATCAAAACCATTCCATCTATCACGTTTTCCATCATAATCCAGCTCAAACTCCTCTATTATTTCATCAGCAGCAATGTGTCTCCCTGTCCACTTTGCCCCCACTTTCCGAGGTCTCTCCATACATGTCTTTGCATCATGCGTCATGGCTCCACAACTGTGGCAGGCACATGGAAGTTAGATTAACAATAAATGACAGCTGAGTTCAAACAAGCTACTTCGGGCCCCCCAAAATGAAGGCTAATATGATTCTCGTGATTTTTTTGAAAAACGTATGAGAAGACGTGTTAACGAAGTTTTTTGCCGTAATGACATCTTATGGAAGTAAAAATCAAGTCTCAAAACGTCCATATAACTTTATTTAGTTACAAAGTATAGTATGCCAGCATAATGCCCTTCTTTTTTGCATTATGAAATAGTGTTTCAAAATCAAAATGACGTTTGTCCACAAGGCCATTATGATCATCTAAAATTCTTTAAGAGCATACTCAGAACATTTGAATAGGTCTATAGTCAAAGCCTCTCAGTGCTCCCAAAATAAAAGCTATCATATCAAATTTTTAGGATTCTTTCAAAGATTTAACAAAAAAAATCTGGGACTTCATTATATGCTTCTATTTGCAATTCAAGAACACTTAGAAAACTTTAGGACCATTCTAGACATTATAGGTTGTCTCTATGGGTAGGTATACCAGTAGAGGTAAGGTTGCCTACAGTTGGATCTCCCCAAACCCCGTGAAAGCGGGACCCACACTGGGAGTTTGTTGTCTAGACATTATAGGTTGTATTTTTTTTTTATAAGGAAAAAAGAAATTATATTAACAAAAGAATGGATGCAAAGACAGCATCGTACAATTAGCTATGTACAGCCCAAGTGCATCAAATCCACAAAATCTAAGAGATCTAGAGGAGAGTTACAAACGTTCCCTTTGTCCCAAAAATAGAGTGTCTTGATAAAATAATCTTTAAAACATTGAAGTGGCATCTCCTCATCCTCAAAGACTCTTCTATTCCTCTCACGCCAAATGCTCCAAAAAATTGCATGAGGAAATAATCTTGCAATCTTCACCTTCGCTTTTCTACCAAAAGAGCCCTCCCATGCATAGAGATGTTCCAAAATAGATTTGGACATGACCCAAGAAACTCCCAGGCAACTGAAAGCTAGATCCCAAAGAGCTCTTGCAAACGGACAATGAAGCAATAAGTGTGCCACCAATTCTGCAGTAGCCTTGTATAATGGGCACCCATTCACCAAGATCTTACCCCTCTTTTGCAAATTATCAAATGTCAAAATACTGTCATGGGTAGCCTCCCAAACAAAAAAGGACACTCTAAAAGAAGCCAGAGAACTCCAAATGAGCTTCCAAGGAAAAGGCCTTCCCCGTAAATGCCAAGAAGCAGAAGGCACAGAGGCAAGTCTCAAATAGTAGGACTTCACCCTGAAGCTCCCTTTGGGATTGAGATCCCATTTGACTAAATCAAGAGGGGATTGCCTAATGAGCATCCCATTCAGCTTCCTTAGCAAGCTTAAAAGGGAGGCGACATTATAGGTTGTATTATATTATATACCACCGTAATACATGTTTTTCAGTGTTGGAACTTGCAGCTGTATTTAAAAAAAAAAAAATCTACGAGACAGTCCCAATAAAGCTATTACATTCAGAAAGTCCTTGCAGGTTTTGGAACTGTAAGGCCTCTCAAAACCTCAAAAATGAAGGTTATTGTGTACCATTTTTTCCACTTTCCAAAGATTGTCCAAAAAGTCATCAAATGGTGAATAAGTGCTACTTTTGATCTTGCAAAATGCTCTACAGCATCTTACATATGCCCCAGCATTTTGGAATCACACTAGAGCAAAATGAAATTTATTCCACCTGAGCAAGAGAAGCTATACCAACTCAAAGTATGATGATCAGTTGACCACAGACTAACTACAGCATGAACAGCTTCCAAAACCCGGCATATTTAACCATTCTGGCTATTCTAATGGTCTAGGAGAATACTGGGAACATCATACTAAGATTTGTTAGTCTCCCCTACGTTCTGCCCATGAATAGAGCCCAAAACACATGATTTATAGGATTTCTTGAGAAATGTTAGAGAAGTTCTCAAAATTGTAACTATATGGTCATACAAACCCCTCAAAAAGGTCTATGATATTTCAGGAGCATTCTAAATTGTGCCCTAGAATATAATGCCCCTTTTTTTGGCATTGCCGAATCACATGTCAAAATCTAAAAGAGAATGACCAATAGCCAATGAAGCTACCAGATACCCTGGTAGAGTCCCCGAAATGGAAGCTATTACACATGTTATCAGTCTGTAATCCGGCTTTTCATAAGCCAGGTCAGCATCACATAAGTAAACCCTTATCGCCAATCCACCATTGCAAAACCCTCTGCTTCTGTTTAAGTAACAGGCACTGATTTACAATGGCATATGCAAGATGTGCATCATGTTAGCATTCCCAAGGCAATGGTAATTAAAGAGCTTAAGTGCTTAAAAGTTAAAATCCAAATGTCAAATGCAAAAGCACCACATAGAAGTCTGTTGTAAACTCAACACAATACTTCCTTAAGGGAAGAGGGAAATGCACATTAAGAGTTTTCACTTACTTTGCACAGGCACCCTTCCGATACTTCTCAGCCTGGAAACCCCTTTCACCTCTGTTATACCATGATTTTGTGTAATTAGGATCAGACTTCCATTTCCTTTGATGTTTCAAACTCTGCAAATAAAACAAGAGAAAAATAGTTGTAAATAATCAACCCAATGAAGTACATCCTGAAGTGTGAATAGAAAGAATCAAGAAAGGAATAGAGAACGCACAGGTTTATTTGAATTCAAATACCAAGGAGCAGAAGACATATACTGTGGAATGTGAGGGTTAATTTCTTTTCCATCTTCATCAACTTCAGCTGGCGCAAGCCCAGCTTTACGAGCTTCCTCTAATTCCAGCTGTTTCCTGTGGTCTTCCCTAGACTTAAATGATACTGCAGGAATCACCAGAAGCAATTCACAAGCCTTTCCAGATGAACATGGGGGGAGAAAGAGGAAAAAAATGAAGAGTTCTACCATATTTAGTTAATGAAACATGAACAAACAGATCCATTTTTCATGTGGTTTACAGCATTGAGAACAGAGTAGAAGCATAACCTAGTAACATATTGTAGCTCTGAAAGATGTACTGTTGAGGATTTTGAAAAACTTAGCACTTCCATGTATGTTACACTTACAAATGAATATGACAAGCTCAGCAAGCGATGAAAATAGCTAGCTTAATACCTAATTGTAATCGGTTTTACAAGCAAATCACAAGTAAGAAGACATTAATCATCCTCCATACACCTCAATACCCGATAGCTACTAGCTGACAAACAAACAACCAGCCTCCCCTACCCCCCAACTCATGTCTTAACTCATTGCACAACCCTACACTCACGCCCTCCCCCCCCCCCAACTTACGCCTAACTCACCTTGCGACCCTACAACTACATTTTCATAACCCTCAACTCTACAATTGCGGGTTCCAAAGCTCAATTCTGCAATGCAAAATCTAAGCTTAGGGACATAATGAAGAAACCTGCCAGAAAAAAGAACAATGCTTTTTGACACTTCACATTTCACAGAATAATGCTCTTTGACACATCAAGCTGCACATCATAATCCAGAATGTTCAATCAAAAACACTAACTTCTCGCAGTGAAGTCGCAGACACATCACGGACAACCATCAATCAATCAGATATCCTAATTGATGACAGCAGCTAAGCAATAAACCTCAGCCAGTAATTAACAGAGGAAAACTGGAAGAGACGCCCCGTTCCACAACTAAAACAAGCAGTTCACCTTAAAATCAATTGAAAAACCCCAGAAGTTGACCCAAGTGATACCACGAAATGCGACAACATCACATTGAATCAAAATCAAAGAAAAATCCACCAAAAAGTATCAAAATTTCACCAAATTGATACAGAGGACAATGGGCATACTCAAGATAATCGAACAAAAGATTAGCGCACGAGAGGATAGAGAAAACCGCAAACCTGAAGCGGTCGCCATATTCGGAAACCCCCAATTAGGGTTTAGAAGGGCTTTAATTCCCAAATTGGAAGAACGAATTTCCGACGAGTCGAAGCCTTGGCGTCGGTTTTGCTCGTAGAAGGTGCTAGATGGAGGGTGGGGTAGGAGAGAGAAAACAGACACAGTGAAGAACTAACTTATAGTACTTGTTTCCGATTATTTGATAAGTCGTTATGGCGGTTTGACACCCGCATCCGAAAGACGCTACTTGTGGGCGGTGACCCGGTTTGACAAAATGGGGTGGCCCAATAACTGATATATTTGGGCTACATATGTTTAAAAGACGGTCTAACATCACTAGGTAATTTGGGCTGTCAATTTCGCCTTGTTTTTTTAACTAATTTATAAATAGAGTGAATTTTTGTCTAAGCATAATGATTGTCGCTAAAAAAAAAAAAACAATTGTTTCATATAAAATCTGCTGGTTACAATCTTAACTGGAGGTGAAAAATAGGTGAAGTCAACTCAAATTTATATTTGTGTCGAACTTAAAAAAGTTGAAGATACATCGATCCGAATCTAATCCTTTTATTAAACAGATTAAAAAAAACTTTGACATATATCCATTCAATTTTTAAATGGGTTGACTTAATATGGACCCATTCAACATGTTTAAGATGAATGGTTCAAGCTCAGGTCACCAGATTACGCATTTACATGTTTAACGTTCAACTAATACATAAATATAACTACATATAGCATTATAAATGAAGTTCACATACCATATCAAGTAATTACTATCTAAAGCGTCCCCAATTTATCATAATTTACATATTTATAATTATTTTTAATATTTATGTTTTCAATTATCGAATAAAAGGGTAAATGGGTACATGATAAATATGTGAACATATTTACATGTTTAACCTATATAATTAAATAAGTTAAATAGAATTTTTTTTTTGTGTCGAGATTCTCACCCTAAACTTAACTCATGTAATTAAACGAGCTGAACATACCAATTTATTTAAAAATTTATATCCAAATTCACTTAATATCGTGTCAATCCGAGTCAATAATCGTATCGAATCAACTTTACTCAACTATAGTCTCCCTTGAGTTTCATATTAGAAATCAGTATAATGGGCAATTCACAAAGACAATGGATGTCATAGCATACTTTAAAGGAATTGTAGAGCAAATTTAATTTTGACAGTTTCAGAGCACCAGCAGAAGCAACACTAGGATTTGTTCCACGGAGTTCGACAGGAAGCTTTCTGAAGGGCGGTACCAGATTCATCAGGCAAGCATCCATCTTATTAGTTGAAGCCGTGTTTACGAGAGATGAAATTATGGCAGCTTTGGAAGCTCAAGTATAGTATCTAGACAATTGGCGTGCTCCGGCAAATTTTATGTCATATGATAGGGCTAGCTGATAGTAGCAAGGATGCAGAGCTCAAAGTTGCACAATTTATCACAACAAACAAAATGCGGGTTGTCGCTCAACTCTCATAGTTCCTGTCTGCACGTCTAATTGTCAAAGTTTGTGCATTTCTTACACCGGTTAATGATGAGGAGCGGGGTCTTTCAAGCTTAGGAGATTTTGCTACAAAATCTGCGACTTGGAAAACTCATGGTAAGTTTGATTTGTCACCCCTACGCGGGATTACAGGAGGATTTGAAAATTGGATATGTTGCATGCATATGTTACAGATGTTTCTTTGACAATTGTGCCACAACGCGCTTCCTTTGCGAGGTATTCTTAGCAAACGTGGGAAGAATGTTGACCTCATTTGTCTTATGTGCTAGCTGGATATTGAAAGCGCAACTCACATTTTCTGTGATTGCCCCACGGCTGGCAAGATCTGGGGTCTTGACAAAACCCACTATTGGCTTACCAAGCGCTATTTTTTCAGTTCTAATATGGCAATTAAGGAGGAATTACATAACCTCCACTTAGCTAAGGACGTTGACACAACTAAATTTTCTACGTTCTTATGGAGTACATCGATGGCTAGAAATGAAGTTGTCTTCTTAAATAGCTCAACTTTACAGTACAATCAGAAGAGTAGTTTTTCATATCTGACCTGTTCTGTCGGTGTCTCAATAGGTGCACAACTACAACGGACAGGTTTTCAGTGCATGCATTTCTTGTTTGTGTTCCAAATCATGATTAAATTCTTTTTCCTTTTTTTTCTTGTCTTGGTTCTTTTAGCTTTTTGGGGCCGCATTTTTTCCTTTTTTTTGGTTGGTTGGGGGGGGGGGGGGGGTGAAAGTTGACTTTTATGCCATTTTCTCCTTTTTGTTTCCTCCTTTCGTTTCCGTGTTCTAGTACAAAGCATAGAAGAAAAAAAAAACGTACAATATGCCAATTCAAAATAGATTGATCAATTCGATAAACACATCTTTATTTCTTATAATTTGGACCGATCAATTCGATAAACATATCTTTATTTCTTATAATTTCGACCTATTCATAATTGATATATGTTGGAGTAATGGCACCCCAAAAGGGTGTTCACTTACTCTTCCTATCTCTTTTGTTGTCCCACATGAAACCTTTGAGAGTAGCTTCAAAAGGTTATATATCTCACTCTTCTTGCACTTATCGAATAACTTGAAGTCATGTTTTAAGGGGGGTTGAGGGGACTTGGGCTGCCACGCGCCGCTGCACGCCCGTCCGGTCCAGGCGGGACGCAGGCCGCGGGCTTGGGCCTTATACTATATTTTTGGAGGAATTCTCGAGATGACTGATTGCGTATAAACTGTCGTATTCCTAACGGTTAGTTGACCAAGTCTTCCTCCATCTCTGCCTCAATCACCATGATCCTCTCCCCATTAATGGCTGAGTTACATTATTCTTTCCTTTGCCTGATTTTCTGCCCCCATTTCACGCCTTCCTTTATTGCAGAACACACAGACAACAATTCTCTCCTCTCCTCTCCACTTCCTGGGCATACAAGTTACTATACTCCAAAGCTTCTCCCTCGAATGCACGAGTGCGAAGCTAGCTGTGTTAAACCTTGGGGAGCTTCTTCGCCGTAACGATTTGCACCTAAAGTCGGACGAATTAAGCTTTCAGGTCAGTGGTTCATACCACGACACAGGTCATTTCTTTCTCCTTCCAGCAGCTATTACTGTTCATTTTTCTAACAATATCAACGAGGTATATATACACAATTATGTTCTCTCTAGATTCTATCACCAGGTTTGGTTCATAGACTTTTGAATTAGAGCCATTTACTTTTGTTAGAGCAAAAATAAGAATTATAATCCTTTTAATGTAGTGCTTTCTATCAAAAATTAACTCGGCCCTATAAACTAGCCCAAAAAGTTATGTTTCTAACCAGCCTCAAATTGGACAGGTAAATAGAGTATATACGTAAATAATCTAAAACAATATAAGTTCAATAATAATATGCATAATTCATAAGGGATCCATAATCTAAAATAGTATAAAACTAATAGTAATAATTAAAAGCGCCCTTGGTGAAACATTTTTTCTTTTAATTGGTCTTTTGGATTTGCCACAATTAGATTTTTTTTAATAAAATAAATCTCACCACGTTAAACAATTAAAATGAACTAGGAAGAGTTGAAAATAATTTTAAAGTGAAAATATATGTAAAAAAAATCGAAAGAAAATGAAAAGAAGTTGAAAGAAACCGAAATAACACTTCAAGGTAAAAAGAGCACATCATTAATAGTGCTTCAAGAGCTCAATTTTAAAATATAGAGATGATTTATTTGTTTATTTCTGTCAGAGACAATTATTTTAATTTGTAGAACAAAATTACTGACATCAGTAAGTAATAACCATGCACGCCGGGGATCTACTGACAATAATCATAGAAAGCTGCCAAAATGTGATTTTAATTAATTTCTAATTACAGAATATTCTTCTTCTCCTTTTTACATTCCAACAATACAAGAAATAAATGTCAATTTCTTAATTTCAATTTCTATCTGTATTTTAGTGTTCTTTATGGTTTACATGAGTTCTGAATAATAATAATAATAATAATAATAATAATAATAATAATAATAATAATA
>JACYFF010010365.1:4391953-4402238 GCA_017589665.1 Selenicereus undatus | reverse complement strand
TAATAATAATAATAATAATAATAATAATAATAATAATAATAATAATATCGGAAAAAAATAAGTGTCAGTTTACTCAACTAATAGACTTCCACGCTTTAGGATTGAATTATACAGAAGACATATACAGATTTCTTAGCTATATAAATGTTTATGCCTTAAGTCGACCAGATAAATAATACAAAAGGGGGAGAAAAATATATACACTTTTCTATTTTTCAAGTTATTCATCAACTCTCCATTTGATTAAACAAAAAGCCTACAATTACATTTCTCATAACATAAAATAATGAAAAAATACAATCATGATTGGGGTTTAGATCAGAAAGCATACATGTGTGTCTTATTAAGGGCCACTTGTGAATAGCAAAACGACACGTTTAATTGTATATTGTCTATTAAATGAAAAGACCCAATTGGCTAGGGCACAGCTAAAACAAATCTCAATAAAATCTACTTTATTCAGGAATCTCATTAACCAAATCCACCTTGAAATTTGTTTTGCTTATATTAATCTTGTAACTTTTCTTCCCTTTGAAAAATAAAAATAAAAATAAAAATAAAAATGCTGTGGCTTTTTTAATATGATGAAATTAGAAAAAGATATACTGCCATATCAAAATATTATTAATTAGGACCATCCAACGAGGGTTTTGTCACATCATATCATATCTCCAGCTAGTGCTCCTGTGTTTGGATGTGGCATAAGATCTAGAGTTATTTTTACATCCTTTTTGTATAGAAATTATCCAGCATTGTTCGTACCATATTATAGGTAAAATCTTTAAAAAATGATTATATCTAATGTAATATGCACTTTAGATGCATTTAACATTTTTCTTACACACTACACTCATATAAATAAATAAATGAAATGAATAAATTTGTATAAATAAAGAAGATATACACGTATGCACCAATTGTGTATCAAATTCATAGGAAGATTTTTATTACCATTAAATCCTTCACAAAAGATAAAAAAATATTAAAATGGATTTTAGACCCATATTTTCGGGGGGTTTGTCTATAAGGTAATGCAAGTTTATTAATCGTACTAACAAAAAGATATAAAAGTAGTGAATGTTTAAGCTACAGTTGGAGCTGCACTTTCAAACATTACACAAGGAACCATAGGAACAATATAGAAAAATATAGTGTAGTCTCTACCATCTTCGTCATGACCAATAGCTCGCTTCCTGACAAACAGTTCGTCGTCATCCAAACTTGTCACTTGGATTTTCTCTTCCCACATAGGTTCTCGATGATAGTGTTACAAACAGTTTGGTGATGATCGCTATGTATCCAGCGCTTGAATTGCTTTCCTGGGTTCCTATCTTCCCTGCATCAAGCATTTGAGTTAGAATAAACTGGTTTAAAGTCATAGTACTAGGGATGGCAACGGGTCGGATTCGGATCGGATGTATAGACATTCAAATTCGATCCAATTAATAATCGGATTTGAAAATTCAATCCAAATCCGACTCCATCGGATCGGATGTTAAATCAAATTCGGATTGGTTTCGGATCGGATTAAATCCGGATATAATCGGATATAATCCGATTATATATTTTATTCAGTATTTACACAATTTTTTATTTCCAACCTTATTTTTGCCCACTTGTAAGTCCAATATTAAATACCTCTTTAATGTCTAATAGCTTTTTATATTAAACATTTCAATGTGTTAACGGAAAAATGTGTTGGAAAAAGAGAATGCAAATTCACTTTAGAGTGAAATGGATAGACAATAGTATAACAGTTGGAAGGAAAGGGAGAAAGTACAACTTTGATTGACAAAAATAAGAGAACGAGAAAAAGATCAAGAGAGAAGAAGAGATTAGCTAAGAAAGAAAAGTGTACTACACATAGAGTGCAAACCTTATGTGGATTTTTTGAGAGTTATCATATTAAGATTTTTTTATCTTCAAAACAAGTTGAAATTATTAGAAAAAGATATCGGATCGGATGTTAATCGGATCGGATGGACTCTCCTCCAAATCCGCTCGGATCGGAGTCGGATTCGGATTATTTTTATCGGACTCTGAATCGGATTATTTTTTATTGGATTCGAATCGGATAATTTTGCCACAAATCGGATCGGATTTACATCGAATTCGGACTATACTGCCATCCCTAAGTCATACCTTTCTCCTATGGTTGGCGATGCATTAGCTGTTTTCATGATGCTCTTCTTTTGTCATGATTGAGTCTTCTTCCTTCTACTATGCTTCCCCTTTCTGGCCTCTCGTGATTTTCGACAGTGAACTGGATGTCAGTAACTGTGAGACTCTTATGATCATCCTCACACATGGCATGTCTCCTTTTGAACTTGGTATGTCATGACACCGGACATGAACAACCATATAAGCCATGAAGTACTTGTCAAAAACTCAATGATGTTCCCTTGGTCGAGCATTGTAATGCCCTGACCCCCCTCGGTCGCAGGTCTTACCAATAACTGTTTCAAGGATCGTTGACTGACCCCACAAATCACCACAAGTCTTTCCGGCATGCTTCGTTCTCGCTCACACGTTGTCTGAGAAACTTTCTAGGAGGTCACCCATCCCAAGATTGCTCCCCAACAAGCACGCTTAACTATGGAGTTCTTAAGAGTGGACTTCCCGAAAAAAGAAATGCACATTTGGTGTTATAAGTAGTCACTTCGATCCTTTTAAGTCACACTCGGGGTGTTACAATCACCCCCACTTGAAGCGCACAACATCCTCGTTGTGCTTCAATAACCGACCGACTTACAAGCCCTCTTGACTGGCGGTCCAAACCCAGTATCTTTGCCCCGCTAGGTGAGTGCCCATGGGCTCTCTATTCACTGGTACAGCTCACAGTCGCGGGTCAGCTCTGATACCATTTGTAATGCCCTGACCCCTCTCGGTCGCAGGTCTTACTAATAACTGCTTCAAGGATCGTTGACTGACCCTACAAATCACCACAAGTCTCTCCGGCATGCTTCGTTTTTACTCACACACTGCCTGATAAACTTTTCAGGAGGTCACCCATCCCAAGATTGCTCCCCAATAAGCACGCTTAACTGTAGAGTTTTTAAGAGTAGACTTCCCGAAAAGAAAGGTGCACCTTTGGTGATATAAGTAGTCACTTCGATCCTTTTAAGCCACACTCGGGGTGTTACAATAATGTAGGTTACTTGTGAGATGCAAAGATACCACAATAGCCTAGTTTTGCATGTCCTCTTATTGGGTGGTAGACCATATTTGGAGGCACATTAGCTAAGGAATGTACTTCCTCCATATGCAGATTATCATCTACGCTTGCCATTCTGCTCGACACCAGATCGATTAGAGATTCTGTGGGGACAGAGTCAACCCTACTTTCTATACCTGTGATAGTGTTAAAAGCAGGAGAGGAACTAGTACCCTTCACACAAGAACTACTGTCCGAACTCATATCCCAATCCTCATACTCCAACTCCTTCATCACAGCTCCTTGCTCTCCCACAGACAGCTTCTTCCTGTTTGAGTCAAGCAAGATCGCTTGCTTAAAGGCTTAGTGCAATTTTCTACTCAATCCAAATCCCTTTTCCTCTCGAATGTCCCAAAATCGAACTCGAAGTATTGGTTAATCTCAACTTCATTACATTGATTAGATTCATTTATGGAGAGCATACAAGATGAGATGAATTACCTAAGTTCAAGGGTTCAATGAGCTTTTCACCCACTGAGTTACTAGGCAATTCAATGGGGAAACCAGCTCCATTTTCCTTCTGTCCCATTGGGCTATTGGCACAAGTGGGTTTACGCACTTGCTTTACCTTAAGTAACTCCCGTTTCACTTCATCATTATAAGGTCAAGTTTAAGAGCTAATAGAAGGTCTTCATGAGGCGCTTCTACCATACCTAAATGCAAACATGCTTGAGCTCTTCTGAGTCGTGCTTTCACATTACAAAAATCAAGTTCAAGCACCAAGTCACAATGATTTCTAGCTTCTTCGTATACGCACTCAGTTTTAACAAACAGGCAGCCAAATTAAGGTTAAGAGCAATACCAAGTTCTTCCATTAATTGAGTATGCTATTATGCTTCGCCAACAGCCTCACAAAGGCATTGAAGAGCTTTATAACACTTGGTTATAACTTGTCAATACGCCTAATACAATTCCTTATATCTTCATCAAAATGTGCTTTGAGATTTCTCATATGTGCTTTGAGAATCATCCATTTCCATAATACAATTCCTTATATCTTCATCAAAATGTTCTTTACTCTCTAACCTTGAAAAATCGAAGAAACAGAACTACTACCGAGATTCGAAAACGGAGGAAACACAATAAATGACAAGATGAGAAGCAAATATCTGAGCCAACGACGGCAAAGGAACCGCCGCCGCAGGCATCTGCCGAGCAAGGAGGGGAGGGTTGCGGGAAATGCTGCAGAGGCAGTGGTCTTTGTATCGAGAGAGTTCCACAGCTCCAGTGGAACGATGATTTCTTTCTTGGAAGAATATCTTTCATAACATTCACATTGTATAACTACTAACTAGGACTGACATATGGACACTAGGCTAGACGATGGAGCATTCTTCGACAGGCAACACGGGTAGAGCTGGTAAAAATTCTAATCCAGATCAGACAAATCAGACAACGTTAAAATTTGCACCAAAAATTGATGATCAATACCCATTTTTTTGGATCGGACAATTCCAACATGACCAAATTCGGGTTTGGACAATAGAATATATGAAATTTATTGAGTCCAAATTTTGAACTTATTAATGAGACTGAACTTAACTTATTTAAACTTACTTGAACTTATCAAAACATACTTAAAATGAAATGAAAAGAAGGCGGCCTAGAGAAGAGAACTCATTCGTGTTCATCTGGTCATCAACGGAATGAACATGTTATTTTTATGCAAGTTTTGCCAAACAAAGGATTCTGTGATGGTCATTGCCAAAGGGACTGCCACAAAGTTACAAAGTACAGAGACGCCTCTTGCATGTTGTTACACCCATATGTTCTTAAAACCCCTCTGAAAACCTCCCCAAGGGGGAAAAAACTCTAACTAATGTAAAAGAAGAGAATTACAATGCTATTTCTGAAAATTCTGGCAATTCATTCGATGTTCTCATCAAAAGATTATGCCAGAAAAAATCCATTTCATCACCATCAACCTCGGACCCAAACTTGAGCACCGGCTCTGCCATTAGATGGTCCGATGAAATGTTGGGATCACATCTAGGAAGATGCTCTTCACTAGACATGGCAGTATCTTCAATAGCCAAGACTTCCCTCCAGAAATCATCATTAATGTCGGAGAAATCCCCAAAATAACCCCCCATCATGTCCTCGCTTCTGTTGTCATTTTTACTAGCACTAGTACAACTAGTACTGGTCACTGATGACATTTCACTAGTACTCACACAAGGCTGTGGGGAAACTGGCTCAATTTTCGCTTGGCTCGTAGGCCTCCCGCTATCATCGTCGTCATTAATATTGTCATTGTCGCTGTTATTGTTATTGTTGTGATCCTGTGATTCCATGCAATTCAGGTGCTCTGACTGTAATTTCTTGGGGGCCTCACCCTTTCCAGACACCTTGGATTTCCGAGCGCGCTTTCTAACGGGCTCGGTAGAGCCGGAGTTAGATTGGTCCGGATTCGAGAGCCGCTTCTTCAAGTGAGTGTGCCACACATTTTTAATCTCATTGTCAGTCCGACCTGGTAGCTTCCCCGCTATGGTGGACCACCTGGATTTCGGAAAAGAGTTAACAATGCTAATTAGCATCATTATTAATCTAATCTTGTGATTAAACTAATCGCAAAAAAACTAGACAATTACAAATAGTTAATTAAATAATTAACTTTCAAGCAATTTGCAATATAAGATAAGATGTAAAATAATGGGAATACATAGGGGTCAGAGATGATCAGGAATCTCTTCACACTTTCGCAGCCCACATGACTTTACTAATTGGGTATACGACAAAAATTGGCCTGGGCCCACTACTTCGTGAATCATGAATCATGAATCATGATCACTCCGACTAAAAAATTCGTACTATTTTTGAATAATCCAACGCTACCATTCCTACAATACTGGTTTTTCTTTGTAATTAAGCTTTTTGACGCTTCCCTCCATGTAAAAGTCATGATCATCTTCCGTGAACTAATTTACAATTTTTTTTTAGTTTTTCGGTGGCGGTGGCTCTCAAGATGAGAAAGAGCATTTTCCGTGATGAGCCAGTTTTTTGACTTCTTACTTTAGCTTGTGAGTTAATTTTTTCGATCACAGTCATCTTTCTCTTCAATATAAGATTCATTATTTGACTTATCAAATAAAATAATATTCATGCATCTATTTTATAACACACAATTTTATTTTTAGAATTGAAAAAAAGCTAACTAAAAATATTTTAAAAAATAAAAAAGCAAAAAAGAAAAACACTTCGTGAGCTGGCTCATGGCCGCGAGCTATTAGCCATGGGCCTTTGGTGCAAGTACCCGCCCGCCTCACCCCCCTTCCTCTCGCCTCCCTTTTGCCTCACGAGCCAGCCATTGGGGTTGGTCTAAGTATGAAGCAAGCATACTTAGATTTACAATTAGGTTCATGGTACCATTCTAAATGATTTTTTTGGTACAAAAAGAGATATGAATATCGATATAAGTGAATCATCGGTAAATCTTTAAAGAACTCTAGATGGTTCTAACAGTTAAGCACGATAACTCTTAAATGAGACGGTAGTATAATAAAATGTGGGAATGCAAATATGAGCTTACTCCTAGGGAAGAACGCTAATTGGGAAATAGCATAGGGATAGTGAAGTCGCATCTGACTCTTGCAAGGTGCTCAAAAATCTAGACAGATGGTAAATTGAAATGTTGACAAAGACTTCAATTGCATTGACTGATCGACGCACAACAAGATTGACAAAACTTGTAGTATGACTAGATAAATTACCCTTAGTCATGGATTAATATGACTAAAATGACACCTGATTAAGTAGCCAATTAGGTTTTCGAATACATGCAAATAGTTTCAAGTGGAATGACTTAAAAAAAAAAAAAAAAAAGAGGAGATCTCGAGTTTGAATCTTAGGAATGAAAAAAATGTACCCAGATTGGTTTTTGACAGAGGATCCAAGATCAAAGAACAAGTTTGGCTGTGCAAAGAATTTGAATTGAATACTTTAATTTATTTATTTTTTAATAAATGGGATTTTTTTAATCTTCAACTGCTATGGAAATTGAAAGGAAGGAAACAACACAAAAATAGAAGAAAAATGAAGAAAAAAATCAAATAAATTACCTGTTCCCTAGCATTTCATGCAATTTGATGATAGTTTCCTCCTCTTCTGGCGTGAAATTTCCCCTTTTTATATCAGGCCTTAAGTAATTTGTCCATCGAAGCCTGCAACTCTTCCCACACCTCAACAACCCTGAAAATCAAAATTAATCAAAACCCATGTTAATTTATATTTTTTCAAAGAAGCCCATATTAATTTTCCTAAGATTAATGAAAATTAATCAACCCAATTTCAAAAAATTGAAAAAAAAAATCAAAAAATTTACCAGCTAATTTGGGAAGAGCCCTCCAATTGCTATGCCCATGAAGTCGAATGTAATTGATAAGAATTTGATCTTCGTCAGGAGTCCAAGGGCCTTTCTTCAACCCCATCTTCTCACAGCATGGAGCTCTTCCCATTCTCTCTCCTCTGTTTTCCTCTGTGATCTCAAAAACAGAGTAATGAAAGTTGGAAGAGTTCTTGTTCTTGATGTGTGTTTCTCTGCCTCACTTTTCCCCAAATACACAAGGAATGTGTCTGAGTGGAATACTTATGTGTACATATTTATACACTCTTGATGGGGTTCACTTTTATAAATCCAGGAGAAGGAAGAATTGTTTAGTCTGTTTAGTAATTTGGACTCTTGCATGTAGTCCAAGTTCCCTTTGTTTCAACTTAAACATGTGAGTATAAATTTATATTTACCCTTTTGTTTTTAGCCCTGTGGGACTAAGATGTTCCAACTTCTAATTATATTAAGCCTCCGTTCTTTTCGTTGGTAAATTGGGATTGATAAAAGATTAAAGTAATTTAAGATAGGTTGAAGTAGATCGAGGTGGATTAAAGTTGATATTTTTTGTTGAAGTGGGTTGAAATTAGTATTTTTATACCGAGGTGAGTTGAAGTTTGTTGAAGTTTGTTAAAATTGGTAAATTAAAAAAGACCAATGAAAAGAACAGACCATTAGTGAAATCATTTTAAGAAAATTATTGCGAGATGTTAATATCATATTGATTTACATATTACATGCTATTTAGGTAAATGCTTAAAACGGAAAAAAAATTGTACAAACTATGTTACTGGCACTTTTACAACAACTTATTATTAGACTCTAAAATAAGTAGTAAGACGACTTCAAAAAAAATATATACTTATGCAATGATTGATTATTAAAGGGAGAAAATATCAGGTTTTAAGATATATACCATCATGAAAATTATCATATGAATGTATGAAATAAATTTTAACTAGAAGTTGAAGTATGTAAATAAGTCCAAGTTTGATCTTTATGCTTGAATTTTGTCTTATAAATATTGATCAATACTTAGTGAAAATTTTTAATTACAATTTAAGTATTGATCAGCAATAATTAGCACTTATTAGTATTAATTGGTACTTTTTCACATTAAACAATACTCATCAGCACTCATTAATATTGAACAGCAATAGGTTACTTATGATCATTAGGTCAAAAGAACATGTCAAATTTTATAGTAGCTTCGATCTGTTTTGGTTTTTTGGAAGGATGATAACTTTTTCTAGATTTTACAAGTTTAACCAATAAAACGTTTCAGCTAAGATAAAATTAATACTCAAGTCTTCGATTTATTCTCAACGTTCATCACTGATCATTGTGGGTCTTATGGAATCAACCTCTCTATGGGTAGGAATACCGGTAGAAGTAAGGTTGTCTACAGCTGGATCTCCCCAGACCCCGCGAAAGCGGGACCCACTTTGGGAGTTTGTTGTTGTTGTTGTTGTTGTTGTTGGTCATCACTGATCAACACTCATCATTGATCAAATATTTTTTATTCTTTCTTTTTAATTTATCATAAATAACTTATTCTCTATATTCATCACTGAGTAGCACTAAATAGCACTAATCAATAGAATTTATCATCAGTGATCAAATCTTATCAATATTGAGTGATATTTTCCGATTATACTCTCGACACTTATCATCATTGTTCAATACTTAATTATGAGCACATATCAATAATAAGTTATCTATGACAAATTAAAAAGAACACATTCTTAACATTTTGATATAAACAATGCAAAATCATAGTTTAAATTACGTATACTTTGGATTACTTTAAACCAACTCGCTTTAAAATAAATGTCAAATTTCCCCATTCACTAAAAAAAAAAAAAAAAGGGAAGACATTTCCGGGCATGGTGGTGGAACCTTCATAGAAGTAGTGCGTGCGTTATGACTCGTGACGTTGGATGACCCAAGCTCGTTGGACGAGTAAGGGACTAGGGAGTCAAATAAAACGTGCTCCATGCCCTAATTCCATTTTTTTTTAAATTATATTTACATTTTTATGAAAAAGTGGTGGAAAACAGGAAAAGGGCAAATGAGCAAATCAAAATTGTTGCGTGGATGATTCCACGAAATTGAGGTGCAAGCCAAACATCAACTTGATGATTGTTACTCGGACACCACATACTTTGTTAGCTGCCTCAGGCCCTCAGTGCCTTGTTGAGTTACATAAATAAAATACTGCTCAAAGTACTCCTCGATTTAAAAATTAAAGTAAGTACGCTCTTCACTAATTTAACCTTCTTCATTTATTTGCACCAATGACGACATGATTTGTCTAAAATACAATGTGGCATAATTATGTAGGGAAAAAAAGGCCATGTGATCGTATATATTGCTATATGGATACGTGTCAGCTCGGTTTGAATCAATACCTGTATTATACTTTTAAGATCATATACTCTCAGTTGCCACATCTGTAAATATATATTAAAAAATTAATATATGATAAATACACGAGTGAAAAATATATGTATGTAGACAGTAAGAGCATGTGCTCTCGGAAGCACATAAGAAATTGTCGATTTTAACTCTTAATCAAGTAATTTTTTTATTTGCGGGATCATATGACCTATTTATTCCTTTTCTTTTCTTAAAAATATTTATCATACTTTGTACAAATTAATTACAACCAATTGATTTTATTTGTCTATTATTATTATTATTATTATTATTATTATTATTATTATTATTATTATTATTATTATTAT
>JACYFF010010365.1:4378868-4391943 GCA_017589665.1 Selenicereus undatus | reverse complement strand
ATTATTATTATTATTATTATTATTATTATTATTATTATTATTATTATGTCAAATCATATCAGAATTTGTAAATTCATCCTCCATTCAAAACAAGAAGCCTTGTACGATGAGATCCAACTATCTTCCACAATTTGACATCCCCATATTTATGAAAACTTACACTGTTAAATTTTTATATTATCTAGGTGATTAACAAACGAGTCATGCATATAAGCTCAAATAAGGTTCCATCCCAAAACTAATTGGCAATGGGTGGAGTTATTCACAAGCTTATATACATGCTCAAACCCTTTAACTTTATCAATGTAGAACAACACCCACTTTTATATTCTTTGTACTTTTATCAATGTGGGGCGATACCCACTCTCATACTCCAACATGCACGGAGAGGAAAAGCTCACACCAAAACCTAAACCAAGAAAAGGAGACAAAGTCCACATCAAAGGAGGGAACTTGATTCTCATGTAACAGAAAGAACTTATTGAAAAGATACATAAAGGTAATAGTAAATATCCTCATAAACTTAATAGAATGTTCAAAAGGGAGAAACAAAGGCTGATCACTAGTAGTTATTACCGATGCCATCCCCCAATCAAAGAAGATGGAGGAGGCCGCCAGTTCGGAATTTTTCCCCTATGAAAGAGGATGAGAAAAAGCGCTAACCAAAAGAATTTACTTTTATTTGAATATAGTAAGATGTGCCTAATCTAAATATGAACGGTCTTACTTTGAAGAAGTTTTTTATAAGCACTATCCTTATCACGGATCAATGAAGCTAAGAGAAACGAAAATTGCGGATTATACTGTGAAACCTCCACGATTTCACATTCAACTAACCGTAGTTTTTCCACAACATACATGCAGATGAAATTAACGAGAAGCTCAACTATCAGTGAGATCGAAAAGATGGAGTAATTTCCTCTGAAATTAGGATCCGATAATGATATATGACCACCAAAAAACATGTGGTGCACTAATTCCAGTTTACTTGGACTAAGATTTCCAGTCCATTGAGAATATGGCAAGTCTTCCTCTTTTTAAGACTAAGCGTCATTGTCAGGACGTTTGCACGTAAACGTTGGGTGCTTGTAGTCCTACTTAATTGCAGGAAGTATAATATTTTGTGTACTCTTAGGAGTTTCTTATAATTTGTATTTTGTACCTAAGTATTCTCCTAAATACCTTATTATTTGAACCAAGTGGCATCAATTGTAGGATGATTATGAGTAAAGTTTAATATTATTGAATTATTTAATTTATGACCCATTTCAAATAAGAAATTCAACTAGTTAAGACCCTTACCTACTAACTTCTGAAGACAATTACGAGCATGTTCTTTTCGACTGATGAGAAGTACTTATTGGTGCTTGTTGTTGAAATATGTTGAATCAAGTTGAAACATGCTAAATCATGCTTAAACGTGCTAAATCGTAATGAAAATCCGATAAATGATTGAAGAAAATGTAAATAGGTATTTTCAATAAGTACTTAACGGTGATAAATTGTGCTGACTTATGCTGAAAGTTGTTGAATGCTAATGATAAGTACTTATGATAAATCAAAAAAAAAAATGTTCCATTGAAAAATTATCACAAATTTTAAATCCTTCCAATACCCGTAATAGATTAAAAGTTTTCCTACCTCTTGTGTGTCTTTGGTCATCCTTCATTCTTCCACCCTACATTTGCTCATCGACATATAAAGTTGGAATAGGAATAAAGAAGATTTGTCCTTAACTAGTTTGATGGAAGAAGAGGAATCCACCTTTTAACTTTGGCTACTTTCTTAAGATGCCATTTGCACTTTCCAATATATATATATTGAACAAATAGGACTGACCTGAAATGCAGAATTAATTATCGGAAATAGTCCACATCGGTGGTGATGCTAGGCGGCTACCAGAGTTGCCTTAGGGTGTTCATGTCCGAGACCCGAAACCCATTGACGATGGTTGGGAAGCCGTGAGAGGGGAGGGGAGAGTCTATGTTTTTTGTGTCGCGTGTGTACCCCAATTGACCCCCGAAAACCTCCTTATATAGGTTGGAGGGAACAATGAGAGATGCCGCCCTAAGCAGCCTCGGTGGTCGTCGGGCCTAAACTATTAGGCCCATCCAACAATATAAATCTAACTACTTTTTAGGTGATGCCTATTAAGTTAAATAAGATATTCCACTGAGAATGTAAGCTACTGTTTGGTTCAAAGTTTTTTGAGTTATGATATGAGAACAATAGTATATATTTTCATAGCTTATATCTAATTAGGACATTTTTATGGTACCTGTAATTGCATTTCGAATGAAATGACTACTCCATAAAGTACAGATTTTATATATGAAACCTCTTCCCCCCACCCTCCGCTTCGGGGTTTACATTAACTCATACCTTTGAATATTACTGTTAGCTTAAGGCTTATACACACAGAGGTATATGATAATTACCAGGATGGCTAGACCTAGGCCTAATTGCTTCACCCAAATTTCTTTGCATTAGAAATTTTTGCGAGAAAAATAACCTTTTTTTTCCTATTTTAAGATGGGTAAAACTCAAGATGAATTCCAACTAGTGTACACCTACTAAGCAACCTAAACTAACATTGCAACAAAGCAACTTACCAATGTTTCCTTATCTAAATTAACATTGCAAAAAGCAGCTTATACTTTTTCTTTTCTTTTTTTTTACAAAGGTAAGTGGTAAAGGATGAAGATTATTATATACGCTTCTTCTCACAAGAGCACGTCTCATCTTATCATCATACAAAATAGTCCTAAGCTCAAGAGAAGATGGGGATCCCCAAATAGTAAGCGTAGAAAGCTGGTGGCCCAACTTCGCCATCCAATCAGCTGCCAGATTAGCTTCTCGAAAATTATGTGACAGGGTAACTTGTGTCAACTGTTGCATGTAATGTAAGATGTCACTAACAATGAGGCTGATTGTCCAAGGCGTGTGAGATGCTCCTTTGATAGCTTGTATAACCGTAGAATTATCTCCTTCGATCACTAGGAACTGGAATCCTGCTTGGATTGCTTCCCATAAACCATCTCGAAGTGCATGAGATTCAGCAATGAGTATAGATGTATCTCCACAGGGTGCTGCTCTTGCCATAAGAAGGTTGCCCACCCAGTCACGGATGATGAACCCGCCCGCCGCAGAATTGTGGAAAAGAGATCTATCAAAATTAAGTTTGACGCATCCCCAAGGGGGTGCATTCCACCTCACAATAAAGTTTGAGGTAGAACGCGGAATCTCGGCCCCTTCAGCAGAAGAACCCTTCGACATACAAGTTCGGATTTCCCATTCAGCAAAAGCTTTCTTGCCACGAATTACAATTCGTATGGGGTTGAAATGTCGATTTTGAAAAACTAATTCATTCCGACCTTTCCAAATACTCCACAATAGAAACGTAGCCCTTCTTAAAGCGCTAGGATTCAGGTTCAGTCAAAACTACGTAAGCAACTGTGAAAAGTAACATTGCCCTTAAAAATGAAGTTGAGGAACCCATAGGTGTTGAAATGCTAACCTCCATACTCTCTTTGTAGTTGAGCAGTCCCAGAAGAGGTGATTGCTTCAATATCTTCACCACAAAGAGGACATGTGGGGTCAATCATCACGCCTCGTCGTAGCAGCACACCCCGAACAGTCAAGGCATTGAGCAGAGTCTGCCATAAGAAAATTGGTAGCTTTGGCATTACATCCAACTTCCATATCCAGTGAAAGGGCCATTTGGTATCAGTAGAATCAAAATTCTTGTGGGCTGCCCATGTTGCAAATTTCATAGAAAATTGTTCGGAACCTGTGAGGCCCTAACAGAAAGAATCGTCGGCCTTCGTATGAGGCAAAGGAATTCCAATTATTTTCCGAATAATATGATCTTGTGGAATCAAGCTGCGAATCCTATGTATATCCCACTATGTCTCTTGTGTAACGACTTCACAGACTCTCAATTCCGGATTTTGTATCGTGGTCACGTCTAAGTCCAGTAATTCTGCGAGGCTAGCATTATCACACCAATTATCCCACCAAAACATGATTTGACTCCCTTTGCCTACCTTCCATCGAATGCCTTTCCGAAGCAATACTCTGCTTCTGAGCACACTTTTCCACACAGGAGAGTCAGCGTTCTTAATTTTTCTATCAAGAAAACGTTGCGACCTGAGGTACTTATGAGTAACAACTGAGACCCACAAACCCTCAACCCTTACGAGAATTTTCCAAGCAAGTTTGGCTTGGAAGGCGAGGTTAACTGCCTCTGTTTTCCTTACCCTTAAGCCTCCTAAATTCTTCGGTTGGCATACATTATCCCATGCGACCATTGGTAAACCCTGCTCGCTCCCAGATTTCTTCCAAAAAAAAGTTCTACTCACTCAATCTAAAAGAGACGTTGTCTTTTTGGGTAATTCGAAACATTGCATAGTGTGAGTAGGTAAGGGTTCTGAGTTAGATTGAATGAGCACCACTCTTCCAGCCTTAGATAAACTATTCGCTTTCCGTGCCTCCGTTCGAGCAGTTGCTTTTATTAGAATATCCTTAAACGTAGCTAATTTGGCTTGTCCGTGGAAAGCAAGACACCCTAAATATTTCCCCAACAATTCCTTATGGGAAATATTGAAAACAGCCGATATTGTCCGTTTTTGGTAATAGTGGCATTCTTAGAAAGCATAATGGATGATTTCTGAAAATTGATAACCTGTCCAGATAGCCTGCAAAATTTATCAATGATATGTTTCAACTGCCTACAAGACTCTAAATTGGTTGTGCAAAACAGAAGGCTGTCATCCGCAAAAAATAGACAAGGAATGGTTAGCGATCCAGGAGATAGCCGTATACCTACACCAGATTTTGGATTCCGTGCTAGATCGCAGAGTGTAATTACAAAAACATTCATATATAAGATAAACGGGTAAGGGAAGAGAGGGTCTCCTTGCCTAATACCACGCAACGGTCTAAAGAAACCATGAGAAGAATTATTAATGAGCATAGAATATGAAATTGTAGTTACACATTCCTTTATCCAGCCAATCAATTTGGAATGGAAACCTATCTGCTTTAGACAAGCAAAGAGGAAGTCCCACTCAAGCTTATCATATGCCTTTTCCATATCAAGTTTAATAGTTGCCCAGGCCGTTTTTCATTTTGTTACTTCAAACTTGTGCATAACTTCGTGCGTGATGAGAATATTGTCATGGATAGAACGTTCGGGAATAAAAGCACTTTGGAACGGTGAGACCAGCTTATCCAGCAGCGGTCGTAGACGGAAGACCAATATCTTGGAGATAATCTTATACACTGTTGAGCATAGACTAATTGGCCGAAAATGAGATGTCTTTTGTGGATGAGCGAGCTTAGGAATCAGGGTAATAAATGTATGATTAAGCTCCTTTAGGAGTTTTCCATGCAAAAAAAAGCCTTTAATGCAATCGGTCAGTTCCCCTCCAATCAGGTCCCAATAGTGTTGGAAGAAACCAACATTGAACTCATCCGGACCGGGTGTTTTATTCGGGTTAATATTGAATACTTCCTTTTTAATTTCTGCCTCATTTGATAACTGAGTTAGATGCTCATTCTCTTGGTCAGAAACAAGAGTGGGGATACCCAAATCAGGGATTAATCTAGGCACCCTATGTACATATTTGAAACGCTCGGTGTAGTCTAATAAGAATTTATTTCGGATATCAGAAAGGTCATCTATCCAGATGCCAATGTCATCTTTTAACTTACTGATATCTTGTTTTTTCCGGTGAATGTTGGCCCGTCTTTGAAAGAAGGTGGAGTTACGGTCTCCCTTAATCAGCCACTCCTTCCTTGCCAAACTGCCCCAATACTTTTGATTCAAGCATAAAATTTTTTCGCGTTGCCTAATGAGACGAAGTAACCAGTTATTTAGCCGAGGATTAGAGGGGTTCTCCGACAACTTTTCTTCTACATAATTGATCTTATCCAAGTTACGCCTTAGTTTGTCAGGGAAGTTACTAAAAGTAGATTTGGCCCAAGGCTTAATACTGTTTTTAATAGCTTTTAATTTATGCACAAACCTAAACATTTTGGTATCTTGAACTGAGCTTTGCCAGTTCTTATAGATTAAATCATCAACGACCTGGTACTTAGTCCAAAAGGATTGAAATTGAAACGGATAGGAAGAACGTTTTCGGTTCTTCGTGGTAGTGCTAATAATAATAGGACAATATTCATAAAATGTAAAGGCTCCATGTGTCGAACAAAAATTTGGATATAAACTGCTGCAATCTTCACGCGCAATACCTCAATCTAATATTTCAAAAACCCATGAACCATTAATGCATTTTTTCGAAGTAAACTGCTTTCCATTGACGAGAATGGATTTTGCTCTTATTAAAGACAAGAAGGAGTTTAGCCGTTCCATTCGTCGCAAGGATGGAAAATTACCACCTCTCTTATCCGTTGGTGATTCTAGTTCGTTAAAATCTCCGACTATCAGCCAAGGTAAATCAATGACGCTATTCATTCGAAGAAAGTGATCCCAAAAGGCATCTTTGTCCCGCGATTGCGTAGGGCCATAAATTCCGAAAACAATAATATTTTTGGAATTAGCAGTATCATGAACAAGAAGATGAAGCGCTCGTGACGCTTTTGCCAGAATTGATGCGTGACAATTATTATTGTTCCAAAGAACCCAAATTCCTCCTGAATGGTTAACTGGGATGACAAAATCAAAACGGTCAAACCCCAATTTTTGAATTATTTCAAGGGTATTTCGTTCATTAGTCATGGTTTCGAGTAAGAAAATGATATCGGGCTGCTGGCTCCGTGTGAGAAGTTTGACCTCCTCAAGGACTTGGATTTTTTTGGCTCCTTGTACATTCCAACTAATAATTTTCATAATTTTACATAGCAAAGTAACCACATGTTCCTTAACCTCCCTTGGTACATTGAGGCTGTACTAGGTGAAGCCAATCCCAGCTCCCAAAATGGGACCATAACATGCTCCTGTTGGGGGTGACGTTCCAACCTTCCAATAGACACAAACTAAACAGAAACCTGAATAATTCCTGGGATGGCCACCATCTTTTGCAGACTAAAGTAAAGAACTAACACATAAACCGTGCATATACTACAACAAGGGAAAGTACCGGAACAAAAACAAATCAAATGATACATTAATAGCCAGACCAAAGAGATCCTCTTTATTCGATCTAGTGTATAAAAGGGAGTGGCCTGCAATTTTGCCCTCGTTTCAGATAGGTTACCAAGCCAGAAATCGGCGTTCTGTAAAACAACCTTAGAAATGAGAGACTAAGTCTTCATTTCTCTCGCCAAAGAAGGTCGATAATCTAAAACAGATAGGTGACAATAGGTCCACAGGTATGGAGCACAGTACCAGCAAAATGCAATGCAATACATCCAGATATCTCGCTCCATCCTTGCTTCCGCTTCAATAACAGTCATGCAAATGCCAGTTCCAGCGCCTCTAGGTTTGTTACTGTCAGACACAACAAAACAAACAGAAGAGAAATTAGTGGGATCATGTAACCAAGGGATCCTCGTCAAACAATTAGCAAGGTTCCATATACTAAGCCAGATAAACCCTAATGAAATGCTCATGCTGCGAAAAGAACACAAATCAATACACAAAAACACACAGTCCCAAAAAAAGAAAATTAAAGTCAACCCACAGAGAAAGTCATAAAAAAACAGGCCCCGCCTAAGCGTAATATGAGAAAGGGGCCAAAAGGTCTCAGTTACCCAAGTCGAGAAATGGATCTTGTTAACATCATTGACTAAAAAAAGGGGGCAGGGGGGCTTGTCCAAGAAAAGCGAGAATGCAATGGTCTTCAAGGCCCTGCCTTGACCATTTTCCTAGAACTGCTACATCTCCTCTCCCTGAGAGTCAACAAAAGAGCTATCATGCCTCCAACCCTGAGTTACCGTCCCATCAAGGTGGCTAGCAACACATAGGCGGTGACAATGACAGTAGGAAAGAGCAACGGGAACCCAGACATGCACTAAAAAGGGAAGACATATATTACAAATACAACTATTACAAACTAACAGCGAAAGCCAGCTAAGCATCAGATAAACCCAAAAGAGACAGGAGGATACATATCCAGAGTGGCCAAAAAACAAAAAAATATAGTACAAGTCATTCAGTTTAACAAACTTAGGCAAAACACACTCCACGGACTTATTTTTTCCACACCTAATCCACCTGTACTGCAAAAAAGACATGGAACGGAATCAATTAAGTAACAGCCCTCGAGAGCCTTTCGTCTCCCTCTTCTACCTTTCGTTTCTTAGAGGATTCAGAGGACATCTCCAGGTCTTGAATAAGATCCAGATTAAGAAAAGTGTCCACCATATCCTCTTCATCGCCCTGAAATTCCTGTGAGTCCTCGTAGAGATTGCCTTTTGGATCCTCCAGGGCATCCTCCTCTATGGCATTCAAAGGATCCTCGTTAACCGGGACCTCCTCATTAACTCCTTGATCCGAGTGTGCAAGGAAGATACCCTCCTTATAGGTTGCAGGGGAGGAATTATCCGGTGCATCAGTTTCGGTCGAGGAACCAAGAACCTTAGGAGACATAACAGGAGATAAAACAGGTTCCACAATAGTGACTTTGGAAAGTAAAGGTGCCTTTAGAGGGGAGGACTTGCCTACACCAGACGAAGACATAGATCGAAATCGCTTTTTTGGGGAAACCCGAATCCATTTATCAGTAACAGTGACAAGTTCAGAAGCAGAAGAAGAGGGTTGGGTGACGCTACCAGTAGCCTACCAATTGCCCCCTCCAAATTTTTCCACGACAATTTTCACTTTTGAATTAGCAGGCAGATTTGGGCAAGCTTCAATTTGGTGAGACTCTGATCCACACAGTGCACTTACCTCATAAAGACCCTCATAGATTAGGGGGACCTTCATAGATTTACCCTTGAAAGAAATAACCAGAGATCTAGGTAATGGCTCAGTGACATCAATATTAACACAAACACGGGCAAACTTTCCCTTAAGACGCAATAGAGTGATTTGATCAACTTTAATCATTTCCCCCACAGGTTTAAAAAGGTTAACCAATGTGGCATACTCTCAAAATTCCCAAGGAAGTCTTGGGACTCGCACCTATTGGTCAACCCTGTCAATACAAGTGGAGTAAGGATCAAAGAAAGGTAACTAATAAGATAACACGAAATTCAATCCATTCACATGCTAAGACCTCTCCCTCCAGACCATCTCTTTATCCTCAGAGTTAGCAAATTTGATAGATATCCAGTTATTAGCCAAATCAATATAGTTAACCCGGCCTCTAATAAACTTCCAATCTTGCTTAGTTTTGTTAATGATGACAGGCAGAGGAACATGTTCCCCCAAACTTTCCCTAAGAGACACAGAGCAATTAACTCCTCCATATGATTGGCTGGGGGGGAGAGAGTAAGTCCAAGAGTGGGAGAATCACCTATCACATTAGATGGGAGAGTGCTCGATGGCGGCAATGGAGAATGATTTCTCGGTGCAGGGATGGGATTTGAAGTATGAGCAGCACGTCCCACACCGAATTTTGTCGCCTGGGCATACGAAATTTGGCCCTTGACACTCGAATGGCATGGATGGTCACTTCCACCTCTACCCAGAGAATTTGAATGCGCTGGTTTGGCAATATTACTAGTAGGGGAAATTTGGTAGATGTTATCATCATCACCATTTTCAGAATTAGTGGGAGATAGTGACTCAGTAGAAGAATTAGCAGACATAAGCGAACACAAGGGTACAAAGACAAGAAATTCAAAAAGGAAGTGTGAAGAAGCAAAACCCACAAGACCCTCAATATATAGGGCAACAGGCCAACAATACCCAACCTTACAAGACCTAAGAATGACGCCTACAAACCGCAACCAGAAGTAAACCACCCAGATACATGCAACCAGTAACTTAATAGAGTAGAAAACTAACACAAATCTGACAGAAGTGTTAGGGAAAAACCACACAGTTTTAATATTTATAAACCCCAAGTGCAAGGTGTATCGTTGAGTACTTGGGGTGTCGTCCGCAGGGAGTTGTGTTTCCAACTACCGAGGCTAACTAAAGCGTCTCAATCTAGGCCAGAGAGAGAGTGAAAGAAGAAGGACTAAACTACTAAAACAAATAAACAAAAACGGACTTGGGTTTATGATTTCACCAAGTGATGAACCAGTTAATCAAGATGAGTCCTAACCTACCCAAACCACACTATGAACAAGAGATGGTCGGTTGCACCATCAAAGACCACCCAAGCCCTCTGTCAAGGGTCATGAGCTAGTCTAATCCGTGTAACCACCTACTTTCGTGGGGTTAGTCGAATTAGACCACAAAACTAGCAACCCCGGACCTAACTCGATTCGAATACTATTTTCATGTCCCGAACTCGGTTATTCCCTCTCCCACACTAGCTAATTGACCTCACCTCTCAGCATAAGTCAATTGCCCAAAAATATGGATGAAAGCTCTCTCAAGCATTTCATCGAACACTTGGCGGGCATTAGGAAAAACTCTAGGTTCTAAGCATAGATTGGGTATGGTTAGGCCTAGTACAAGATCAATTAGCCATCAAGAGGCTAATTACAACCCAAGTTCACACAATCTACCAACTAAACATCACAAACACATCAAAACCTAAACTAACAACTAAGAACATAAACTTGAAGAACAAAACAAAGAGAATGAAATAAAACAATTCTAAACAACTAAATAACATGAATCAACAATGAAAACTAATCATAAAAGCTTAAACAAATCAAACACAAGAATTAAACCAACAAAACATAAACAAGAACAACTATGAAATAAATAGAGAAAGGAGAAGAAAACTTAGTCTTGAATTGATGAAGGAACTTGAAATCCAAAAGTTGAATCCAACATTAAAATCTTCAATCCTAAACTAATCCTCCTATTGAAGTTTTATTTGCTAAAACCTAAACTAATCCAGTCTAAAATCGCCAGAGAGAAGACCTAAGCGAACCCCCCGCGCGACCTCTCACAAAAACGCCCGAAGAAGGGTTAAATAGAAAAACCCGAGTGAACGGAGAACGGGGGGGGGCACGACCGTGCCTATGTGGCACGGCCCCACCGTGCCATGTGGCACGGTGTGGGCGTGCCACATTTCTGGCCGGTGCTGCCGGCTGGCTCCCGTTTTTTCCTTTTTTTGCCTGTTTTGACCCTTTTTCGCCCGTTTTCGCGGTAATTGTTTGGTTCAAATTATTATCTGCAAGAATAGACAAAACAAGTAAAAATGTCAAAGAATACTGAATAAAACAAGAAAAACTCTAAAGATTACGTTATTATACGAGCTAAGATTAGGCGAAAAAGGCATGTAAAAGGCGACAAATTATCGCCTAACAAGAAGCACTACAAAAACGCAGTTAATCTCCGACGGAAAATGCGACGGGCTAGACAGACGTCGGGAAATGTCAGAGGGGACCGACGGGAAATCAAGCGGGGCCCGACGGAAAAGCCAAATTCCGACGGAATTTCCGACGGAAGCATTTTCCGTCGGAAATTCCGACGGAATTTCCGACGGGATTCCGTCGGACTCCGTCGGACTCCGTCGGAAATCCCGTCGGAATCCGTCGCATATGTCGCGCAGATCTCGAGGCGGCCGTTCGCGTGCGTTTATAAATTTGGGGAGGGGGTGTTTGCGTTCGGTAGTTTGTGAAATTTAGAGAGAGAAGGTCTCAAAGAGAAAGAGAGGGAAGAGAGAGAAAGTGAAGGTTGAAGATTTTTGTAATCGGTAAGTTTTTTGTTTCGTTAGTAAGTTGTTTAAAATTAAATTAGTTTAGTTATTTGGTATTTTCTATGTTGTAAATTTGTCAATTGTGACCGTGTCAGATTTCTGTTGCCGCCGTTACTGTTCATTGCCGCCGCGCCGCCGCCTCCGTCCCGCCGCCGTCGCCGCCGCGCCCCACCGCCGTCGCCGCCGCCCGTGACTATTCACGCCGGTAATCCGTTTGATATTCCGTGTTTGAAGGTTAGTCGAAATTGTTTCGTTTTAAAATTTTAAAGTTATATTTATGTTTGTTATTTTAAATTAAGTATTTCAAGCGTGTTTAATATGTTTTTGTAAATAATTTAAATAAAATGTGTTCCGTTATTATAAAACGTTAAATATGTTAACCATGTATGTTTTTTGAGATATGTTTAATGTTGTTGTTATTTTACTGAAAGTATGTATGTTTGGTAAATATGCGAATATTATTCTTTTTTTGAGACGTAGTTAATTTTTTACATGATTTGCTTGGTTTAATATGAAATTTAGTTGTTCGTATGTTTTTTTATGTTTAATGTTGTTGTTATTTTACTAAAAGTATGTATGTTTTAGTGAATATGCGAATATTATGCCTTTTTGAGACGTAATTCATTTTTTACATGATTTGGTTGGTTTGATATGAAATGTAGTTGTTGGTATGTTTTTTAATGTATGTTTAATGTTATTGTTATTTTACTGAAAGTATGTATGTTTTGGTGAATATGCGAATATTATAAAATTTTTGAAACGTAGTTAATTGTTTACTTAAATTTCTATTTCATTTCTGAAGTGTATTTATTTGAATAAGTGAAATATTATATAATAAATATGTACATGTCACCATAAAGGTTAAATACGTTAAACATGTATGAATTTTAAAGTATGTTTGATTTTGTTGTTATTTTTGTGAATTTATGTATTTTTGGGTGGTTATGCGAATAATATGCTTTTTCTTGAATGTTAGTTAATTTTTAAAATGATGCGATTGGTTTAGTGTAAAATTTATTTGTTCGTAACATATATATGGATGTAAGTTATGTCACAAAAAAGTTAAGTACGTTAAAGATGTATGAATTTTAAAGTATGTTTGCATTTTTTGTTCCTCTTTTGAATTTATGTATGTATGTTGACTGTATATTAATATAAGTTTAGTAAGTATGTGAATAGTAATTATTTCGTTTGGTTTGTTTAATTAGATGAGGTGGGTAATCGATGGTGTCATGTGTTATTGTTATTTAATAAGATTTATGTAGAAAAATAATATTGTTATGTGAAATTAATTATTTATAGCATTCATGTGTAGTTACATTAAGTGTTTTGTTTGAAGTGTT
>JACYFF010010365.1:4350705-4378858 GCA_017589665.1 Selenicereus undatus | reverse complement strand
TTTTTCTGATTTCATATTTAGCGTATATTGTTCTGAATAATTAAACAGCATATGAAATAATTCTAATTTTATGAAATCCTAATTTAATATAAGTTTCGTTGTAGTAAATGGTTTAATAATGTTAAGTGCGTGTTTTGTTTGAATTGTGGTGTGCATTAAATTTTGGTGAATATGTGAATAATGTGCGTTTTCTGAGTCGTGCACATGCTAAAAAATTTGCTTTGTTCGACGGAAAATGGCGAAGGAAAATTACACTGACGGACTGTTCGATGGATCCAATTTTCGAAACTTCTCTTTGCCGGATAGAAGTGGTAGGTTTTTTTTACGAAATGCCTGTTGGAAGGAATATTCCGACGGAATTGTACGGCGGATTTTCCAACTGACATGCATTAACGTTGAAAATGTGTAATTTTGAACTTATTTGGAATGTCGGTGTCTTACTTTTTTGTTTTGCGTTTTTCTTAGAAATAAGTGACCGGACGAAATTTTCCGTCAGATGACACTTTTTCCTGAATTTTTTTAGTGGTCCACTGTCTTCAAAAACCCGATTGTTCGAGCAATGGGACACTCCACACACACACACAAACCTTTTTCTGTCTACACCTTACCTAGTGTCGCCCTCTTCTAGCCACTATCGCCGCGCTCTGCGGTCGTCCGACATCCTTCGCTCCTCCCTCGAAATTAGCCCCTTCACTGCCTCAATTGGTCGCTGCATTCGGTGTAGCACTAAGAAAATCATCATCTTTGAAATGAGTAACCGAACCCAATGTTATTGGAGAGAACATTGAATTGCCATTAAAAGATGGTGATTTTCTTGGTGCTACATTAAATGTTTCGTTCCAGATATCCGTCGGCTTCCGTCGCCTACTCCGTTGGCCCGCTTCCCGATGGCTGTCTCTCTCTGTCGGAATGTGTCCGACAAACAGGAGATTCCATCGAAACCAGCGGGTCTAGGGGACTTTTTCCTACAGTCATTTTCCATCGGATTTTCCATCATGAAATCATTTTTTTGGTTTAATACAAAATTTATTTGTTGCTCACATATGTAATTAAATTGTTACGAAATGTTGAAGTATGTTACACATGTGTAATGTGTTTTGGTTTAGGAAATACTTTAAATTTCATAAGTACATGAATATTTTCTTTGGTTTGTGATATATATATTTACGTTTTGTAAGTATGTGAATTGTAATATATGTAATTAAATTGGTTGGGATTTATTTATTTCAATGAAGTACGAAGTAATAATTGCATTTGTGTGTAATTTTTATTATATAGGTATATGAAGTGTTATGCTTAATTAGGTGTGTTATGATATGTTAAATAGTTTTTTTTTGAATGTGTTCTAATTGAATATGGGACGTGTATTGTTTTGAATAATTAAACAGTGTGTGTATTATGTGTATTTCGTTTTCATAAATGGTTTAATAATGTTAACTGCGTGATTTTTTTGGTTTGGTGTTTCATGTTTGATATTCGATGACATTTATTTTTCCAAATAATACGTACTGTCTTTAATTTTTCGTTGAATTGTTTAAGTATGTTAAGTATGTTTAATTTTGTTAAATATATTTTAATGTAATTCGTACATGTATTATAAACACGTTGAATTCATTTGTGCAAGAATTTAATTACAATTAAATGTAGTGTACATAACAATTAAGGAATTCATATTAGGAACATATGGATGGGCCGTTGCATCGTCAATGGATGTATAGAAGAAGAAATCCTAATGGACATGGACTTAGAGAGGAGTGGTTGGAGGGAGTTAATATGTTTGATGAATTTGCACGAAATCAGGAGGAATATCAAATTAATGGAGTTTATAGATGTCCATGTGTCAAGTGTAAGAACATGCAATATTTTACACCTGACGTTGTAAAGTCACATTTGTATAGAAAGGGATTTGTGAAGAGTTATTGGTTTTGGACGAGTCATGGAGAAGAAGATACTTCGGAAGTTGGGGGTGCAAGTAGTTCACATTCTATGAATTTTGATTATGATCACAACGATCATAATGATATGGAAAATATGGTGCATGCTGCGTTCCAAGCTAATGAAATGAACATGAGTAGTCCGCATGACGTAAATCCTGAGGCCTTTTACACTATGCTTGAATCTGCTCAGAGACCTTTGTATGAAGGGTGTGATATAACTGAACTTGAAACATCTGTGAGGCTACTGAGCATTAAATCGGGACACAATATGTCTCAACGTTGTTTCAATGAAGTTGTTGGCCTGATGAGAGATGTGTGCCCTTCTGAAAGTGGCATTCCCAAAAATTATCATCAGCAAATGAAAAAAGTGAGAGACTTGGGTATGGATGTTCAGGAAATTGATTGTTGTCCAACTGGTTGCATGCTTTACTATAAAGAAGATGAGAGTTTGTCCGCATGCAAATTTTGTGGACATGCAAGACACTTACCGAAGAACTCCAACCAACGAGGTCGTAAGGATGTACCATATGCAAAAATGCAGTACCTGTCTTTAATTCCAAGATTGCAACGATTGTATGCCTCCAAAAAGACTGCCGTCCATATGAGATGGCATGATGAGCACCGCCAAGAGTCGGGTGTTCTCCGCCATCCCTCAGATGGTTTAGCTTGGAAGCATTTCGACCAAAAGTATCCAAACTTCGCTGCAGAATCTCGGAATGTGAGGTTAGGTCTTTGTGCTGATGGTTTCACACCATTTTCCATATCTGGAAGGTCGTATTCGGTGTGGCCAGTTGTGGTAACACCTTACAATTTACCTCCCGAAATGTGTATGACTACCCCATACATGTTTTTAAGTTGCATTATTCCAGGTCCAGCAAATCCGAAGAACAGGATTGATGTGTACTTACAACCCTTAATTGATGAGTTGAAATTGCTGTGGGATGTTGGGGTTGAAACATTTGATGTATCAAGCGGTGCAACTTTTAGATTGCATGCCGCATTGATGTGGACTATCAATGATTTTCCCGCATATGGTATGTTATCTGGATGGAGTACTCATGGGCTGCTAGCATGTCCGGTTTGTATGCATCAGAATTGTGCATTTCAGTTACAGTATGGCCGAAAGCCATCCTGGTTTGATTGCCATCGTCGGTTCTTGCCTCGGAATCATTGTTTTAGAGCTAACAAAGTTGCTTTTCGTAAAGGGAAGAGCATACACACTGGCCCTCCCCGAAGGATTCCTGGTGAGATGTTGTCTGATACTGTATCCACTTTGCCTAAAGTGACTACAGATATCAATTTCCAAATTTCGGGATTTGAGGAGAATGAACATAATTGGACAAAGCAAAGTATCTTTTGGGAGTTGCCGTATTGGAAGCATCAACTTCTGAGGCATAACCTTGATGTGATGCATATTGAGAAAAATTTCTGTGAAAATATTATAAACACAGTCATGGATATTCCGGGAAAAACGAAGGATGACATCAAAGCAAGGATGGATATGTCCATTTTGTGTAGCAGGCAAGAGTTGGACTTGGCTACAAGAGGGTCAAGTGATAGATTGTGTAAGCCAAAAGCCAAGTTTGCACTATCGCTACCTCAAAAAAGGGCTGTATGTCAATGGTTGCGGGAGGTTCATGTACCTGATGGTTATTGCTCAAATGTGGGCAACTGGGTGGATCCATCTAACACAAAGTTGCAAAATATGAAAAGCCATGACCATCATGTGTTTTTGGAGAATCTTCTTCCGGTAGCTTTTGCTGCTCTTCCGGATGATGTATTGGGACCCTTGGTCGAATTGAGTGAATTTTTCAGAAACCTATGCTCTAGTGAGCTGCAAGTAAGCATGCTGGAAGAGATGCACAAGAATATTGCTGTAATTCTGTGTAAATTGGAGACTGTGTTCCCTCCCGGGTTTTGGAATGTCATGGAACATTTGCCTATTCACTTAGCCGAAGAAGCTTTGTTGGGTGGCCCTGTTCAATATCGATGGATGTATCCTTTTGAGAGGTACTTTGGTTGGTTGAAACCGACGGCAAAGAATAAAGCCCATGTTGAAGCATCTATGGTTCACGCATACTTGGCGTTTGAGATAAAACATTTCGCTGAGTACTATTTTCAGTCAAGTTTGGATAGCCCAAGTATAGGGCGTAACGAGGGTATGCAACAGCCTGAATCACAAATGCCAACGCTATCGGTGTTCAACCATAAGGGTACTCCATTTGGGAATCGAGGCCGAAGATATCTCACTGAGGCGGAGTACCGTGTCGCTCGCCTTCACATTTTACTGAACTGTGGTGAAGTGCAACCATATCTGGAGTAAGTACATCAGTTACTGAAAGTTTCATTTAAATACTTAATAATTGTCGAATAATAAGTAAATAGTTTCATTTCTTAAACATTACAGTTGGTTCAAACATCAGTTTCGCGGTCATAATCCAAGTGCGAGTGATGCGGAAGTGGACTTGTTCATCGAGGCAAATTTCGCACAGTGGTTCGAGTGTAATGTAAGTAATTTGTCGTAAGTAATCTTGAACTTCCAAAACACATTTGTGTAATTCTGAAGAGGGTTGCCTTCTTTTTCTGTCCGTAGGTCAATTCTTATCGGGTGTTTAATGATGAGAGGCAAGATTTTTTGGTGAACTTATCTCATGGGCCGCTTACGGTGGTGGAGTGTTTCTCTGGATATAAAATTAATGGTTATCGGTTTCATACCAAGGCCAGAAATGAAGGTAAAGCAACATATAACTGTGGCGTCTGTGTCAAAGGAGTTGGGGAAGGTGACGAAGTCCCAGGGGATTATTATGGTGTACTTCACGAAATTGTTCGTGTTGAATTCACGGGTGAGCCAATTAAAAAATGTGTGCTTTTCAATTGTGAGTGGTTTGACCCGGATGTTCCTCGGGGGTTACGTTACCCTAAATTCACCCCATATCCTGAGGTGAATCATACCAGACGTTACAGAAAGTATGACCCATTCATATTTGCTGATGTTGCAACCCAAGTGGTATATGTTAAGTACCCTGAGGGGATATCAGGAAAAACGAATTGGTGGGTAGCTATACCAAACAAACCTCGCGGTGCTCCTAAAGATAAATAAAACCTAGAACTTGCCTATCAACAGTTTGGAATGACAAACATGAACGTGGACAATGTCATAGTAGGCACATTAGTCGATGAAACTGCAGAGGCTGATGATGTTGATGAACATGATTGGGGTGATGATGATGATGGGAATGGTGAACATGATGATGGTGATGAAGAGGATGAAGAAGGTGAATGGGAGGATGAAGAAGAAGACACTGATGAGGGTCATGATGAAAATACGGCAGTGCAAAGTGGTGATGATGACGATGACGATGACAATGCGTCCAACCATGATTGATTGAATTGTTTTGTTGTATATATGGGTATTTATGCATATGTATATAAAACGTTCTTTTATTGCAAACTCAAAAAAAATTGTCTGTATGTACTGTAACTTTTCACTAACAATAGTATCAAAAATGGCGCAGTTTTATTTTTTTGTTCTTATTTTTTAGATGTCTGGAAACAATGGTGGACGTGGTCGTGGTCGAACGGCCAGGAGTGATGCCGGTAGAGGAGTACCACAACCGACTCCACAGTATGATCCTGCAGATCAAACTTATGAGCCGAACACCTTTAGTGGAATGTTTGGAGGGTTTCTTGATCCAAGTCAACCATTCGGAAATTATTTTGGTAGTATGAATGAGCAATCCCACCTGCAACCACCTTTCTTTGGTGCGGGTATGCAAACACCAATTCAACCAAATATTCCTTACATGGGTGGTGGTTCATCTACTCCATTAGTTTATCAACAGTTCGGTACTGTCAGTCCGCATTTCAACAGTAGTCATTTTATGGGACAACCTAGAATGCCAAGTCAGTCAGTACACAACGAAGGGGTCCGCAATGAAGGGGGAGGAAGAGATAGACACAGTCCTACACCTGAAAGTGACACATCGACCACCAACAATAAGATATATTTACAACCTGATGGTGACACGTAAGTTTATTATGAACTTTGCAACTTCTTCACGTCTCATATTCTCTTCATACGTGTAATCTTTATTACTAACCAATTCTTTTTGTGTTCTCAGTTTTGTTCCATATCAGGGTGTAGTTCAGAAAATAGTCGAAAGCTTTGCAGGTAAGTACCCACGTCCTTGGACGACGTGGGGGGAAGTTCCACAATCTCAAAGAGACATTTGGTTCAATGAGTTCAAGGTTCATAATTATCTGTGCAATAAATTTCAAAGTCGTGATTAGATTGTTAATTTGGAATGTTTGATTACTAATATGTATACTTCTATTTTGCCGCAGAAACACTACTACTGGCATCCAGACAACGAAAGTCAGATACGGCGTAACTTTGAGTACAGAGGTGCCACTCGACTCAGGGACATTCTGGGATACGCTAGGAAGTACAACAAAAAACCGAAGTGGTTACCGCCTAGTGTTTGGAATGATATGCTCAAACATTGGAGTGACAGTGACAACTTCAAGAAATTGAGTGAACGAAACAAGAAGAATAGATTGAGTGATGTTGAAGGTTTTGGTCCTTCGTTGCATACATGTGGCTCAATTCCGATTAGTGAAAGGAAAAGGCGTCTGGTAAGAAATTTGATTATTAATATTATATGGGTTGAGGTCCTCGTTCATCATCATCGCTTATATTTAATTGCGATTTACTTTTGTTTTTCAGACCCAAATATTAGGTAGGGAGCCCACGTGTGAGGAATTATTCAAGGACACTCACTGCAAGGTGAAAGACAAAGCTTTTGTGGACAAAAAATCTGCCAAAAAATATGTACGTTTCACACATTCTATTTACAGATAATTCATATGTGACAATTGCAGGTTTGATTTAAAATAGTTTTATGTTGTATATTTTCAGGAGGATCATCAGAACAAATGGCAGGAGTACTCCCAAACTGCATCTCAAGGGGGTTCTCAACTGCCACCTATGACCCAAGAGGAGTTCTGGATTAAAGAAAATCTCGACAAGAAGGGCCGTGTATACGGTTTTGGCGCAGAGGGGGTGAAGTTGAAAAAATCGGCTACTATTGCAGCTGCACGTCACTCATCAGCTGAGCATTTTGATCCAAGACAGCAAGCACAACTCTTCAATGAGAGCATAACCAAGCAAGCAGAGGCTATAACTCAAATAGCCAAGAAGCAGGGGAAGACAGAGCGAATGCTGAAAAAAGTTTTAAGATTTTTCAAAGGTCAAAGTGCAGGCTCCTCCAGCCAGATCAACTTGAATCCCGACGATGAAGAGGACTCTGAAGATGACAACGATGATGATCCCACAAATTTATCCGACTCCGAATAGTTTAGTAATTTGTGTACATTTTAGACAATTTCCTATATATGTCGTACTTCATATTTAATTCAGCATGTTTCTTTTGACAGAAATATCTATACAATGTTATCGTGGTAACTATATTGTTACGCGCATATTAATTTTGCGTAATTTTTTTTTTTTCGGTTTTCAAGAAAAATTTCCTACAAATTAGCTTCTCTATCGGATTCTCAATTCTTTAAATAACAAAACAATTTCATCCGACAATTTCTTTTTTAAACAAAATTGTTTTTAAAAAAAAAATTTTTTTTTTAAAAAAAAAATGGAATTCCGACGGGAATTCCGACGGGAATTTCCGTCGGAAATTCCGTCGGAAATTCCCTCCCCCCTTTTTCCGATTTCGCTTCCTCCGATGCTGCAGGCCTGTCCGACGGGATTTCCGACGGGATATTTCCGTCGGAAATTCCGTCGGACACCCGTCGGATTCCGTCGGGATAAATTCTGCGACGAGCCCAATCCCGACGAGCCCAATCCCGTCGCAGTTTCCGTCGGAAATCACTTTTCCCGTCGGAAAAACAAACTTTTTCCGTCGGTATTTCCGTCGCAGATTAGATGTATTTTTGTAGTGAAGCAACACACCTCATAATGATGAAAGGACCAAAGCATGAACTATCAAAATTAAGGAACAGAAAAACCTAATTTATAATCATGAACTCCACTTGGTGATATGAAAGACAGCACTCAAGAGACTGGAGGTAGTCGGTAAGGAAGGAGATTTGGCGAATCCCATTGATATCTGCGGACTGATTAGATTAGCGGATGAACAACTTGACAGTCACGACTCAATAGTCGTGTTCACTCTCACCTCGTACGAACATGCTTGTGAATCAGGGCCTCCACCTCTTACTGAATGAGTAGGCACTCGAAACCCTCTACGATGAGGGGAAGATGGATGAAAGGGGGATGGGAGAAAATAGATCCAGTACTGAGAGAGATGTTTGCTTGTTGTGAAGAGCAAGGAGTAAATCTGGAGGTTTCATCAATAGAATTTAGAAGGAGAGCATCTCTCTCTAGAAAACCCCTTCTCTCTTTAGAGAGTTCGGAGTTACATGTTTCCTATAAACTCAGTCACTTCAGGCTACAAATTCAATCTGTCATCTTATACTTAATGAGCCCATTCGAATTTAATTAGGACATCAATACTGGCATAGGAAGAGGAACTAATACTAATCAGGTTATTAATATATTGAGATTTCGAATGCATGTGTCACAAAATCACCAAATTAGTTGCACTCATTAGAAATAATTAGTTGGTAATGCAAAATATAGAAACTGTAATGCCTCGATCCCTCCCGGGCTGTAGATAGTTACTAATAACGACTTTAAAGATCGACTACTTGCCCCACAAATCGTTATAAATCTTTCGTGCAAGTTTTGTCCCCACTCGTACACGACCTGATTACCCGTTCTCAAGCGATCATCCATCCTAGGACTATTTTAACACAAACATGCTTAACTATTGAGTTCTTAAGAATGGACTCATCGAAAAGAAAGATACATCTTCAGTGATATAAGTAGTTCTCTCAACCTATAGTTTAACCATACATTAGGGTATAATATCTATTAGATTTATATTAATTGGGTATTTGACACAATCAAGCTATACGTATTTCAAATAAGGTTCAACTCAAAATCAATTGGCAATGAGTGGAGTAATTCAATAACTTATAGTATGCTCAAGGCCTTCTATTTTATTAATGTGGGACAACACCAACTTTGATATTTTTCACATGCCTCCTCACGTGTGGACTACTGACAAGGCTCAACATGTGGCATGATCCTTATGGGAGACTGTGGTACATCAAGATCGAGTAATCCGCTCTAATACCATATTCAATAACCAACTCAACCAAAAACTTAAGGTAATGGTTGAAGGTCCAGGAATTAACATGAATTGTAACACGCCCCCTTATGCAAAAATGTGGTTGCTGCAAAGGCTCCTTTCCTAACTTGTGCAATAAATCAATATATGGGGTGCTGAGATTTGAACTCGAGATTTCTCGGTCAGAAAGGTTATGATACTATGTTAATTTTTATATTAATTGGGTCTCTAACACGATCGACCAACCTATGCATATAAGTCAACTGAGATTTCAACCCAAAACTAATTGGTAATGGGTGAAGTAACTCACTATCTTATAAATATGCTCAAGACCTACTATTTTATCAATGTAAGATAACATCCATTTTCATATTTTTCACATGCCCCAGCCCAACATGTGGCATGATCCCTATAGGGAACAATGACAAATTAAGATCGAACAACCTTCTCTGATAGCATCTATTTAAACTTTTGGCTGAATTGGTTCTTGAATAATATCATTACAACTATGGACTTCGATTATTAGATGGATAAGACTCAAAACAAATGCCAATTGGCGTAATACAAAAAGTCTAGCCTGATTCCTCTTACAGTATAGGTGGATTGTGTATGCTCTCTAGCACATTTAAGAGTTTAGTAAAATAAGGTGAATTCAATCAGTAATTCTAAGGTTCATATCTATGTACCATGTTCAGATACATATTTATATAAAAGACATCATATAATTGAGCTAAACCCCTATCCTATTTCATCTCCCCAAACCCAACAAGCATTTTTTATTTTTCGTAACTTTCTCTGCCCAATCAACTAGAAAAAGATACATTGCAAGAAACAAAAGGTACACTGCAGACAAGAAAATATATACTACAGGTAAGGAAAGATATATTGTAGGGTACAATAAAGGAAGAAAAAGGTACATTGTAGAATAAAAAAAATACACTACTACAGAAAAAAAGATACATTGTAGCATATCAAGCGCACGTCCACTACACGACTCTAGGGTGTATATCATGCTCGAAACATACGTTTGTATAAAGAATTTTCCAAATTCAATAGATAAAAATTCAAATATCATCAAAGAAAATGCCAATTACCAAAAGGAGGAATAATTATAGAAGATTAATTGCTCAAAATTATCAGAGGAAATTTGCTTAAGCCAAATTAGAGCACCATACCTATTGTCAACTCCAAAGTGGATGTATCAAGGACACTTTTTACAACAAAATCCAGTCAGTGGGATACCCCAAAATGAACTTAAACACCACTAATATCCAATGTACAAGCTCCATACTTGTTGAGGCTTCTAATTTCAGCCACTACATTTGACCCACGACCCCTATTTTGGATTTTCAGCAAATGCACAGCTCTAGGAATTTGACATTCCGAAAAGCCTAGGACTAACACTTCTCAGTACTAGTACGTAAAATCTAAGAGGTAGGCCACTTTATCATGTAATAATGATTTATCATTAGAATAATCAAGCCTTATTTGAATGTGGATAGTTTGCCTATCCCCACCCCCCTAAAAAAAAATTCTATTTTTTTCTTCTTCTTTTTTCAAAAACCTTTAGAGGTGACACTTTTCTTCTCCAAGAAAACCCTAGTCTCTACCCATTTGAAGTGACTGCCATTAGTGCTTTGTCGATAGTAGGCTCTGTTTTGATTTATTTATATGCCAATCGGTAGTTTAACACTAGTTTTTTTAAAAATAAAGTTTGCCTCTTCATATATAAGAGTTTTATTTTACTGTTTTATGGATATATTAGTCTCTCTTTTTACGAGAGTTGTTTTTAATTAGTTTGGTCTAAGACAATAGATAAAGATCAATTTTCAAATCATTATAGCACAGATTATATATGAGATCTTTCCAAAAGTAAAGATGTAAGGTCATCGAAAATTATCATGATAAAGTTGTCATAATTTCATAACCGAACATTTGTCAGATTTATATTAGTTATTCTAAACCTGAATTTCATATTTATGTTTTACATCTGCAAATTGTTCATTCATGATTTTAATTGTGAGTGCCGTTTGACTTCCCCGTGCATGATGCACCACTAGCTTCGCCATGGAAAAAGTGTAGCGCCCGATGGAAGATTAAAGGCTCCTCCTCCTCCTGCTACTTTTCCTTTTCTTTTTTTTTCAAGGGAGTTATTTTGCTCATAATTCAAGTACTAAACTAATTTTCATCCATGTCTAAAAGCATACATTTGAGTATTTTATTTTTTTCGTACTTAATCAATTTTTGTGAGGGTTCCCCCCCCCCCTCCTGATTTCATTGAACAGTGAGGAAATTTACAAAAGAAAAAAGAAGCCTTGGTAACCCTTTTTTTTTTGGCCTTTTTTTGGAGGGATCTAAAACCAAAGCTGTCGAATATTGAAATTCTTGTGCTGCATGCAATGGATTTGTTATACTCCTATGTACATAATTATGTTACTTTAGGCTTTCAATTTGTCAATTTTTGAATCAAGTCATGTTCATTCTCAAGCTTTAATAATTTGCCTTTGGATTAGAAAAGCAGGCTGCTATTCTTTGACATATATAAAGAATGATGACCTAGATAGTGTTCACAATCTTTCACTAAAACTAGTATAAACTAAAAGTGGCCTTTAATATGCTAGGAAAGTTACTGACAATTAGGTTATGATGTAATGGTTAAAAGAATTAAGATTTTGGTACATTAAGAAGTGTGTATTTTTAATTGTCATATATATATTTTTCAGATGTGTATTTGTTAAGTTTCATATATTAATTGGCCTTTCAACAAAGAGTCATGTATACAAACTCAAATAAGGTTCCAACCCAAAATCAATTGGCAATAGGTGGAGTAACTCACAAGCTTATATACATGCTCAAACACTTTAATTTTATCAATATGGAACAACACCCACTTTCATATCTTTGTATTTTATCAATGTCGGACAATAGCCCCTTTTCATACTCCAACACACCCCCTCATGTGTGGGCTAGTAATAAAGCCAAGCACGTGCACAGAATTTTTAAGCAAACGGGGGTGGTGGCAAATTATGAGCGAGCAATCCGTTCTGATACCATGTTAAATTTTTATATCAGTTAGGCAATTAAACAAAGCGTTATACATATAAGTTCAAATGAGGTTCTAACCCAAAACCAATTGGCAATAGCTGGAGTAACTCATAAGCTAATATACATACTCAAACCCTTAAATTTTTTCATTATGAAATAACACCCATTTTCATATCTTTGTATATCATCAATGTGGGACAATACCCATTTTTCATACTCCAACAGTATTTTTGATATAGGTAATTTTTAATATGTCATCGCTTAGGTGGCTTGTGAAATTCTGCACTCATATGAATAGGATATAGACTGTGTATTTGATTTCCCGTTTTACGGGTAGGATATAGACTTTGTATTTGATTTCTCATTTTCCGTTCTATGTATACGTCCTATCTTGACGGCTCACTTGCATTGAAAAGTAAAGGAAATTATGTGGTAGAGACAATTTATAAATTGTAGAATTTTTATTAACTTTAGAATTCATCAACACAAAGCAAGAATCAAAATTTATCATAAAAAGTTTTAGATTCTTTATTCAAAGATTTCAAGGTTTATCTAAAATTTCACAGATCTCCTGTAAGATTTGTAAGTCCTAAAATTTTAAAACCTTACCGAACAGTTAAAATTCAACCACATACTTCTAAGCAAATGTAAACAAACTAAATAAGACCGATTATTACATTTTTTAGAAATAAATAATAAATGACTTGATTTGAACGTAAATTAAAAAAATACCATATCCTTGATAACATGAATGCTTTTCGAATTTAGAATATTGTCTATATTTGAATCTCCTTATATCCGATAAAAGCAGGCCTCACATTGAAACTTCTTGTTGTCATTTTGCTGTAAATTAGGAAAACGACTGCCTAGACAGCCAAGAATCCACGAAGTTAACGTCTTCTCCAAGGACTTCATAAAATTTGAAAGAAAAACGGAACAGAAAGAATGAATATCGCTTTCATACGAGTGTTGGCTGCAATTATTTTTCCAAGCTGGCTGCTCGCTGAACATTTGCTGTCCCAGATAAACATACCCTTTTAAAAAAAAAAAAAATCAGACTAAAATCAGTGATTTGTAATTTTATATGGTTTTTTCTTGGCGGAATATATTGTGGTCCAACTGGTCTCGGCAATGCATATAATGCCATGAGCAGCCCCAATTCGAGACCAAACCAAAATCAAGGACAGATACAATGCATCCCACTAGTATTGTCATTGGAGCATATTTAGAAGACAATTTCTTATGTGCTTTCGGGAGCACATACTCTCGTTATCCATGTATATATATATTTCACGCGTGTATTTGTCATATATTTATTTTCTTAATATATATTTGATGATGTGGCTTGTTGGAGTATATGCTCACAGGAGTATGATAGACGTATTGTATTTAGAAGGTGTTTTATTGTTTGGCCAAACTTTTACAAAAATATTTCTACTTATTAAGAGCATTTTTTTAAAAAAACTGTTTTAATTACATACATTCATAAGCATTTTACCAAGCTTCTATTGGAAGTAGTTTTAGAAGTTTAAAATGTTTAGTCTTACTTTCGTGAAAACGGTTTGCATTTCATTATGTATAACCTCCTCTTCCTTTTCATTTTCCCCCTCTGTGTCTTATCTGCGGAAGCAACTGGCGAATATTATTATTGAGAGGTCCTTCGACTTCTTGCTGGCTGACGCCATTGCACCACATCTAAATTCTAATTTTCCTACTTCAATGTATAGAAAACTATGATCTTATGAGCGCCCCCGTTGAAAAAGAAAGAGATACATTGAACACGGAAATAAAGAAGAGAGGAGAGAGAAATCGATAATTAAGTAGGTTATAGTTCACTAGAAACACCATATAAAAGTTGCTCACTCTATAATCATTACTCTTTTCATTCTTTACATATTTACATGCTTATCACATATGAAGCATAGATTGAGTGGGATTCTATGTCAATTTTTTCACTTCTCTTTTTTTTTGGGGGGGGGGATGCTACAAGAAGTTTTATATCAAATCTGAATAAAAGAAATTTACAGCACTAGCATCTCCTATTCTATAATTATATTCATGCTAGAATAGCGTTGCTGCGAGGCATAAACTGAATTTGCAATGAGTAATTTCAATTGAGAAGGGTTGGAAGCCTTTAAGGAGAGAGACGCTCAAATAGAGATTGGGGGCGGAGAGGAGAAGAGAGAAAAATTCTAAGTAAGCAAATTCAACGAACCATTATGGAGAAGGTAGGAAGGAATTAGTTGTGTTCATAAAGGTCTAATGGTCAAATACATAAAATAAACACTTAATGTACCGCGCCTATTAGTGAGGAACAAAAACAAAAGCATCAATTTGATGCTTTTGTTTCTGGGGACTCTTCTCCATAAAATCACTTTTCAAAAACTATTTTTCACTTTTGAAAAAATGGATGTTTGGCCCAATTTCTGTTTTAGAGTGTTAAAAGTAGTTTTAAAATCAAGGCCAAACATCCACTTAGTCATTTCTTGAGAAAGCTGAAGTTATTAATATTATACCAATTACTCATATTGAATTTTTACTTCAATAAGATATATGAGAATGTAATTTGCATATCATAATTTTTTCTTTATTTTATCTTTAGATCTTTATTACTAGACTTGAAGTGGTATTGGTCCATAAAAGGGTATAACTCTTCCATCAAAGATTTTCTCCATTATAAGACTCAAATCTGAGATTTTACTTAAAATGAACAAGTGTTAACTTACTTGAATCTATATGTATTGATTTTATTTGTAGCATGGATTCATTGCATTGAATTTGCACTCTTTTTTATAAGTACAGGTCAATATTAATAGGTGTTTTCATATTAGAGTTAACTCAAATGATACAGTTTGATACAGTGTGACGTTTATAACACTAGTGAGAACTCCTTTTTGGGTGTGCTTGGTAAGCAAAAAAGGGTTGGGAACTTGAAACTTAGGGTTTTATGTTCAACTTTCTAGTATTTGGTGAGGAATTTAGTGAGCAGGAACTTAATACCTGTGGGTATTAAGTGCCCCCTAAACCCCTGGAATTTGATTCCTCTTCCCATGGAGGGGAATCAGTTCCAACTGAACACCCAAACCCTAAGAGAGAGAGATAGGCCACCGTCGTCGACCGTCGAGGAAGGCGTCGTCGTCATCGACCAACGAGGGAAGCACTGTCGTCGTCAACTGTCGAACGGGTTGCTTGGTTGTCCATCGTCGAGAAAGCGAACAAACACAGCTTGTAGAACACTAAATCAAACCAAATTCTACAGTAATTCTCCTAGTTGATTTGGAGTTTTCAGACAAAATTCAATGGGTAATCGGGAGGCAAGTTCAATTTTGGGTGGATCTTGGTGGATGAAGCTAAATTTCAATGTTAGGGTTTCGAAAATCAAAACTTTGCAAATGAAAGTTTAGGAATTTTGATTTTAGGGTTACGGTGAGCCAACAACGGCGGCGGCAGAGTCGTAGTGGTCGATTGGAGGTTGGTGATCTGACGAGGTCGACGATCGATGGGGCCGGTCATAGGCCTCAGCTTGCTGGAAGTTATGGAGATGGCTTTGGGGAGAAGGGGAGGGCGTGGAGATGGTTTCATCCCATAATTGTTCACCAAACACCTAACTTCAGAGTTCAAGTCCCAACTCCAACCCTCAAGGATTTAGTATTGATTCTATTTCATTCCTTTCTTTTTTTTTCTCATCAACACACCCTTATTAAATTCAAAAATTGTTTAAGTTAGTCCAGTGTTGAACTTCTACTGCCCATTCTGACTCAATCATTGTATTATAAACGATAAACAGTAAACGGTAAATAAACAGTACATAGGTTGACCTATTTAATCCGCTTAATTAAACAGGTCAAATAGGTATTTTTTGGTATTGAGATTCTCAACCTGAACCTAACCCAATTAATTAAACGGGTTTACCGTATCAACTCATTTAACTAAACGGGTTCAAAATATACCCGAATCCGCTTAACTTCGTGTTGGATTCGGGTCCGTGATCATGTCGGGTTAGCTTTTCCAACTCAAGATAAAATCGTTTAAGCTACTTGGGTATTGTTGGAGGGAGGGTAGAGCACTTTCCGCATTTGACTCTTTTTATCTATGAAATTAAAATCCGAGACTCTAGTAAAGAAAAATAAGTAACAAATCAATTCATTGAACTTACATTAATGGAATTGCTGTTGGTTTTGAGGACTTTTATGAAACTGCAGACTACTGGGTCCTGTTAACCCCAAAGGTACTACTACTATTCAACCTTACTCCAAGCCTAGGTAGACACCATATTTGAATCATCTCAAAGGTAACGTTATTAATAATGACAGAAGCCTTGCAAAGTTGCAAATGAAGACCGTTGCGCCTAGAGTTGCACAAAACTGACCCAACATGATTACCCATCTAAAACTGATACGATGTTAAAAGTGGATTTAGATACAAATTTTCAACTCATTTAGTTAACGGGGTTTATAAATTCAACCCATTTAATTAAACGAGTTAGGTTCAGGTCAAGATTATCGACACGAGAAAAATACTTATTTAATCCATTTAGTTGAATGGATTAAATACGTGAAATTATTTACCCGTTTTCTTTTTTATAATTACCAACGCAAAAAATTAAAAATAAATATGAAAATGTGAATTATGAATAATTGGATGAGCTTTGGTCCGTAATTGCGCAGTGTGGTATGTAAACTTATATTAAGTTTATATAATTACATACAACAACAATACCACCACCACCTCCCACAGTGGGTCTCGCTTTCGCGGAGTCTGGGGAGATTCAGATGTAGGCAACCTTACCTCAACCGGCATGACTGTCCGTTAAGAGGTTGATTCCAAGAGACCCACAAAACAAGATTTTGTGAAAACATTTTATAGGAGAAGGATTTTGTGGAAACATTTTATAGAAGAAAGATTTTGAGAACACATTTTATGAAACAAAACTAAGGATAAACATCACGGAATTGAACTAAGGAATACTAATAAGTTTATATAATTACATATTACTTGAAAATTTTAATTAGGTAAATGGATAATTGCTTAATGAACTCGACTTGTTTATGTTAAAAGGGTTAAACAGGTTAGCCCGTTTAAAAATTAAATGGGTACAGGTCATAGTTTTTCAACCCATTTAATAAATAGGTTAGGTTCATGTCGAATGATTCTCAACTGGTCTAAATTCGACATAAACTCGACCCGACCTGACTTATTTTCCAACTCTAGCTGTGCCTGAAATAGCCTACGAAGCTGGCGATGTGCACTGGCAAACATTCGTGTTAAGAGTCTTTTGACACCGGATTATGTCTGGGTTACTAATACTATCACCATGACCAAATAGGAATTGGAACCTAATTATCCAAATGCCTGAATTTGTGATCTAGATTTTTAGACAATTTGGTTGAAATTAACTTTCGACCGAATTTTGTTATCTGAATACTTTTACAGCTTGTGGCCAAAAATTATACCTAGACCTAGTTGTCCAATGCCAGGTTCATATTCAATTTCCCTTTGTCCAGAAACTTGCACGACATAAACACAAATTCCTGAACATAGATCCAATCTGATCGAGTATAAGTATGACCAATTGTCCAAACTTTAAATATAATGATCTCATCAGATAAATTCAGACAATCAAATCAAATGAATTCATCTGATACTCAACCGACACAGACCAACTAATAATAATCACAATAGCAGTCAGTACTGTTAGTCTAGTACCCCACCGACTAGTTAATCATTTGGGTACCGATTGGTCAATCATTTAGACACCTAATCTGCACATGACAAAAACATGTTCGCCCAATTACTTTATTGAAAAAGGATAACCCAACTCAGATCCTGTACTAATGACACAATAAACGGTTAAAACACTCCAATGTTACAAGTACTGTTATTTTGATGGGAGATAGGAGAGAATTCCACAGACATTTTTACCTTGGATATCTACATGCCATTGAAATCTCAATCTTAAAATGGAGAAAAGCAGCTGCAATAATCTACACTGCAACAATGAAAACAAATGTGAAGCCGACAACAAATTCATCTTTGAACTAATCAAAGAATTCCTGACCTTCCAAGAGGAGGGTTGGGCGAAAAAAAGACATTTACCAATTGAGAAACTACGATGCAAAACGAGTTCCGGTTCCGTCTAGAAAACGATCAGTATGCCACCCCTTGTTCTGGAGCTCAGACAGAAATTGAGGAAACACGCTCTCCATTTCCTCATAAGCCTGGAACAGAACATTCGGGTTTATATCATCAAAAGACTGCTTAATACTTGAAGCATAAGCAGCAACGAGCCACCCCCTCAAAGCATCTTCTGCAGTGGCACTTTGATTTAACACCATGTCAGTCCACTGCCTTCCATGGTTCAAAAAGAACTTTTCATCAGGAAACATGTCTCTCCATTCACGGAACTTTGAGGGCTTAGCAACCTCATGTAGAGGTCTTCCAACTTTAACCTTACCGGCATCCTCTATGAGACGCCCTGGAAATAAAAGGTCTTCTCGGTATCTGAGGTCGGCAGGACTTGATATCCTGCCCATCTGTTCAGTATTCCAGTTAGAAGAAGAAATGCAATCGGTCAATTGAGGTACTCAAAAGGAATTGGACAGTTGGTATTGTGGGATTTTTACGATGGAAATGAACAAGAATAAAATCCCTAATTCACATGTTTGTGAAAGGAGTTCTTTCTCTGTGAAGTAGGAGGTAGTCAATGTTTTTCAAATATAGGTCTGTCACAGCTTCTCTGAAATTCAGGCTACTGTTGCACACATCTAGCCCCTCATACCCTGCCCAGGCAGATCTCCTAGATATGTATTTCAATTGATTTAACAATACTTCACAAATAGGAATTCCAAAAAGAGGAGACCGGGATTGGGAATATACGCCTTCCAATCCCCATGGGAATTGTGATGTAGGACCTAGTAGTGAGCTAAACTAAGTTGCAACTAAAATTCCTAGATGTTCATTTTCATTAACAATTCCCAAAAAATATCTTCCAATTCCCATCTCCAAACTTCTATCATCACTACAAACTGAACTCTCTAAAATAAAATGAGGGATAGGGAGTTGCAAACCTTCACAAAATCAGCCACTAACATTGCGGTCCTCTGTGGATTTAAGGTATTGACAGGAACAGCACGCATTTCTTCTACAACGCTATATATATGCAAAACTGAAAGGAGTGGTGCCACAATTACCTAGGACAGTAATGATCATCAGAACAGCTAGAAAAACACTGACAGGATCGGAAAGAGAACAATATATAAACCTGTACACCACACAACATGTTGCATTATCTTCACAGCAAAGTCAATAGTTGAACCCTATGTCTCTATCCCTAGTGAATCAATCGCATCAATTGACTTCAAAATGGCATAAAGCTTAACATATTTTACATAAGCATACCATCCAGAACAACGGAACCCGTTAGTTTAGATTATAAACAGTGTAGGACTTCGAACAAACCAACTAAATGAACTTAAAGTATCCTATGTGCAAATTCTTTGAGATTGAGCTTTCAAAACTGTACACAGGAACAAAAGACCAGTTCTTTTTGACGGAGATATAGGGCACATTAATAATATCAAATGATTGTGATAAAGAAACTGGCAGGACAACAATGCCGTTTAACAGATAATTTCCGAGACTCTTCCCTTGTAAATACTAGTAGATTATAGACTTATCAAAAAAATACTAGTAGATTATAGACACATGTTTGATGTCAAATATTCATACCGAATACCATACACTATGCATCAGGACTCAGGAAGGCGATGGTTTACGGAATCTGACCCGAAAAATAATGTAAAACACACCTTTCCTTGCATGGATGAACAGATAGTTGATGCCAAAGAAATTCCTGCGCCAATGCCAACAACATTGAAGAGGGTAGATATGGCCTCCCCTTTGGCAAACAGATCACTAAGGTTTCCTTCTTTAGCAAATGAAGAATATATAGGCAATCTCGTCGCTCTGGCAGCAACAACTGCCATTCCCTGTCAACAAAAATACAGCAAATTATCCAACGAACTCGACCTAAGACCTAGTACGAGCCCCACAGTTGGGAAGGAAAGACGCCATGAAATCTCAAGCAGCAGCTATTCCTACCGCTCTGTTATCATGAGCTGCTCGCTATCATGTACAGGCATCAAGAAAGAAAGAGAATTAGAAGTTTTGTAAACATAAACTGCCATCAGTTCTTAAATAATAGGTATATAGCTGTAGCACTCACAACTCAATCTTTAGCCCAATCAAACAAACATCAATATCTCATAAATATTTTCATTAACTTCTGATTTCATTGTGTTATCCCCACCTCCCAAAGAAAAAACAGGGGGAAAAGTGATACTAAATCATTGGCGTTCGTTGAATTGGTTCAAAGATTCAGCTGTCATCTTTGGAAAAATAAATATTCATACCTTCGCAAAATTTCCAAGGCCAGCCATTTCAAGAAATAGATGTGGGCATAACGGAGACATAACTTCCAAACCAGTACCCAAGTCATACATCACATCAGCTGAAAGACACAGAAAGGGACATACAACAAAGATTTCACAAAGGAGACAGATAGGCTTGAAACTCCAGACCAGATGATAAAAAAAGAGTTTAGAAAAATGCCAAGAAAAGATAATGAGGAAATCTTGGCTAACCCAGGATTCTCCACCTCTTTGGTTCTGAATCCATTCTCGCACCAAGATTGCTGCAAATCAGCTTTCCGACATGCTCCATACCATCTTTCAGTATCTGCAAGAATCATATCTATTCAACCACATGATTGGACTAAACAGCTTGACAATGGAGGAGATTCAGGATATTGTGTGAATGCTCACCCAGCTAACAACTGTTGCCTGGGCAGGTGTCGGCCGTAAGCCAGCAGCAAATAGCAGCGACTGCAGAAGAGTTACAGTATGTTGACAAGAAACCCACATCAAGCACAAACTATATGAGACTACCAAAAAGATGATTTCACATTATTCCTGGTCCAATCAACCTTCCAAATCAATAAAATGCTGGCATTGACAAAACTCCATATCCGTTTACATTACTACCAGAAAAAGATACCACGTATCACTAAGTAGTAGCAAGTACTCCTGAGAGCAGAGAAAAATGAAATATGCCATAATAGATATTGGTTTCGTCTTCTAGATAACACATCATCAGAAGAGACTCTTACACTGCAGTATAAATGTTCTGGAAGATCAAAAGCATTTACATTGTAAAAGATGAACAGATTACCTGAGTAGAAAGAACTGATAATGTTGCACTTGTGAAGTGCTGTAGAGCTCTGAACTGTGTATATCGAAGATAACCCTCACTCACACTGCACGAAACAGAAGAGATTTATAACTGATTACTCCCTCCCTGAGAATGCACAGGAAAGCAATCTGTCGTACCTATATGGATAACCTGAGGGGAAGAACTTATTGAGAAAAGATTCGGCCACTCTTTTGACTACAGGTCTCCTATCCTCAAGCACCTTTACCTGAAGGATCCAATTAATAAAGCAAGTTACGATTCAATTACACATTACAAAACCCAGGTTAATCTGGCTCCAATGAATCGTAGAGCCTTTAGCATTTGTGCACCCAAACCCCCCCCCCCCCCCCCCCCCCAAAAAAAAGGAGGAACAAAAACTTCAGTTTCTAAATAGCCGCCATCACTAATTGTTGCTACGCCTTCTAAGTGCCAAAAGTAGAAGAAAATATTGCTCAAAGAAAAATTTGTCCAACAGATACTAACAGAAAGACAACCATCTGGGTTGAAGTGAAAGCAACGAGAGACAGAATCAGAAGTTTCAATCCAGGAAACTAGGCCTTCTTCCTTCTGCTTCTCCGTCTCCTTTGTCTGCATCGTAACAGATTTTCCTAACTACCCTACATGAATACCAAACAGGTAGAGATCAAAATTAATTAATCAAACATAAAGAAAGCAAATACAACTAAAAAGCAAGTATAAATACAAATTCATGGGAAAATGCTAGTGGTAATTCTAGGAGAGTAAGAGGATTTAGAGGAGGAAAAGAAGATGTTTCGACCCTGATGATCGAATGATTGGGAATACGAGTAACTGCAAATTAAGAACAGTTCTACAAGACAATGCCTTTTTGCATATTATTTTGCGATACAGGACAGTCAAACAGGTATCAGATTAGTTTGTCTAGTCCATGGTGTACTCTAGCATCAAGCTGCTCATAGCTCAACGGATACATATTATAGGTTACTTCAATCAAATCCAAAACATCAATTGCGAATTAAGCAAGTATTTCTTCCTCAAAAACTTAAAGAAGGCAGCATTAACAAACTAAGTTTTTCCAAATTCAACTAATACCTATAGCATGTTAGACTCCTGTGGCCACAATAAATCAGTTAAAGGCAACTCCTTTCTTCCAGTTCCAAATTCAACACATAACGCCAGAAAAATTCCATACCACAAATCTCAAACTAATAAATTTACAACAGTCCATATGAATTCGAAAAGTACAACAGCAAGCTCAGAGGAGAATTACAGACAACAAAAATGACTTCAATTTGATCAAGACAGTACAAAACAAATCAATTTGATAAGCAAATTTACGATGAAATTTCCCAAACTAAAGTTAGAAACTGGTTAGAATTACTCACCAAAACCCTAGCTAATCAATCAATTCTTTCAATCTCCTCCTCCTTCCTTGCTTTCTAAACTCGCCGGTGTTACTTCTCCGTGGTCGGAAGTTCCCGCCGGTGAGAAAGACACCGGAAATTGACCGGGAGACGGTGGTTCATGCGACGGCGATGGTTTTAATTTCAACCACCCGTGACCCTACGCCACTAGCGGAGATGGGAAGTGGGTCGGGTTGGCATGACCCACCTAGGAGCACCTTAAACTAGAGTTCTTGGAACTTCACCTCATGTCAACATAGTGTGTGCGGTAAAATTATGTTCAACACAAGTTTCATTTTCAGAACTCACAATTTTTTAATTCTCCAATCGATAAAACTCTAATTTAGATTATCTAATAAAGTATGCATTATGAACTCATGTTATAATAATTTTTTTTAAACCATTTAAATAATATTCTTAGGGAAAAACAAAAAAAACCCACAAAAGACAAAAAAAATGGAACAGGGAATGGAAGTCCACCTTGTGTATCGATGCAGATGGATTATGGCATGTGTGTTAGATCATAACTTTTCAAAAGGGGTCTGCAATTGGAACGCGAAACACTCCACGACAAATGATCCAATGAAGGTGACTTGCGTCCCCCAGCCCATTGTATATTCGCGATTTGGGGTAAAGGTGGGAAGCAGGGCCGGCCAGGCTAACCTCCCCCCACTAACCACAAATGTGTTGCAATTTGCCAAACTACATTGCATCGTCAGTGAAACGGGATATGGTAGGCCGTTGGTTGTACACAGGTTAACTACTTTGATACTATGTAATATCACTAAAATTTGTATCACCTAAAACCTGTTATACATTGCAAAGAAAAAAGGTTGGTCTAGTTTGCCTCGTATCCCATTAACCATGAATCTGGGCTAGGTTTGTTGTGGGGTGGGTACATGTGATTACAAGTCGATCTCAAGATAGGTTGAAAATGGACAAAGGACACACTTGAACCAAAAATTAAAATGGGATTGTGAATAATATTTGTCTACAATACGGGTACTTAACGCTCATTCGAATCTATGAATTGGGTTTTACAACATTTTTTTTACACTAATTATTTTGAAAATGAGCTTAGCCTTCATATTCTACTTGGATTTTTTTTTCTGATTATTATTTGATCTTCATTTACATCCAAAAAGATAAAACAAGGCAGCAAATTCTAATAGAAGACTAAATAACTATCTAGTTAAAATTTTCAGTAAAGCTAATAAACGTAGATAATAATTAGGGCTAAGAAATCTATTTATCACCAAACTGGCACTGGTTTTTGTGTTTATTTTTGCATTGAAAATTTGAACCTTTTGGCTACTAAAGAATTCGGGGGGGGGGGGGGAGTCATATGCTGAGGTCATAACCAATTAAGCATTATTCACCTTTTAATTGCCAACTAGTATTGTTGGCCTCAAGCCGTGCGCACAAGGAAAAATTTTCATTTTCACTATATATAATAACTATGCATACAAATTACACCGAAAATCTAGCAATCTTATGTAAAATTTCAGAGATTTTTAAGTTACAACACATTTCAATTATAAGTCAATGAATAATTTAATTTAACCAAAAAAAATTATTATTTATTTATTCTTTAAAACTAAATATCATATGTGCATGTATTTATATAGAACAATCTTATCTATGGAATATGAATATTGGTAGACGGTACTAACTGAATGAAATGACAACTGTTTGGACTTTGTTCCACAAAGATATTCGGAGAATTTTGTAGTAATCCAACCGTAATTCATATTTATTTATTTAAATCATATTTATTTAATTAATCATGATTATTTATTTATTTAATTATATTTATTGATTTAATCACTCATGGTTATTTGTTAACCAAATCATGTTTATTAATTCAATTAAACTCAATTTATATATTTACCGAATTACCTTATGTCATTTAAATTTTTCGCTTTCATTTATCGTATTTAATCATCCCGATTGGGGGATATTTTATTTGGATCCCATTTTGCAATTTAAGTTTCATTGATTGTTAATTCAAATACGATATCTATAACTCCGGCTCAAAGACACTAGTAGGGTGAGAAAGTAAAGCAGAAGAGAACTGAAGGAATTTATTTTTACTCTGTTTGCATATGGCATATTTATTTATTAAGAAAATGTTAGTTTTTTTTATAACAAGCATTCCTTTCAGAAGGGAAGAAATAAATAAGGCTTAGGGCCTATTCTTTTCGTAGGTAAATTGAGGTAGGTAAAAGGGTGAAGTAGGTTGAAATGGGTTGAATTTTTTTTATGTGATAAATTGAACTTGGTTAAAATAGTAAAAGTGGATTAAAGTAGGTTGAAATGGGTTGAAATGAATTGAAATGGGTTGAAGTTGATTGAAGTTGATATTTTAGAATTTACGCACGAAAAAAACATGCCCTTAGTAGGAATGTAGCCATGTAGGATCCTTTTTCTTTCTTGCCAGTTTTATATTAACATATAAATGAATGTAATTTGTCCAGCATAACCCTTGTTACAAGACATGACCATAATAAAGTTTGATTGATATGAATTTGACCCGTTGTCGAATATTTCTACCAACCAACATCGTATGTTGTCTAAACTTAACGAAACATAACACGTGTACGTAATTATCAAACCACATGTTATTTGTAAAAACACATTCTTTATCGCTCTATTCAGAACTCCAAATGCAAACCCAAAGGGTATCGAAAACAATAAGCCAACAAGATTATAATGTAGTCGAAATTCCAAGCAAACTGTGCTTCTAATCTAGAATCCACGACAGTGGACAGTTTCTTGGTGGCTAATATAACTTCACTGTTATATTAATTTGTACTATTGATAGAATCCCAAATTTACACAACAAACCAAGGGGACCAATTAATCATACACATACTAACTACAAACAACGGATGATTAAAGCTTAAGCCCCCAACAGGGTAGTACAAAAGGAAGCTAAAAAAAGAAAAAGGGAAGGATGTAGTAAAATTTAATTCTACATATCTATCGCTCCCCTGTTTCCCCTGTTTTTCCAGGGTCCAAGAAACAGAGGACTCTGTTTTCTTCCCCTTTTTGGGTTTGGGGGGGGGGTGTTGAATTGCTAACAACAACTCAAGAGTTGCTCAAGATAATCAGCTCCTAAATCCTCCAAAACCACCGTAGTTTTGGGAGCAGCAACAACAGGAGCAACTTGATCTTTCTCTCTTTTGCCTCTTTTTCTATCACTATGATTAACCATTGACTTCCTCTTCATCAAATGCTTCCTCTTCAATTCAATCACAGGGGAACCCTCCTCTTCCCCTTCGTCCCCTGTCCTCATCTCCGTCAACGATTGCCTCACCACCTCCGCAGGGAAGTTGAGCACCGCCGCAGGCCCCCTCATGGCGTAGGCAGCCTGATCGTAGGCCAAGGCCGCCTCCTCCGCGCTGTCAAAGGTTCCTAGCCACACTCGGACTCCGTGCCTAGTCGAGTCACGTATTTCCGCCGCGTACTTCCCCCACGGCCGCCTCCGGACCCCCCGATAACTCCTCCTAGGTGGGTCCGGAGACTCCACGCCAGCATTCTTGGAATATGCTGACGTGGAGTTCGACTGCATTTCCTGCTCTGATAACATGTTAAAAAGCGTTATCTCATCAGAGTCGTTGATATTAAATGGAAGTTGAGAAATAGAGATGGGATTATAATTTTCCCAAGATTGTTCCCCTAAGTACGTCTCAAAAGACGTACCCCACGAGAACGAGGATGACGAGGAAGACGAAGAGGAGGATGTGTCCATATTGTGGACTTGGAATTAGCTTCACAATTTGAAAATTAGAGACATGTCTCCCTAATTTATACCCCTTCAAATAATGGACTCCAAGTTTTTCTTCAAATATAAAAAAAAAGAAAAGAAAAGAAAAGGAGAATTATGGTAGTGATAAAACAAAGGTCTTACTAAATGTGTTAATGATGGAAAATCCTAGGAGGGTGACAGGTTCCGGATTATGGGCAAAGGAGGATGTCTTTGGATTATTTACAACATTTTTTCAAATAAAAACCAAAAATGTGGGGATTTTGGAATATTTTAAAGAAAAAATGGGATTGGGCAAAGTCATCTTGTACCAGAAAAGTTGACTGTAATGTTTTGGTATCAATGGCAGTAATAGCATGGAAGGTTCATTTTAAGCACGTGGGTCAAATGGTGCCCGGGAGGGGGGGGGGTCAAGGTGATTTACATTCATGCATTGTATTCAAAAAGGTGATGTAATTATATGTCATCTTGCTGACATTTACAACTCTAAGTCTAATATTTCAAGGCTAGTTTTAGTGCCTACATCTATTAGACTATTAGGGAGGTGGGGCCGTGGAGCTATTTTTGGGTGGGTGCGATGGGATAAGGGATTAATGCATACATTAGGTGGGAATGTGAGATTTTAGGGTTTGTTTTTTTCTTTGATAAATTAAAATAGATAAAAGAATGAAGTGAATTAAAATTGGTTGAATTTTTTTATGTGATAAATTAAATTTAGTTAAAATAATAGAAGTGGGTTGAAGTACATTAAATTCAAGTAAATTGAGGGTGATATTTTGAAATTTACCCATAAAAAGAACAGACCCTTAGTCTAGTGGTTAAGATTGAGGTGTATTTGAGTTTTCTTCTTTATTTTATTGTAATTGTATTATATTATCCTTTGTGACTCCTATAAAACAAATAAAAAAAAGTAGATATTTTTAGATTTCTTAAGTTTACCGGTTGATGAAATATATGTAAGTTTCAAACGATGAATTAGTATTATACTCTGTTATCAGTTAATAGTAGTGTAATGAGTTTGGCGTATATGTGAGTTGTGATATTGCTTGTTATATGGTTACCTTTTTTGATAAATAAGATTGTTTATAATCCTGTTATGTTGTTGAAGAGTGCTAATGACTCTAGATTATAATTTGTCATTTTAGTTGATTGTCACCTTTGAATATTTGAATAATTGTTGAATTGTTCCCATTAATAGCATAGGGAAAATCTCGGGGGATTTTTCTTCTCTTTTTTTCTTGAATTAGATGATTTTTTTCCTCAATAAAGTGAATTATTCATAAACTATTTCCTGGTACAAATATATCTCAAAACTCATTTGAATGAATAAGTATGGTAAAAGATTTGACTTTCAATAAAACGTTTCACTGGTATATACATGTCACTCACGTGTGATATTGCATGAAATGAAGTGCATTTCTAAAATTATTGTGAACAATTTTATGCTACAATCTACATGTTAATCATATGTACATTCTATTTAACTTTTAATATATATATATATATATATATATATATATATATATATATATATATATATATATATATATATATATATATATA
>JACYFF010010365.1:4329454-4350695 GCA_017589665.1 Selenicereus undatus | reverse complement strand
ATATATATATATATATATATATATATATATATATATATATATATATACACACACACACGCGCGCGCACAATGAGTTTGGGAAGACATGCTTTCGAAAGTGACTTCTATCCATTTGGATTCAATGTAAGATGATAATTATTAGAGCACGTTCTTTTCGTTGTCTTTTGTAATTTATTAACTTCAACCCACTTAAATACAAAAATATCGATTTTAACAAATTTCAACCAATTTCGATCCACCTCTTTCAAAATTTTATTCTTTCTATTTTAACAAACTTAAGCCTATTTTAACCTACTTCAATCCACTTAAATAAAAAATATTAACTTTAACCTACTTTAATCTACCTTAATTAATTTTATTTTTTTATCAACTCTAATTTACCAATGAAAAAAAAAACCCTTAGGTCCTGTTCTTTTCGTAGGTCCGTTTGGATTTACCAACCTCAACCCACTTCAACCTACTTTAACTCACTTCAATTAACTTCAACCAACTTAAAAAAAAATATCAATCTCAACCCACTTTAACCCACTTCAACCTACCTCAATCCACTTCAACCCACTCCTTCATAATTACATTCTCATTATTTTAACCCACTTTCAACTCACCATAAAAACTATATCAATTTCAACCTACTTTAATCTACTTCAACTCACTTCAATTCACCGTAAAAAAAATATCAATTTTAATTCACCTTAACTAATCTCAATTCACCTAATTTTTTCACCCATATTAATTTACCTATGAAAAAAATTAATGTGAAGCTTATAATTAGTTCAGAAAGGGGAGGGACAAAAGAAAGGAAGAAATAAAGAAAAAGATTAAAGGAATGTCCGTACGATTCCGAGGTTTCATAATATGTGGTTCACATTGAGATAAGCAGTTACATCAGAGGAACTGAAACCAATCATCCAGTAATTACTTAAAGTCAGGCAACTAACCCTGAAAGTGACCAGGCAATTAGGACAACACACATCAATCAAGTTCTGCTACATCTAGCGAAATGGTAGGGTGTCCAAATACACTGCCCCTCAACTCATCCACACAAACACACCCAAAACAAAAAAATCTCATGAAATTTGAACTTAGTACTAAGCAATGCTAATTTTGCAGCTGACTAACAAATAAATTATGATCTATTATTATATTTAACAGTAGTGTAAAATGAGATTTTACAAATGAATATTTTTTCGTATCCTCTATAAAAAATAATCTAGAAAGATCCTTAAAAAAATAACTACCTAAATTATATTTTTACCTTTTTAAAAAAAATCTAGAGGAATGGCATGATGTCCAAATACATTGTCCCTCAATTCATCCACACACACCCAAAAAAACAAAAAAACAAAAAAGATTTTCATAAAATTTGAACTTAGTACTAGCCAATGCTCTATTCCTAGCTAACAGATTTGTACTAAGGGTCCCTCAAAGTTTTAAAAAAATAAATATAAAAAAAGTGTGTATATGTATGTTTTTTTATAAGAAAAATGAATCATTCATTAATGAAAAGTCATATGGTATATATAATGAATATCTCTTAACAAAAGTAAATCTAAAACATCAAATTGAGTCAGTGTCGCTAGAAAGCTAATGGTCAATATACTGTTGATTAGTTTTGAACTTGTAGCAGTATTCTTGCCACTAACTGCATTCTTTGACTTCAATGCATATTTCCTAAATATCAGCGAGTTATAGTATAATTTCATGGAGCAGATGTCTAGTTGACGTGGTAGATTGCACGTGAAAGGAAGGTCTTCAAGGTAGAAATACATGAAATTTCATTGTTGACTCATTCCTTAATAGAAAACGTAGATCTAATATAATATTTTGCAAATTCTATTGGACAAGAAACTCACTAGAAATTTTCAAATCTACGATAAATTGCATGAATGCAATGACTCAAACTCACATAAATGGTTAGAATAACCTAATTCAAAGTTGATGTGAGAACAACCAAACTTATACTAGTGGTGAGAAAAAGTGAAAAACAACACAATCAAACCCTCACAAACTAGAGAGAATTTTTATTGAAAAGAGACAAAAATATTAATAAATACCTTACCACTGAATAAAACTTCAAGAAGTACGAAGATTGGAGCTTACCATTAGCAATTATGGCTGATGGCAGTCCACTATTGAAGGAAACAAATGTTAAAGTTTTTTGTAAGGAGAGTAGGGTTTTCCGAAAGAGGAGGAGGGGAGACAACCGACAGAGGGTCTCAAAGAAAAAGTGCGTATATATCATTGTACCTAATTTTAAAAACGTGAAAAATAAGTGTGCAGTGCACTAGTGTGTGGTTTAGTTACTTAATTTTTTGTTTTTGTTTTGTGAGCATTTGATTTTACATAAGTAACAATTTTTTATGTTCCTTTAACATAAAGTTTTATAAATTGAATGCGGGTTACTATGTTAAGGTTATTGACAAAAACTTCAATAGATGCTCGTAAGTGTTCTTCTAAATTGTTCACCAACACAGTTCTCATGTCAGTTACAAAAAAAAAAATTTGCACATATCATTCTTAACATCGATCATGATTGTTTATTTACAAGTGAGTAATATACATATTTAGTCAAATAAACATGCTATTTATTATTTATGTATAGGGGTGGGTAACAGATTGGGTTGGGTTAGACTGGGTCAGCCCATTAACTAAATGGGTTGGGCTGGTTTTAGTACATTTGTTAATGAGATGGGTTGGGTTATGGGCCAAATGAACCTAACCTGCCCTTGACCATCTAAGGAGTGTTTTTTGTTAGTTATTTTTTCAACTAATGTATTTGTAATTTTTCAATCAAATTAAACTAGTGCAAATTCAAAGTTAGAAAATACACTATCAAGCTAATAAACAGGTCCGGTCAAATTGGCTATTGGGCGGCCCGCTTTAGGCCCGTTTAAAACGGAACAAACTTGCACAAAACAACGATCTATAATAATTATGGTTATGTACAAAGTGTTGGTAATGAGGTTAACTAACTGGAACAGAAACATATAAACTATGGTGTCAATTAGGTTAAAAAAAATAATTGATCACTAAACGGGCCGTTAATAGGCCTACCCAATTCGCCTCGTTAATATGCCTTAATGGGCCAACCCATTAATAGTCCAGTCCATTATTGACCCAACTCTTTATTAACCCTATTTTAAACGGGTTGATTGTTTAACCTAATAAATATTCAGTCCATCACCCATCCCTATTTATGTAGGTTCTTGGTCTTACCTACCTAAAACTAGAAAAAAATTTGGTCTTAAGGAATAGAAGATATGAAATTTGACTAACCTATCTTCACACACAAGTGTAATTTGTTACTTCTTAGTTCAAATTATCCAAAGATGCAAGTTTATATCCACTTCTTATCTCTTAAACTATTCAAGTAAATTAGCTTTAAATTCACGTGACTCCTAAGTCTGATATGGATGCATGTACTCAGCCTAAAAAGTGCATTGCATTGGGTCTTTATTCCTTGAATCATTAAATTACATAAAGCTAAATGCTTGTAATTTAGTAATGCAAAGGGGAAATGTATGTGACCTGTGCAATTATCAAAGGGGAAAATGATAAAGAGGTACTGTATGAGATTAGATACAAATATGATATAAGATAAGCCAATTTGATGTACCTTGCTTGTCAATATCTAGTGCAATTATCTAGTGTGAGATATTAATAAAATTTAATACGTGTACATAATTTTAACTAAATGAGATAATCATAAATTAATATCGAGCAATCCGTTTTGATATCACGTTAAACACTTTATATAAATTGGATCATAAACAGAATCAATGTAGAACAACCCAACTTTATATAATTCCACATAAAAACGTCATAACAAATGTTCCGCTTTTAATTCTTTTAATGACTGAAATCTCGTACCGAATAACCGAAAAAATAACCCAACTTCAGAACTTCTCGTTCAATCATTATGAAGTAGGTGAATCCGATGTAACTTTATTTCGTTTTTCACTATGCAGTAACTGATTTCTTAATTTTCACCATTTGACATATCAGTCGCCTTCCTCTTTGGGTCCGTATCTCTCTGGATTGTATTTGTGGCCTCCGTTCATTGATCATGTACGAGTGTCCTTTCCCTGCTCCCATCAACTGGCAATTTTGCTACCTGAATCAGCGCCTTTTTTTTTCATTTTGTTTAGTAGGTGTTCAGAACGCCATAAGTTGTATGCCTGTTACGGCTATATGAATTACTGAGAAAAAAAAAAAAAGAACATTTATGGCACAATAGATATTGCCGTGCGTTGATTAAACCTGCTCGGGTGTGCTTTCCCTTTGTCGATCAACTTGTAATGCAATATCTCTACTTGAATAAGTCTAATACTACGATGAAATAGGATTATAGGAGGATTTATTTATCATTATGAAAAACAGGTTAAATAATAAGAGAAATTTGAACTTTAGATATGTTTGGTAAACAATTTTTTATTTCACAATTTTATTAGAAATAACTAATTTTACCAAATAGCTTTTCTATAAATAGTTAATTCAAACAACTAACGCAAATAGCTAATTCAAATAGTTAACAACTAACAACTAATACAAGTTAACAGCTATTTGTCAAACAGAGCCTCTAAATACTTAATATAATATGGAAGTTTCTACATAAAATAAAGCAATTTTGAGAAATCCAAAGATTTGTTAAAAGTTTAAAATATGCAATCCAAGTTTTGAAATTTAAATCTAGCTCGAGGATGATAATAATCTATAATTTAAAAATAGATATCAGTTTATTTAATTGATAAAATATCTAAAAATTATTGTTACAAATTTAGTTCAAATTGTACTTATATTTATTTTTATAACTCCTTTTAAATTGAACAATATTATTATTTAAGTAAATTAACATATGATGTTTGGAACTTAAAATATAAAATCTATATCAAAATGAATATTTTGAATTTAGATTTTAATGAATCTCAGATTTTTTGGATTAATGGATGCGAAAAACTACAGTGTGATTAAAAAAATAAAAGGTACAATCTGCAATCATTTTCCACATTCAATTCAAGGGAACGTCAAAGGTGCATGAACCTTTACCCTTCAGTGTGTAATCAGAATCTATCGGAGATATGCTATCCAAAAAAAAAAACAGAAAAGAAAAAGGAATCTTTTGGGGATAAATTCAACAAAATCAGGTAGCAGTTGTTTTATTTTTTAAGGGTAAATTGGGTATTTTCCTAATAAGTTGCATTGATGTAACGGCATGATTATTGTACATCCAATAATGATCGTAGCTTAGAGTATTTTCAGCGGTTAATCAATTTTTTGACTCATGAAGCTTGCGTTATAATTGTTTTGGCTCACAGTCGTTCCTCTCTCTAATATAGGGCTCACTATTTTTGATCGCCAAATAAAATAATATCCATGAATCAACTTTATAACACACAACTTTATTTTTAACATAAAAAAGAAAAATTAATGAAACGTATTTAAAACATAGAAAAAAAAAGAAAAAAAAAGCTCGTGAGCCAGCTCATGGCTATGAACCTCCCTACGAGCCATGAGCCAATCGGTGCAACTATTTCCTTGCCTCACCCCCTTTTTCTCTCTTCCTTTTGCCTCACGAGGCAACCGTTGGAGGTGGTCTTATAGTATGACTAGTAAATCATATATAGATTTTTACTGGGAGATCGGTTAAATTAAAATTGCACACTTTGTTTTATTTATAATTCTTCACAATTATAAAACTACTTGTATAGTGCTTATCGACTAAAAATTCGCCTTATTCTGACGGAATATTATGACCGAAAATAGATATTGATGGATTGTAACAGATTCCCCGGAATTCCGATGGATTTTCCATCAAAAAACATTAAAAAATTCCTAAAAAGTTTTTTTTTGACCTTATTGAATGCAGGGAAAATTTATTTTTTTCGAACATTTCGCTAGAAAAATCATTTGGGGAAAAATTATTTTTTTATTCCTCCGAAATGTTCTGTCGGAATTTTCCCTATAAATCTTGCTCCAAGCTTCATTTTTCATTGCTTGCTTCACAAAATAGAGAGAGAGAGAGCCCAATGCATCACCAACAGTTGCCATCGCCCCCACCGCCGCTTGGCATCCCCCGTCGTCACCTTCTCCCACCGTTATTTGTCATCGATTTGTAGAGAAAGTTTTTGTGTGTAATTTGTACGCAAGTATGTAGTGAGTTAAGTATATACGTTGGATTTGATACTTTGTATAATTAGTTTATATGTAATTTCGTAAAATTGATAATTTGTATAGTTAGTTTGCTATGTTGATAATAGTTTGTTAAGTTGATAATTTGTTCTTAATTTTGTACTTTAATCCGTTGTTAAAGAATACAATTCTCTACTAATTAAGTAGAATTTAATGTTAATATAAATTTAATGTCAATAATGAGAATTTATTGTGTATTAGCTGCATTACAATGTTTGTACAGCTGAGTACTGTATTTTTTGTATTTTTTTTTAAAAAAAATAATTAAAACACCAGCGGATTTCCAATGGAAACCGATGGAATGCCGACAATTGCCCAGGAAATTCTGGCGGATTTTCAATGGTTCCGATGGAAATTCTGACGGATTTTTCCAAAAGTTTAAAATTTTGAAATTCTGATGGGCAATGTGATTTTGTCAGAAGCCAACAAAATTGTTTCGTTGGCATTCCATTGGAAAAACTTCCTATGGATTGTGTTAGACCTTTGGAAAGGCTTTCCGACTGACCATATTCCGATGTATTCCTTCGGTTGGAAAATTCATGTTCCGACCGAAAAATATGCGTTTTGGTTTGAAAATTCCATCGAAATAATGATGGTTTTTAAGTAGTCAACGAATACTAAAACTTCAAAAATTCTTAATCATAGTTATGAAAGATTCGTTGATTTCAAGTCATATTCCATCTGTCCCATGTTTGCTGTCAATTTTCAAAAATATTTGAAAATAAGTATTAAATGCATTTACCTTGTTGAAGTGAGTTTTTAACCAATGAAAATAATATTAATTAAGTTCTTAAAAAACCAAATTTTGATAATAATATAGGACTAGAGAAGCATATATTTTTGACAATAAATATAAAACAGAAAGAGTACATTATAAATTAAAGATAAAAAACTTGAAACATATCGAACATTCATTATCACTCTTTCTTATATTACAATATTACATAAAAGCAAACAACCAATTATACAATAAAACAAGAGGTTTGTTGAATTACACCGTCAATGATGAAGGACGATTCAATACCATTAACTGCAACCTAGATTTTGGTCTTTATTTTTAGTAGATTTCTAGAGTTTTTGACCAAATTAGGTTAATCCAAGCAAACTTGGATTAGGATTCGATAAACTAATGAGATTAGTTGCCTTTTAGCATTAAGCAACCTTTGGAAAAAGTTCAGACTTAAAAGCATAAAAAAAATGAGAGTGAAGAACTCTTATTATGCATTGCTATTTGACCCACAATAGTGATACCAGCTCCATTATTGTTACATTCAATCGGTTTAATTTAATTGATAATTAGAGGGGAAAGTTACATCTAGGTTCCAACAGATAGAACGTGAGTACGTGACGAGAAAAAAAATCCTATGTTATGACGGATAAATAGATGAAGCTTTGTTCGAATCACTAGAATATATAAAAAGAAAATTTTCATATTATGAAGGAGAATAATACAAAAGAAAAACTTTGTTTTAAGTCATTAGTAGTTTACTGTGATATAAATTCAAGGACGTTTCACATCTTAAAATGGCCGAAGAAAATATGTAACCATACATATATGTATGTGTGCGCGCGCATGTATATATATACATCCTTATAAACCCAACAAAAAGAAACTTGTGAGTTTGGAGTCATATGATTTGGCGTCGATTTTAAAGAAAGATAGATGTGGCGGGCATCTTCGTTTCAATCTGATTAGGCATTACAAGTGCATACTCTTTGAATTATGGGTGGGAGTTAGATCAAATTTGACCATTGTTATAGAGAGGCTAATCAGATTACTAGCTAGCTGAAATTGGCTTATATCCTTGAATCCAGCTGTTTGCATCTTCTCAACATGACTAGTCAAGTAATGCCTGAAATGGTTTCTAATGAGAGGAGTTCAACTTGTGTTTTTCGTCTGTTAGTCTTAGCCCTCATTTGCATCCCAAAAAATAACAAAAGATCCCTCTTTTGAGCATTTTCTCTTCTTCCGACTGTAAGAATATTACAGTGTATATATGTACATATAAATATATTTTGGATTTTCTAACTTAGTGAAGTCTTACTAAATTTTGAGTACTCTTTTTTAATCTGTTGATGTCTATATATATTTTTTGCGCAAATTCTTATATGGAACAATGTCACGGTGATTTATCGTGAAACCGCCTATGTGGTAAGTCATTTTCATTTTAAATTTAAGAGGCAGTTAATGAAAATGTGAGGCGTCTTTTGATATAAGTCATTGTGAAACAGTTTCATACAAAACTTACTGTATTTTTTGGCAGGAGGTTTGGACTTTGGACGAATCCGACTGTATGACTAGTTGTTGTTCTCATAGTGAAATTATTTAGCGTTGAATTAGAATTTCCAAGGAGGACCCTACTGACTTTTGACTGGATCCATGCACGTAAACGAAGATTTAATTTGCATGTTATTATTATTTTTTATTAAGGAGTTTGTACATATTCAATTATTCATAGTCAGCAAGTTGTAGCTAAGTTATTTCCTGGAAGCTGGGCATGTATATATGCAGTGGCTACTAGCTAGGGAGAATGTGTGATCAGAGAGAGACTTTTCCGGCCAATTCCGGGGTTTGACTCTTCTTTGAGACTTTGCAAATACAGATTTTTAATGGCACGAGTGGATAAAGATTGAGGACTTTGAAAATTCCTCAAAAAATACTTGTCTAACAGAAAAGACAGTAAATATTCAAATCAATTGCAATATATACGTGCATTATTTTACTTGGCTTGCAAGCTCAATGATAAAACTACGTGCTTTTGGACAATTAGACGACGTAATGTATTTGCCTTGTGTTGGTAAAACTTGAATTTGGTACCTTGGGACGTTTTCAATGTCTTGTGTATACTTAATTAATCAATAACTGTGGTTATTAGGTTGAGACTTGAGATACATTCAAAGAAGGTCCTCTAGTGTGATGAATTTCAATTGTGTTTTTGTTAGGGCTTGGTTTTTTATGTAATGTGATGTGATACTTCTTGAAGACGAATCCTCTACTTATCATACAGGTGACGTAAAATGATAATTGTGAGTACGCATGTATTATTTCTGTGTTTTTACACTCTTTCTAAATTAGTTACCATACTATTCACATTAAGGGTATACTTAAGTCAAATTGGCTCGTTATTAGTAGGCATGTTACTTAATTGGTTGGCCTAGCCCGAGCCTCAATGAGGTCAATTTGAGTTAGTAGATTCATATGGACATCTAAACCAAGTTATTGATCAGATCTCGGACTCACCATTATGATCTTCACCAAGCTTTGATACCATACTTGTTGGGAACAAAAGTATAATATAAAATTTAGCACATTCGTACACACATCAAGAGAATGAACAACAATCAATATAGGGGTGAGTGAAAGAACCGGGTACCCGGTTCCGAACCTAGAAATGGTTTGGACCAGACGGGTACAGACTAGGACCTGGTTAGAGGGGGCACTAGGTCCTAAATTTTGGAATCGGACCCGGACCCAGTAACCGATACCCGATCAAAATGTAAGAATTTTGACAAAAAAAAATATAAAAAGTAAACTCTTATTCTTCAAGTGATGTATCTTATTTATCGAGACCCAACTTCCAACTATCCAAATTTAAAATTTTGTCTTTTTGCTTTCTATTTATCTCCAACTTACTCTTTATGTATCTCGACCGGATTTCTTGCTTCAAGTTTTGGTTCATCTCCTCACGAGCCTTATTGCTGACTACGCTTTTTTTTTATATATATATATATATAATTTTGATAGTTTCTCCTCCTTTCTCTATTTCAAGTGAATTAAGATAATTTTTAGGTTTCTCATTCGTTTTGTACTCTTGATTTCTAGGTTTCTCATTAACATTGTCTCTAATGCTCTGAGTTCATTTTAAAGTACATGAATATTCTTTACTGCTTATTGCATGTTTGGTTTAGCCTTATAATTTAATTTTTAGGAATTTGGTTTCAGATATGAGTTCTCAACTTCCTTCAATCCCTCACTCTTCCTATTTTCTTAGGGAAAAATGAGAAAAATAAAAAACATGACTTAGGAACTGGTTACCAGGAATCGGACCCGGTTGAGACCGGGTCCAAATTCTAGGATCAGGTTCTAATCGGGTCCGGGACCTGCTCCTGAAGTTCCAACCGGGTAACCTTTCCCACTCACCCCTAAATCAATATAATGTAAAAAATAAAACCCCTTCACATTGAGGTGAAAAAAAACATGTCTTAGTAACAACTACCATATTTAATTATTATCATAGAAAAGATAGATTACAATAGAGTTCACTCATAAAACTATGCCCTTTACCAGCAATTGGCTAGTGTTTGAGTCATTTTCCCTCTTATGAGATCTATTTTCTCTTTCAACATACTCGGTTCCCCCGTTGGAGTTTTCAGTGCCCTGGATACACCTTATAGGTGTCGCACCTCACAAAATTGCTTAAGACTCTTAGTTCAAGAAGATCCCTATTTCACATTGGGGATAATTCACATATGCCTATCTCCTACGTGTATGTGGAAGAACTAGTACTCCTGTTCTCTGTTGATCTGGTTCGAACAATAACCAAGAATGACTTCAAAAATCAATGAGCAACCTTACAAATCATCATACGTCTTTCCAGAGTGTTTCGTCCATGGTCAAATGCTAACTGAGAAAATTTCACAGGAGATCACCTATCCTAAGAGATTAAGAGTGATTCACAACAAACACACTTATACAATAGAATTTAAGAGTGGCCTCCCTAGAAAGGAAAGTGCACTTTTCGTAATGTAAATAGTCTTTCAAATTCTTTAAGGCTTTCGTTGGTCACATCTTAGGCTTTTACATTCACCTCCTCTTGAAGAACGTGACATTCTTGTTGTGACTCGCAAATCATATGACTTATGAGCTCTTCACTGATGGTCCACTCCTAGAATCCTCCCTTGTTAGGAGACTATCCAAAGCTCTTCTATCTACTACTCCAGCACGCAGTCATGGGTCAATTCTAATACTAATTAATATTGTAACCCTTTGGACAATGGACATTTAATAGATACAACTTCAGGGATTGACAACCGGCCATACAAATCATCAAAAACCTATCTAGCATGTTTTGTCATCACTCATATGCTACATGAGAAAACTTTCCAAGAGATCACTTATCCCTTGAGTGATTCATAGCAAACAAGCTTAATTATAGAGTTTTTTAAAGTGGGTCCATTAGAAAACAAAAAAAAAAGTGCACTTTTGGTGATATAAGTAGTAATTTTAATTCCTTTAACTTTTGCCTTGACCACACCTTGGGATTGGGATGTTACACTTTACATGAGGAAATTTCCTAAGAGTCACCTACGGTAAGAATAATCCACAACAAATATGTTTAACTATAGAGTTCTTAAAAGTGGATTCCTAAAACCGAAAGTTTATCTTCAGTAATATAAATAGTCATTTTAAATTTTTTAAACCTTTCCTCAACTACATTGAAACATTACAATTTATAAACCATCTTAGTATCCAAACTCTTCCTTATGAGAATTTTCAAGTATGGTTGGTTGATGAAAAGCTTACCTATGCTAAATTGCCAATGATACTTGTTTAGGGATCACTAAATCTAGCCCATTGGACCCTACCAAAGTTTATCAGCCTGGAAGACTGGGGCTCAGGTTAATTGGCCCACCAATACAGAATGGGACTCACAGTTTTTTCAATTTGGTGGAGCCCAAGCCCACCAAAGTTGAAATATACTTTTCTTGATTTTTTTATTTTTTTGGGGGGAAATATACAAGCCCATAGAACATCATGAAACTTATTATCTATATGCGAAAAACATCGCATTGTTTGTATTTATAGTAAGGGCAATAACATGTATGCGTGATGTTTCATTTGTCAAATAGTTGCTAACTATTTGCATTTAGGTGTTTGTCAGCATTAGTTATTTGTATAACTGTTTGTATATACTAACTGTTTTACGAATTGATGAATCAAGTACTTGTGAAAAAAAAAAGAAAATGTTAAAAATGTTAATCCTAGAAAGCTAGTAACTTAATTTGAACTTTTTGAGAATTATGTTTTCGGATTGACAAGGTAAGTCAAAAAACAATTTTACCAAACACTTAAAATAATTATTTGACTGCATCAAGTAACTAATTTATCCATAACAAGATCTTTTACCAAAACACTTTCATATTCTTTACCTTGTTTGTGTTGAGAGGGTTGCTATCAATTATTTTTTGTGGATGATAAGTTTGTTTCGATTGAATTCTATGTTAGTATTGTAATCTTTTAGCGTTCTATGAGTCTTTCGATACTTTGATGAAAATATTCATATATTTTTTTTCAACAAAAGTTGTGATAAATTAGCCAGTCCAAATATAGACTCAATATTAAACCAGCTGATAACTGGACACATAAGAGATTTGATGTTAATATCAAGTCAATATGACTCGAGACCTTAATCATACTTAATTTACATAAATATAAATTAATTCAAAATAAAATTAAAGCTGATCCAATCCCAAATAGAAGGTCATCACAAGTCCACAATATATGGAGGATTTCAACCACTACATTTGGTTCCCTAAAGACATCCCAAGGGGAAGTTTCCCAGGATTGGGACTTGCAGGTCAAGCATATCCACAAGTTACATAAGTCCTTAGGTTTGCAATTTTATTCCAAAATAATTATGTGAAATTGACTTATAATTCCTTACAATATCTTCATGAATACAACTCTTTATGACCACTTATAGCTCCTTCTAATTTTTTAAATTCTTTTTAATTTTGCGATATTGCTTTTTACACTTTTCTACATTGAGTTTTTTGTTTAATTTTTAAGCACCAATAAAAAATTTGGAAAATTTTATATTTTGCATAGTAGTTTTATTTAAATCAAAGGGTGTGAAATTATGTAAATTTTTTAAGGTCAATATTTTATTTCTTAACACAATCAAAAGTATGCATGGGTTTCAACACACTTTTCTTCTAAAAAAAGAGAACCCCTAGTTTTCTTTTTTTTTTGTGCTTCAAGAAATAAATAATTCATTATTTGTTATACTAGTAATTGTAGCCACTTGATTTAAATCAAATTTCCAATCAGATATCTGTATCTTTCACATTGATATGACTATTTAAAAAATAGATCATTGTTGTTAATTTATACAATGTTGTACTAACATTAAACTTTTGGGTTAAACAAGCATCAACAGTTCATAGTTTGGTACACAACAGTTTTATATCTCACCGAAAAAAGGATACATTTACAAATTTAAAATATGCTTGTTGGGGAAAACACAGAGTTTAATATTTATAAACCCCAAGTGCAAGGTGTATCGTTGAGTACTTAGGGTGTCATCCGCAGAGAGTTGTGTTTTCAACTATCAGGGCTAACTAAAGCGTCTCGAGCTAGGCAAAATCAAACGAAAAGAGGGTAAACTAAACTACGCTAATAAATATAGAAGAAGTGACTTGGAGTTGTGGTTTCACCAATGGACGAGCCAATTAGTCGAGACAAGTCCTAACCTACCCAAACTATATTACGAACTAGAGATGATCGGTTGCACCATCGAAGACCACCCAAGCCCTCTCTCAAGACTCAAGAGTTATGAGCTAGTCTAATTATCCTAATCACCTATTTTCATGGGGTTAGCCCAATTAGACCACAAAATTAGCAACCCCCGGACCTAACTCGATTCGAGTACTATTTTCATATCCCGAACTCGGCTATTACCTCTCCCACACTAGCTAATTGACCTCACCTATTAGTATAAGTCAAGGCGCCCAAAAATATGGATGAAAGCTCACTCAAGTATTTCATCGAATACTTTGCGGGCGTGAAGGAAAACTCTAAGTTTTAAGCATAGATTGGGTATGGTTAGGCCTAAAACAAGATTAATTGGCCATCAAGGGACTAATCACAGTCCAAGTCCACAAAATCTAACAACTGATCATTTACAAAACACAAAAACTCAAACCTAAACTAACGAAGAACACAAGCATGAATTAGAGAGAAGAGGCATGAAACTAAACTAATTCTAACAAGCAATCGAACATGAATTAAACATAAAGACTAAACGATTGAATCAAATCAAAACCAAACACATGAACTAAATTAACAAAATCTAAAACAACAACGAAACAATAAATAGAGAGAAAGAGAAGAAGAAGACTTATGAATTAAAGCGAATAACTTGAAATCCAAATGCTTGAATCCAAAATAATTCAATACAATACTAATCTAATCCCCTCAATTGAGTTTTTATTAGCTAAAACCTAAACTAAACTATCCTAGAAATCGCCAGAGAGAAGCCCTAAGCGAACCTCGGAGTGACCCCAAACAAAAACACCGAAGGAGGATTAAATAGAGAATCGAGCGAACGGGGGGCAAGCACGACCATGCCAGGGTGGCACGACCCCACCGTGCCACTTCTCTGGCACGGTGCTCGGCCCCCTATGTCCCTTTTTGCCAATTTTTGCTGTTTTTCTTCGCTTTGTCTCGTCTTCGCTCCTTTTTGCGACGTTTGCTCGATTTGAAATTTATTACCTACAAAAGTAAATAAAACAAGTAAAAATCCTAAATACTAAGTTATTATACGAGCTAAAAGTGGGTGAAAGAGACACGCAAAATAGGACAATTTATCGCCTAACAAATACCCCCACACCTATCTTTTGCTCGTCCTCGAGCAAAACAAAATAAAAACTAGTCTAGGAACCTTACTCACTTTCGTAGGAATCACGGTTGCATTTAGCATATGCAACAAGCCCTTTGAACCCCTTGGTTCCCCCAAGTGGACGAGTGGAGTCTCGTGAGAGTTTGCAGAAGATATATCCACAAAATCTCAAAAAGTAAAACAAAGAAAAGAGAAACAAAAATCGAAAAATAAAAATGACAAAACACAATATGTACGTCGGGGTAAACTGTACACAATCGGATCAACCAAAACTCCCTAATAACTCAAGTATCAGTTTGTACACAAGCATTATATGCATTTCAGGACACATCATCCCAAAGAACAGCATTCAGACATCAACTTTTCACCCCACGATGTATGAAAATATCGAATCCATCCTGGTGCCTGGTGTGCAGGTGTATCATCACCCTAAGACTTTGGCCTACCAAGATCAAACTCAATCCCACTTAACTGACACATGCTACCTTATTGATTTGCTAGCATGGAAAACAAGCTTCCCTAGTAACAGTATTGCCTCAAAGGGTAGCACCTAGTAGCGCATGCCTCAAAGGAGTACTTATTATTCCAAACTCTTTTCTTCCCCACTTTTTTCTTTCCTCCTTTTTTTTTCATTCCAAACTCCTGCCACGCCTCAAAGGGATACACCCAGTAGCGCATGAGTTTGTTTGTTTTTACTTTTGTTTTTGGAAAAGGGGGTGCAAGCACATACAAAATGAACTGTACAGTTAACAAGTGGGAGAACCGATCATGAAAAACTAAGAATGTAAGATGATGATAATACATAAATCAGGACTGGATTACAAAATTACAATGAACTGTTGGGGTTAGAATTGAGGCCTAAAATGACAAACTTGGGACAAATATCTATCATACACATTATATTTATATACGAGCTAATAGCTAATGTAGCGGAGATCAAGGCTAATCAAAATAGTACAAAACTCCCATAAATTCAAAAATTAAGGAAAATTATATAAAAAAGAGAAAAATTGAAAAACATTTCAAAAAAATGAAAAATTTTCACAAAAATAAGAATAAAATGGGAGATGACCCCACCCCCACATCCAAATCTCACAATTTTCTCGTTGGGAGCTACGAGTCATCACCAACCGCAAAACACACAAAAACAAAGAAAACAAAATCACACACAAGACATACAAAACAAAACAAAACAAACACACACAATAACACTAAACCTGCACACATATACAAGCTAGCACATTCTCCCTAAAAAACTCACCAAATCAAAAACAAGACCACACATATATACAAAACTAACAACAAAAAACAAAGAGATACCAATCCATCAACACCACCAATCATAACACACAAATATGCACAAAAATACAAAAAATGGTGATCATAGCCATCAATGGTACAACATATCCCAAATTTCACCTCAAGATGATCACCAACAAAAACACAATCCTAATATCCACAACTAAACAAAAAGAAAATGAAAGAAAGTAAAAAGAAGGGAGAAGAGTTAGAACGAGTATACTAGGTCGGGTACTGAATGTACCCGAACCATGCCGTAGGGAGTAAGGAGTATTAGTCACTCCTTGTCTCTCAAGATGTGAGTTGTCAGCTCGGATGCAATCAAAGCTCGCAGAAGCTTATCATGTGCCTTTGAATGCTTCTCAAAATAATGCTCTTTTTTCTAAAAGGCCTAGTCTCGAATGCTCTTTTTTCTATCACTTGAAAAAACAATGACATTAGAGCTACTAGTGTAACGCCTCCAACCCAAGGGCTAGTAGTGTTATCGTTTTTCTTGAAATTCTGGGAATTTAAATTTTATTGAAAATGCTGTCAGGTGACAGACTATATGAATTTAGCATTTACACTAGAACAACCATCATGTTGAATGAGATAAAGTCACTAAATTGATGATTTCACTACACCATACAGTAACAGGTCATATACAGGAATAGACCTCTTCAGTAAAACACGGAATGATAACCATAAGGCGAAACATGTAACTATGTCATGTGAATGGTATACTAATAATGTAGCAATATGCGCTTTGAACTTCACATGCTTGTTTATTTAAGTATAATGTTCTACAATTTGTCAAATGGACTGAGATTCTTTATTGACCTGATTCTTCTACCAATTGAAAGGGTTTTATAATGTATAACTTTGAATTTCTGTCTTTTAGCAGAACAATAAACATTGAACTTGAATTTCTGCCTTTTGGCAGAACAATAAATATTGAACTTGAATTTCTGCATTTTGACAGAACAATCAACATTGAACTTGAATTTTTACCTTCTGGTAGAACAATAAACATTAAACTTGAATTCCTGCCTTTTGGCAGAACAGTAAATATTGAACTTGCATTTCTGCCTTCTGGCTGAACAATAAATATTGAACTTGCATTTCTGCCTTCTGACAGAACAATAAACATTGAACTTAAATTTCTACCTTCTGGCAGAACAGTAAATATTGAACTTGCATTTATGCCTTCTGGCAGAACAATAGATATTGAATTTGAATTTTTGCCTTTTGGCAGAACAATAAACATTAAACTTGAATTCATGCCTTTTGGCAGAACAGTAAATATTGAGCTTGCATTTCTGCCTTCTGGCAGAACAATAAATATTGAACTTGAATTTATGCCTTTTGGTAGAACAATAAACATTGAACTTGAATTTCTGCCTTTTGGTAAAACAATAAATATTGAACTTGAATTTCTGCCTTTTAGCAGAACAGTAAATATTGAACAATCGATAAACTTTTCATAAACTTGTAATAATCAATATATTTTCAATAAACCTTCAATGATCGATAAATTTTCCATAAACTTGCAATAATCAATATATTTTCAATAAACCTTCAATGATCGATAAACTTTCCATAAACTTGCAATAATCAATATATTTTCAGTAAACCTTGAATGATCGATAAACTTTTCATAAACTTACAATAATCAATATATTTTCAATAAACCTTTAATGATTGATAAACTTTCCATAAATTCGCAATAATCAATATATTTTCAATAAAACTTGAATGATCGATAAACTTTCCATAAACTTGCAATAATCAATATATTTTCAATAAACCTTCAATGATCGATAAACTTTCCATAAACTCGCAATAATCAATATATTTTCAATAAACCTTGAATGATCGATAAACTTTTCATAAACTTGCAATAATCAATATATTTTTAATAAACCTTCAATGATCGATAAACTTTTCATAAACTTGCAATAATTAATATATTTTCAATTAATCTTGAATGATCGATAAACTTTCCATAAACTTGCAATAATTAATATATTTTCAATAAACCTTCAATGACCGATAAACTTTCCATGAACTTGCAATAATCAATATATTTTCAATAAACCTTCAATGATCGATAAACTTTCCATAAACTTGCAATAATCAATATATTTTCAATAAACCTTCAATGATCGAAAAAATTTCCATAAACTTGCAATAATCAATATATTTTCAATAACCTTTCAATGATCGATAAACTTTATTTCTCCAATCACTGATAATCAGGTCGAATTCTGAATGAACTATAATCAATAATCAATAAATTTCATTGAAATTAACAATAAATAGGAGGAAAAGAAAGCCCACCTCGTTTCAAACTAAAGGACCCAACTCCTGGGCTAATTGGACAGATTAGGGCTAGATGCGAACCCTTGCTTGCTCTGCTGGCCGCTGGGGTTGAGTGGGAAATCACAGTGGGGGTCACGGGTTCCAAACCCTTGTCGTGCCCCTTCTTCCTCCCCCCCTTCAAAGAAGGGGCTTCGGCCCCTTAAATAATAATAATTTCTTTTCTTTTTCCTTTTTTTATTTTGTTTTGGATAATTACCTCGTCACATCATAATTAGTACAAGCTTATCCACTTGTCACATTTTCATTAATACGAGCTTATCCACTCGTCACATCATAATTAATACGAGCTCATCCACTTATCACATCATAATTAATATAAGCTTATCCACTTGTCACATTATAATTAATACGAATTTATCCACTCGTCGCATCATAATTAATACGAGGTTATTCACTCGTCAGATCATAATTAATACGAGCTTATTCACTCATCGCATCATAATTAATGCGAGCTTATCCACTCGTCACATCACAATTAATGCGAGCTTATCCACTCGTCACATCATAATTAATACGAGCTTATCCACTTGTCATATCATAATTAATTCCCAATGTTCGATTCAATAAATTGCAGGACTAGTCCCAAGGTTCGCCAGTCCAGTTATATTCGGGAGGCTACTCAATGTAGTGCCCGACATAATCCTAAAATAGAAAGAATATTATTTTCAATAAAAACAACACCTAAGTAGGCATGCCAATGTGATTTCAATTTTTAACAATATAAAAGGGCGGAATAAGGGGATAAAATCCCGAGTGTTATAACGAGTATGGACCCGTGCTTTGCACAGTGTATATTACAGTACATACATACATACATACATACATACATACATACATATATATATATATACACATATATATATATATATATATATATATATATATATATATATATATATATATAGTCAAAATAATTGAAGAATGTTCATTGTATACAAAGTTAATATTGTAATTTAGAAAAGAATACTTAAATTTATTGAAAAATATGAATAGATAGCACTTTTATGTATAACCATTGAAACTCAATAATTAAAACAACGTATGATTATCAAATACATGATGTATGACAAAGATTGTAGGCAGTAAAAATAAAACTAAAAATCATGCTAAATGAAATGATAATTCGTTAATTTGTGGTGACAATGACGAAGAATTCACATTCTCTTCTTGTACCTACATTAAAAATTAAGTTCTTAGTAATAATTTGATTAGTAATGATATAATGAATTTTACAATTATATCTTGTGTACCTAACATCAGTGTTTCGTAAGTAATACACATTCTCCTTCAAGCTAACTGGCGTAATAAGAGTGATAGACAATTCTACTTCATGGAATCGTCGATGCTCCATAATAAATACTTGTCGTTTATCTATACAATCATTCATAATCGCATATACTGATAGATGATCATACGACTGTAGAGAATGTTATAATGAGATAGTTAGTATTCAAAAAATAAAGTGTCCAAAACGTGATTGGCACAACTTCAGTCTGGCCTAGAATCGAGTTTTCGATACTGATCTTCTTTGGATAACTGAATTTTCTATTCGGTTCATATATGCGTTCAGATTCAGATTTTCATTCCAGGCTAGAGCCGAAGGGAGTTGGAGGAGAAGAGGTTGAACTTAATTTCTCTCATGTTTGTTAAGTTCTCTATTTGTGTTTCAGTTATTCAAGTTTAATTTTGCTTTGCATAATTTGCCCATAATTAAAGTTAATTGGTTACTAATTAACTAAACCTTGACAATTTAATTCAAACGTATCACATTTAGTTTTACAGTGATCGAATTTCGTAACACATCGCTAAGGATCGACACCCCCGTACTTGCTACAACGATCAACCATACACTTACAAAATTCACAACATAAATACACAACTGGAAAATGTATAATCAATATAGTACTTAAATATGAATAAGTTAGATAATTTCTTAGACTATCATAATTTTCAAATTATTATAGAGAAATTAAGATATTATAACTGCGATCGAAAATATTTGCTAAACTTCTTGTAGTGTATTTTGATAAATTAGAAATTTTAGTTGATAGTTTCTCATAATTTGCACTTGTCAATGACTGTTTCTTCTTAAAAAGTTATTAATTATTTTATTTAAAAAACTCAAAATATTGTATATGACATGGTTGCTATATGGAATATTGTAATATTTTATAAATAATTATTACAATAAAAAACTTATAATTTTTTTCCACTTATTATATGGGTATAGAAATACTTGTTACAAATTTAAAAAAATAAAAAACTTCATCAACCTCTTAAAAGGAATATTTTTGACCCTTAATTAATTATCATTGTGCGAATTTTTGTTCATAAAAAAAAAATTAGTCCTTTTAGGAACTTTAATTGATGACTAAGAAATATAAGAAGAAAAACGACTTATCCAGCATAAAGAATGTTTTGAAAGAAAAGTCTTTTGTCTTGGTCTAGTTCTTCTATTAATTCACATCTCTTCTATTTAATCTAATAATAATATGCGAAGTGGCTAATTTCGGGTTGACCCTTAAAATAAGAAAAGTGAAACTTTAATACTTTATTCCTTCCTTGGATCACTAAAATATTAATGCCATCCATAAACTTCAGTACATATATATTTTCAGTGATTTAGAAAAAAGTTATTAAAGAATATTTTATTTTTAGGTAGTTCATAGATTCCACTACAAAAAAAAAAGGTCAAGAAATAATATACTTTTAATTATGATGGTAATTATTTTTATTGAAAATCTGATGGTTGTGATTATATAATCAAATAA
>JACYFF010010365.1:4210993-4319454 GCA_017589665.1 Selenicereus undatus | reverse complement strand
TAGAGATCTCCAAGACTTTTGGTCTATTAATTAATGAGCATAAGTCTCGATCATCATTGTTGGATTTGACAATTCAGTTAAGAATAACTAGTGTAGTTGATCAGATTTTACTCAAAAGAAATTTCTATTTAAGTATCTTTATATTTTGATCAATTAATTACATATTTCACATTTTCTTCGCGAGAAAAATAACAAGAGAGATTCCCTTCTGAGTTTTTTTTTTGGACCGGGGGGGGGGGGGGGGGGGGGGTTCCACCCCCCACCCCCCTTCAAAGAAAAAGTTACAAGTATGATACTGCTTAAGATACATTGTAATTGTATCAAAGTCATGCTATTTTAAGTTTATTTAACCTAAAATACAAAAATATTTTTGAGACTAGTAATACATGGTATATTGTACTGTGATAATACGGCACCAGTTACTTGGTATTGTTTTATATTATAGGTTGCTATTGACTAGCGTCGGACAATATTTTGCCTCAATTTATGCTCAATATGTATCCACACACTTATAAATCCAAATTGATTTTCCGATATCTCATCAAACAAGCTAGCTAAGAGTTTAGATGTAGCAGTCTAATCTCTGATTGCAAGGACTAGTTTCAAGGAGACCCCAATATTAAAAACCTCTTAACCATTACTATCTCACAGAAAAAGAAATAATTAACAGTTTTAGATATACTAGTTTTGCTACAATCCAAGTCAGAAATAAGACAAATTTTCAAACTGTCATCAAATGAATCTTACAGCTGACTGGAAAAAGTCACAATTGTAGTAGTCGGTAGCATTGCTGTTGAGCAGAATAGATGGAGAAAACCACAAAATCACTTCTATTAGAAACCAAAAAATCTTCAATTCATGAGCAGACTAACATTGATTGAAGAAAAAGTCCTAGGAATAATTTAATTGTCTATCACATTATAACTGTTTTACATAATAAGTTACAGAACAATATGCCTGATATTTCTCATTCTAAGGGAACACAGCAGGAACCCTTGTCCTAGCTTTAGAAAATGACTTGTGAATCTGGATGAGAGTATACATGAAAGAGCTTAGTCCCCGAAAACTATGGCAAGCAACCCTCGCCTTAATACCCACAGATCAACTGCGTACCGTGTGTCTATCTGGATGTGAGTTTGAATCTAGATTGTCGAAGAAGACTTTGGGAGTCAAGTCATTGGGAGTTAGTATCGGATGTACGTTAAAACTCTTGCTAATATCAGTTCTCCCACCTTGCTTCACAGCCCCACAAAAAACATGCAAAATAACTCCTGTATAACAGTTCTTCAATATTCATACACTTCAATGACATTCGCGATGTCAGAAGAGGAAGCAGGATACAAAATGAATGTATTGTAAATCAGCAGGTCAGAAAACTTGCTCATGAGGCCAATGTAGATGGCAAAATAAAGACAAATGCAGCACCAGAAGAGCCTTGTGTCCCGTGTTGAAAGGCAATACGGCTAGCCTGGAAGATCATGTCAAGAAGTCCGATAAAGATTCGATCCAATCTTTCAGAAGATGATATCCTTACTGCATTGCTATACTTGCTTCTTTTTCTTCTCAAAGTAAGAATGATTTCTTTGAAAGTTTAGGATAGCCCAAACCAAATGGCGGAGTCCTATCTCAGGCCAAAGCACTGACGGGCTGTACAAAAGGGAGGAAGCACTCTGCCACAGGAGAAAGTTGCTCAACCGGGTTTCACCAGAAGTTCGAACTAAAATATCAGGAGGAGGAGCAACTCTCGTATACAGATGCCTCTCAATATCAGATAAACCTATGAGGTTGTTACCCTTTCTCCCTACCTTTTCAGAATAATCAATTAGACCATTTGTTGTACCGCATGAACTTAATTTCTTATGTTCTTCCCATTTTTCTTCACAAGATTGCTTGACAGCATTCATAATCTCATTGGTTGATGTGTAGGCAATGCAGATTGAAAGCACTGCTTTTGAGTTTTTGGAAGTGGCCACCATAGCCCTCTCAGCAGCCAACCTCACAGATTCATCTAAAAGCTTCAAGTCTCCAACAAAGTGAACTCTAACTCCATATTGATTCACTATGCTCTCTTCTTTGATCAAACCTTCTATCTTCTCCCGTATAAGTTCCATTAGAGACTGAACTTCTTCTGGGCCTCTTTTGAAATTATCAATGCTGAAAGCATATATGGTTACATATTTCACATCTAACTCATAGCAGTAACTAAGCATAGACATTAGGGCTGTAAACCCTAACTTATGGCCAGCCCCTTCCTCCAAATTGTTTTTCTTAGCATATCTTCGGTTTCCATCCATAATGAATGCAATATGGTTGGGAATTGGTCCGACAGAAAGGATACCAACTAAGCACTTCCTTGCAAAACTACCTACTCTCCTTATCAATGAGTTCTCATTATCTCTGCTTTCTGTCATTACAGAAGCTCGGGAAATGCTACCTCCCAAGAGAACAAGCTGTTAACAATGAGACAGTGTAAGACAAACTTTCTGTGCATCAAAGATATTAAAGACATAATATACACGGAAAACCCCCAACCATATGAACAAACTCGTCATTGCTAAGGGTTTGATGAGTTGAAAGACACGTGAACTGTCCAATTAGAGCATTTAACTATCAGATTCATACTACTACAATGACCAACAAACTCACTGTAACTTTCATTTCACCACAAGATCCTCATTGGATATTTGACCTCAGATACTTGCCCTCATTTTAGAATAAAAGCACAGTAACACTTTAGAGATGGATCGCCACTCTGGAACATTCCACATTCGAATATGGGCATGTCTGAGCCCTATATAAATGCTATTCAACTACAGAATATATTAACCAAGTTTGAGAGCACATGACAACCAGTCAAGATAGCAAAGTACATGATAAACAAACAAGTTTCCATCAAATTTACAGGATGCACAGAGATTACCAAGCCTAATAAAGAAGGGGGAGGGGGATGAAAAGCCAGCAACAAAGTTCAGAACACATGAAAAGCAACAAAGATTCCCAATGAATCTGGGACCAGTAAGGTACTTCAAATCCCAACATTTAATGCTAAATTTGAGATCCCTGATAATGTAGATACATCAATAATTATAGGGCTTTCTCATTTCATGCAGAAAAGTTAGAAATGAAGTGACAGACCAAATGCGAGATTCAGCAAGAGCTCTGCATGTCACACCATCACCATCACCATCCAGGATAACAAATGCAATCACGCCCTTATGAAATTTTGCAGCAATGGCCCAATTCACTAAATTTCTTCCCCCCCCCCCGCCCCCCCCCCCCCAAAAAAAACCCTGCCTCTAAATCAACTAAAATCCCACATATGAAACTAAATCCTTCTCCCCATCAAACAGCTCCTTAAGGAAGAAATCCAGACACTTAACTGAGGTGGGCATCGGGCAGTTACAAACACCCAAATCAAGTAAAACAAATTGGGAAGCAAACATACTAAATTACATGGGTACAGGAATGAACCGGAAGCAAAAACACACCATCTTTCATACTTGCATTGAAGCAAAATCAGTGAAGGAAAAGCTCGAATAAGATAAAGGGCATTTCGATAATACCTGGGGGAGCAAATAGCAATGCTCGATCGAGGGCTCCAGCCGCCAGCAAAGTTGAATTACTCCGACTGAAAGAGACTGACAGAGAAAAAAACAGTAGAAGGCCACAAGTGTCGTTGGACCTGATTAATTTAGAGTGCGAAATTGGCTGCTTTTTCTTCTTCTTCTTATTGTTGTTGTTCTTTTTGAGCCCAGATCACTTGAGATTTGGTTATGATTTGTGGTGTTCTTTCTGGGCCCAGATGGGGTTTCATAATCAATGTTAGAAATATTGTATGATAATTTTTCACCTTGGATTTGATTTAACCCCCCCCCCCCCAAAAAAAACTGTTGAACTATGTCAGTTAATTGTGATTGGGGTTATATTTGGGTCAACAAGGTTCGGTTCATTTTTTGGTTTTAGGTGGAGTTATTTTCAGTTCTGTTTGTTTCGCATCAGTTGATATTTAGTCTAATAAACTTCTTTTGCAAAGAAGAATAATTTTATTGGGAAATGTTTAGTTCAATTTGGGTAATTTCGGATTTCTAATATAGTAGATATTAACTATTTCAGATGTCAATTGGTATTAATGCAGGTTATTCAAGTCAAGTCAGTTTTACAACCAATACACCAAAATCACACAAATCCATTAAACCTTTTTTCTCTCTTTCTTATTCTTTCTTTTTGGGGGGGGGGGGGGTTGGGGGGGGGGGGGGTTCTTTTGGCTGTGAAGAGTGATGCAGAGGCCATTATAGGTAAAATTTGAATAGAAGTCTATGATGATAACTTTCAAAGGATTTCACCTATCAAATTGGCTAATATTGGAAGGTAGGAGATTTATTCATCTAGAAAACCTTGTCCATGAGTGTACACACACGTGTATATGTTGAGGACAAACACGAATTCAATGTAGCCTTTAGCAAAGTTTATTGCATAGTAGCACATCAACGATTATGAGGACATTTGATGCTGGGGTTTCAAGCTCTTATTGTGCAAGACTCCGATACATCATCAATCTCTCCAACATAGGCTGCCCTAAAAGTTTTAACGAAATCCATATATGTAACAACTTCATAAATTGTAGGATTTTGAGCGTGAACACTGGCTTTTGCAGGTTCTACAATGCAGCCATCAGTTGGCATGATGAAGCGCTGCAGTTATCCTGGACTCGTTCTTGTTCGTTGCTGCTCGATACTCTGCACTTTTCAGCTTTCCATCACTAGTCATCTACACATTTTCAAATACAGCACCAACACTTCAAAACTTCCATAGTTCCTAGAGAAAATGTACGTGTATTTCAGGTTAATATTATGTTTCAAAGTTTTAGCCATAGTGTACAACATTAACCACCACTGCAGCTGGAATCGCCTCAATGCCGATCCATTCCACCCTTGAAGACTTGAAGCCCCCGAACATTTCCTTGAAGCAGTATGGTTATGATGCCAGTGTCACAATGCTCTTGGGTCCCTAATGTCAGACTTCGATCAGGACATGGAGGGTAGTTGTGAACCATCATAACTTGCTTTTGACTACATTCTTTCACAAAATAACCTGGTTCAAGTCCCAGTCCTTCACTTATGAGCTCCAAAATTCTTGACCCGAGCTCCCTAACTTCAATGGTGTATTCTCCTATAACCTCCCTGAAAATTTTTAAAATTGTTATGTCGTAAAGCTTATTCTTGGGCTTGCGGCAATCAGTTTTAACTTTTGGTTGAAATATTCCAGAAGAAAATATATGACATTTCCTTTACAATGGACTGGATTTTGCTCGTGCGGGTCTGATTTCTTCCAATGTGGTGAAGTGTTACCTGTATCTGGTAGGTTGTTGAGGCCAAAATTGTATGGATTCTTCCAAAGGAAAGCAAATATGCCTTAAAGAGTCCCTCCAATTATGAATCTCTTCTTTGGCATAATCCACATTGATTGTGAAAATTGCAAATTTTCGACTGAAGTCAGAGGATATGAACCTAATTTCTAGAGCGTAGTTTACGACATTTTTAAATTTTCACATGAAATTTATTTTTAATTAATATTATAAACATAAGCATTTTTCTACCAAAAAAACATTTTAATAGTTTTTCAAGAAAGGGGGAAAAATTTTCAAGAAATAAGGAGTACAAAAAAATAGACAATATAAAGGTGGTGCGAGAGTGTGATGTGCTCAATTGATAGAAATGAAATCCTCAATTTGTTTCAAGCAAGTCTATGAAATAATTTTATAGAAAAAAGAAAAAAAGAAAAAGAATAATCCACATATCTTTATGATAATTTAATTACTGTAATATTTTCCTAACTCAAGTATGATGAAATTATGACTTTGTCAATTAAATTAAAAAAAATTAAAAAGTCAGGTTATAAATTGACGAAGGTAGTTGCCTTAATTCTATATTTCGAATACAAATCACTAAAATACAATAATGTTGTTTAGTTTGTTTTAATTTGTCTTATATTTTGTCACTGAATATAATTGTGTAAAGTAGACTGTGTAACTTTTTTGAACAAATTATTTAACCTATTTATGCAAGAACACGCTTATGTGGTTTTTTTCTTTCCAAATCTTGCCATATCACATTTTAGGGAAGTCACATCATCAGTTAACATTAAAAAAATAAAATTAATAAAGTAACTCAATTAAATTAAGGAATATTTACATCATTTTTTGAAGTTGAGGGGCATTTTGTTACATTGACCAAAACTTCAAGGGTTTTTTATTTTTAGAACTCTGTGTTTGTGGGACTACCTTACAAAATATCCCAAACTTGATATGATTTGTGTTGAGACTTGAGAATGAATTTTTTTATTGATATGTTGATAATAATTATTTATTTGATAATTATAATATATTAATTTCCAGTGAAGTGTTCACCTCAACCAAAAAGTTGATAAGCGTACGGCAAATGGGTCATTCGGTTCGGATATGGGTTGAGCTAAGTTCGGGTCGATTCATGTTCAGGTTAAGTGACATTTCAGGTCGTTTGGATCAGGCATGGTTCGGTTCGAGTCGATTTCGGGTCAACCGATTTTTGGTCAAATACACTCGTCATTACAAAACAAGCAACTTCGTATAAAATTTGGGGTGGGGAATGGTTCGGTTCGGGTCAATTCGAGTTTGGGATCCACCTTCAGGTGAGCATGTTTCAGGTATCAGGTCGGGTATGGGTTTTGGATCGTTTGGTTCGAGTCTTGGATCTCGGGTCAGTTTTGTCAGGTCTAAGCGTAGTAGTAATATTATAATGTTAAACATTGAAAAGTATCGAGACTAAAGATTATTTTAGATGGAACTTTAAAGATGTCATATCAAACATTATCAAAACTTTCTGCGAGCACCAGCAGCGGGAAGAAACGCGTGCCAGGTGAGGGGCCCGCGTCTCCCACTCGTGCCAATGGCTCCTTGGCAGCCTGGGAGAAATGGAGGGGGCACGCATGGAGGAACGTGTGGGCATTCCTCCATGCATGTAACTTTTAGATTTTTTTATTATTTGTTTTTGTTTTGTTTTTTTGAGTTAATTTATAATTTTTATATGATTTAAAAAATAAGTTGTGTGTTATAATGTGGGTCAATGACAAATATTTTTATTGGATGATTAAAATTGGAGTTCCATTGGTTGAAGAAGTAATGGAATGCAAGTTCCAAAATTGTTGAACATTTACTAACGTGGCAGGCCAGAGTTCCAAAATCTGGAACTCTGGCTGTGAATGTTGTTAGTTAAATCAATGTAGCGGATGGAACTTAGTCAGATTTCTTTTTATACGCAGCATTTTGCATATAGATGACAATGGGGCATATTGGGAATGTGGGACATATTCTCTATGCCCATCCTTGCTTAGATCCCCGTCCTCTATGCCAGCCCATGTAGGGAAAAATTCCCCCCATTCCCGTCCCCAGCGGCAATCCAATTTTCGATGAGGCTCTAATGATGATTTGTGCCTATCATTTTTCCCTCTCCTTTGTGATAGCTATATTACAAGCAAGTTGGATATTGGATGAAATTTCAAGTTGCTCAGCAGCTCTAACCCAATTAATTATAGAATAATCATTAGAGGAAGCAGTGAGAAAGAGAAAGGAAGAGGAATGAGTAACTGACTGGTAGAAAGAAATGAGGTTCTTTTTGTATTCATAGCTAGGGTTTTTCAGGTAAATTTACCTTGTTCATAGATGAGTTCATATGTGTTTTTATAAACAGGGACGAAGATGGGGTTTTCTCGCCAACTGGAGACAGGAAAACAGGGATAGGGATGATGATTTTCCCTCGAGCCGGAAGCTGGGACGGGGATATGATGGAATTTCCCCTATCCCTATCCCCATCCCTGCTCGGGGATTGAGGCTTTGTCCACATCCCCATTGGGGATGAGAATTTCTCCCCAATACGGGGTGGAGCCTCGGCAGAGACGGAAATTCTCCGCTTTATTGTGATCCCTAATTCTGCAAATAGGCGTAATATCAAGTTCAATTCAAATGCATTCGTATCGAAGATGATAATAAAGTAAAGTACTAGTCGGAGCTATCCAAGGGTCAATTCAACCGTAGTAACCCTTCCCAAATGGTTATCCTATAGTATATAGTCATCGAGTTCACATCACATTTATCTGGACCTTATATAGTAAAAGTGATTAATTTGCTAAACCTAAAGATGAGATCAGTTTAATAAAATATTAATAGTTAATTGACAATGAAAGGAAGAAGGCGGTGTGCACCTAAGAAAATAGGAGGAAAGAGTCACTATCTCCACAATAAATATACAAAATATAAATTGGGAAAAAAATATGAATAAAAGAAACTAACACAACATCTAATATATTATATTTATTATTACATAAATTAGGTGCTACAACTTTAATATATAATATATAGTAGAAATTCTGATTAAAGTGTCCTGTGGTTTTATAAAGGTCAAACCAAGACAATTAAGCTAGGACAAGAGGTGTGCATAATAATATTGCTAAATCCTAATAATTAAAATTAAAGATAAGGTTAAGAAAGCCTCAAATATTAATAATTCAAGAATTTTTAATTTTAAAAGCTTCAAGGACAGCCACAACATCCCCTGAGCTGGCGTCAGTGTATGCTTTAAAGAAGTCTTTGTATTGAAAGGCCTTGTAAAGAGGTTCACTATTTTGTGCTTCAACAATAGCCTTTGCTGGTTCTACAATGCAACTTATTGTAGGATTGATGAAGAAGGCTGCACTTGATCTTGCTTCCTTTGCATTTGTCACCACTCTATGTATCCCGCTTTTCAACTTTCCGTTGCTAACAACCTGTATGAATTGGTATACCTCGGTCAGTTAAAAATTCATCTTTTTAAATCATTCTGAGTTTGATATCAGTTGCGTTAATTTCTGATTGGTTAAACTAAATTGGTGAAAGATTCCTTTTATAAGTTTCCAAAGAAAAAACTACGGTGTGGCAATAAAATTAAACATACCTCTAGTTGATTGCCTATGATGACCAAAAGTGCACTAGGAAGAGTCTCGACACCCATCCATTGCCCATCCATTAGAGCTTGGAGGCCAGGAACCTCCCCTATGAGAAGAATAGTTATAAGGCTTGGATCTGTATGTTTGCGTATACCTAAGGTTAAACTCGGGTTAGGGCATGGAGGATAGTGATTAATTGTTAAGGTGCAATCCTCACTCAACTCTTTCGTAAAGTATTTGGACTCGAGCCCGAGCCCTTTTGATATGAGCCCTAAAATCCTCGAGCCTAAGTCCCTTAGTGCGATGACAAATGGTCCAACTGTTTCCCTGAAAAATTCAAGAGTGTTAATGGGACAAATGGATATATTTATGTACTGAATCCGTCCCTGAAAAAAAGGAGTGCTTGTACGTAAGTTGTGGTTCAGTAGTCACACCTATAACTTTCAGGCTTTTGAGGCCAATACTTAATGCATTCCTCAAGAGGGTTACAAGAGTGCTTCAAAGCATCCCTCCAATAGTGAATCTTTTCGTTTTCATAGTTGTAGGTGCTTGTGTAGATTCTACATATCTTATTGGTATCCTCTTCCATGTTTATCTTAGATTGTTCCTCTGGGGACAATTTGAAGACCTCTTCAAAAACTTTCATGACCTCGGTCATTAACTCTGCCGAAATTTCATGATTGACCACCTATTACAACAATAACAACACAGTATAAATTTCATCTGAATCAAGAGAATAAATGAAAAAAATCCATATTTACAAAGCCACGACCCTAATTTGATGAACAGAGAGACTGTTTCCAAACGACTCACAGATAAAACTAAACAAGCAGTAATCACGATTATAAGGTACGAACCTGGAATAATCCAAAATCTTGGCTAACCTTCATGATATGGTGGATCGTATTGTTTTCTTCATCATGTAGGTCAACAATAGGAACATTAGCCTTCCCTATAGGAACAACAAGCTCACCTGGTCTTTTTTCTGGTGGAAACACATAGTTTTCTGGAATTCTTTCATCTTCAAACCAGTTTGAGAGGAGCTCAGCCATAAGAGCTTGATTTATGGGAAATTTGTAAGAAAGTTGATTATGGTAGTCTTTGTTTGATAAACATGGAAATCGTTTTTTTATTTTGGGGGGGGGGGGGTCAACACTATTTATATTATCAGCTTTAGGTCATCCATCCATAATGGGAGGATTTTATTTGATTTGGATTTGGATTTCTTTCCTTAATTAAATATATATAAATATGTAGGGATGACAACGGGGTGGGTTGGGGACGGGGAGTATATTCCCCGTCCCCGTCCCCGTCCCCGCTGGGATCCCCGCTCCCCGTCCCCGCCCCGTTTCCCGCTTCGGGGAAAAAATTCCCCCCCGTCCCCATCCCTGGCGGGGCCCCAACGGGGATTTTTACCCGCTGCTTTTTCCCACCTTCTAAACTCTGTATGGCTATGAGTACTAAATCCGATATATATCTAGGGTTTTTATAAAGAAAATTACAAATATAACCTTAGTTGTTTCATTTAAAAATTTTAAAAATAAGTTTATTTTTTTAATTTTAATTAAAATTGGAAACGGGTATGGGGATTTTTCCCCAATCAGGGAATCGGGGACGGGGATGGGAACGGGGAAAAATCCCCGGCGGGGAAATGGGAACGGGAACGGGTTGAACTATGTCCCCATCCCCGAGCGGGGATTAATTTTCCTCCCCGTCCCCGTCCCCGTCCCCGTCCCCGTTGGGGATGGGGATTTTTCCCCACTTCGAGGCGGGGCCCCGGCGGTGACGGGTATTCCCCAACTTTTTGCCATCCCTATAAATATGAAATAAAATTAAATGAAGTGCTTGTTGACTTTTGAGTAATATAAAATTTAAAAAGTCCATAAATCATCTTTTTATTCCCAACTTTGTAAATTTTTTTCCCATTTTTTTCGTACGCACAAAGAATCTTAGACTATCTTGATTTGTATCCGATGTGACTCTCTTAACTTTTCATTTCAGCCTACTGTATGTGTTGGTCCTGCGGTATTTGGACAAGGGTGAACGCTTGACTCTTTACATTACATTGAAAACATGTAAACATTCTCGAAAATAGCTGAATCTGACACTTGAACATGTATCCGTATCAAACACCTGCACCCGAATTCAAGTAACACAATTTGTGTCTATTTTTGTTATAATGTAGTTTTCCACTAGTACGAGTGTAATTATTTAGTTATGAGTGATGATATATATGTTGGAGTAATGGCACCCCAAAAGGGTGTTCACTCACTCTTCCTATCTCTTTTGTTGTCCCACATGAAACTTTTGAGAGTAACTTCAAAAGGTTATATATCCACTCTTCTTGTATTTTATCAAATAACTTGAAGCCATGTTTTAAGGGGGGTTGAGGGGACTTGGACTGCTGCGCGCGCGCGCGCACTGTCACCGCCCGCCCGATCCGGTCTAGGCTGTGGGCTTGGGCCTTACACTATATTTTTGGAGGAATTCTCGAGAGGACTGATTGCGTATAAGCTGTCGTATTCCTAACGGTTAGTTGACCAATTCTTCCTCCATCTCTGCTTCAATCACCATGATCCTCTCCCCATTAATCCTTCAGTTACATTATTCTCTCCTTTGCCTGATTTTCTGCCCCCATTTCACGCCTTCCTTTATTGCTTGGTTGACAGTTTTTCTCTCCTCCAGTCCACTATAAAAGGGACCATTCTGCACCTCTGCAGAACACACAGACAACGATTCTCTCTTCTCCTCTCTACTTCCTGGGCATACAAGTTGCTATACTCCAAAGCTTCTCCCTCGAGTGCACGAGTGCGAAGTTAGCTGTGTTAAACCTTGGGGAGCTTCTTCGCCATAACGATTTGTACCTAAAGTCGGGCGAATTAAGCTTTCAGGTCAATGGTTCATACCACGACATAGGTCATCTTCCTCTCCTTCCAGCAGCTATTACTGTTCTTTTTTTAACAATATATCTGTCTTGAAACAAGACACTTTAGATGTCTTGCCTCAATATAATTAAATTTTTGTTACAACTAATTATAAATTGTAAAGCTTTAATATTCGTATGCTATACGTACCAATGGGAACAAAATGACACTCTAATAAGAGCAACTCTATTCGTGTACGAAGATGCATCATGTATATACTTAAAGTGTAAAAAATTACATATAAAAAGATGATTTTACACAATTTATAATTTGTGGCATCTTTATGTTATTCAATCATACTATATCTTTAATTTATATATGATAATATAATTTTTTTAAGTCAAGACAAGAGATTTGAAAAGTATCATATAATGAGCGAGACATTTTTCATTTCACTAAAAGTTATATTGTCATTTATTACATTAAAAAAATACTTAATTAAATAGTGAATAGATATTATCATTTATAGATTGGACAAATTATTATAGGATTTTTGAAATCTAATAATCCGAACTGTTGGGGGGTCTGTAAGGCAATAATTTGAACTTAAGAAATTTTTGTAGTGAACTGAATTTTAAATGTATTTATTTCTAGTACCCCACCATCGAGTCGGACTCGTCGGAGATGTGATGTGGCGGTGGCCGGATCATACGTGTGTTACTGAAGCAATTTAAAAAAAAAAGAAAAATACTATGTTAACCATAATTTAAACACATCAGCTAGATTGACTTAAATTTTTTTACACATCAGCTATTAATGCTCCCAATTTTCTCTCCATCCCTTAAACAAAAAATAAGTAAAATAATGCTCCCAGGACTATGATAGACGTATTGTGTGTGTGTGTGTGTATATATATATATATATATATCACGGTGGTTGATGGCCCAATTACACACCAGTTTCTATCTCCTCCATGCCAGCCACCTCACAATGCCAGAAATAACAAGCTTCCGCAAAATGGTTGCCCATCACCTCACAACGTCTCTCGAGGCCAACTCGGTGGTGGGATACTAAAAATAAATATATTAAAAGTTTAGGTCATTGACAAGAATTTCTTAAGTTCAAATTATTGTCTTACAGACTCACCAAAGTTTGAATTATTAAATTCCAAAAATCCATTATTATATATACAATATACTCGTAAAAGTATCATAGATGTTTTGCATTATCACTTTGGATGAATCATATCAACATATCATAGTCTCTTTATATTGATAGCTGCTGCGTATTTGGGAGTGGTTAGGTATTAGGGGAACTGGGGAAGTGAAAAAGAGTCAAATTAATTTACCAATATTCCTCATAAATTACTCAAAAAATATTGTTTATCCAATTTGGATGTTGAGAACCACTAGGACATTGCTACCCATGATAGTTGATTAATTAACTGCTCTATTTTCCCCCTCTTTTTAAATTTAGAAATTTTCCAATTTTGAGTTTTTTTTTTTTTTTGGGTCTTGGATCCTTCATTTCACTTGAGTCGAGCTACTATTGGTTTAATAAGGAGTTGAGTTATTCCATTATAGATTTTTTTCATTCACAAAACTTGAATCTAAGAACTTACTAAGTATCACTTTCAGTTTATTGTAGGGATACTTAAACAAAGCTATGAAAGGGTTGTTAACGAGGTCATGAATAGCCTCTTTGAAAGTGAAAACAATTTTTTTTAAAGAAAATTATTATTTATTACAAGTGTTTGACAAATGGCTCCTATACTCTTGCCTTATTTATGAATTATGATGTCATGCATAATTTCAAAGTTTAAGTATGGTAAAAATTCATATTAATTTATCAATTTTATTCGGATGAAAAAGACATATAACAGTTATATACAAGAATTCAAAATGCGATTTCGGTCCCGATTTGAAAAAATTGGTCTAATGTGAAAATCGCGTTCCATATCATGGCTAAAATGCAGCTGGGCCAACTCAGAAATACTTCTGATGCGGCCGTTTCGTCACGGATCGGCCACATTTTAAATTCATGGTTATATATAGTTCAAAATACCGTTCTTTATTATATTAATTTCAATTTACTTCATTCTGATTTAAAATTTGGACATAATACATACATATTAATCAAAATTATGCTCCTTAAAAAAAATTATACTCATGCAAAATAAAACGCTATTTTTTTTCATGAACAGATTTAAAACGTTGATGATTATTCGTTATTTTTTTTTTCAAATTTGATAAATTTCAACCATCCTATCAGGTAATATCTTGTCAGAACGTTTGTCCAACTCACCAACTGAGTTAACTAAGCCAGTTAGATTAGGTTGGTAGAGAATTAAAAGACGATAATTAATCTTTAATTAGCAATATGATAAAACTAAGGTTACCCTACTATGTTCTCTACTTCTCCTACTAATTAAAGAATGTTTTTGCGTGCTAGCTTACATCAAATTAAAATTTCAATCTCTAAAACATCATTACTTTCACCCATAGCATTACTCATTTTTGCTAATTACACTTAAAATCCCCCCCCCCAAAAAATTGCGTAGTTTTTTTTTTTAAAAAAAGTTTATATTGAGCGTATGTGCAGGGTTATCCAAAACCACCACCACCTTCCAGTGTGAGTACCATTTTCGCGGAATTTGAGGAGATCTAGATGTATGCAACTTTACTTCTATAAGCATCCCTACCCGCAAAGAGACTGATTCCCAAAGACAGAATTATCCGAAAAGCTCCTACTAAATTAACAGGGATTAAACTCGTCTTCGACGTCAACCGTTGTGGCAAATAGGTCAATAGATTGACTTTTGAAACTTTACCACTCTAATATATGTTCGCAGATGATGTAATTGGGTATATTCTTATGAAAAAAAACATCTTCACATTGATAACTAAGCTCAAATAGCCCGCTGAACACCCAAATTCATACCTAGAGGCAAGGGTTAATCTCCACGTTTCGTGCCGTTGAAGCAGGTGCTTCTTGGTGTCAATTGTTGTCAACCTTTCAAATTTTGGAAAAAGTAGTGCTAGTAGATGCTACAAAAACAATTTTGAAATAAAAAGGGGAAAAGGGTGCTTTTGATTAGAATGCTAAATATGTGACATCTATTTACATAATTATCGTTAGTTAATTTCCAAGAATGGGCTTGGAATAGAAGAATAATTCAAACAAAAAACACAACATATTCAAAATCCAAATTCTTCGCAAAGAGTTTTGAGGTCTTTGTCGACTGTAAATATTATGGTAGTCAGATTTGTACATTGCTTGGATACAAGAGGGGAAGTGGAGAGGAAGTTAGGGGAGGGTAGGGAAAAGGAGAGGAGGGAAAAAAACAGGGAGATAGAGAGATTTACCTTGTTTGGATTTTAAGTGGAGGAGAATGAATGATGTTAGTTGAAATTATGATATTTGGATTAAAAAGAACAGAGGACACAAGAGGAAGGAAATGATGTTTTATTATAATTACTATCACTTCCCCTCCCCTCCCCTCCATTCTCCCTCAATTGGAGGGGAATAAAAATTGAGTTAGTATGGGTAAATGGAGGTGAAAGGTTTCCCCCCTCTTCCGTTATCTTTTTTTTTTTTTTCTCAAATAAGGGAAAGAGAGGTTAATTAACCTCATTTTCATCCCTTTCCCCTACCGTCCCCTCCTGTAACCTTAGTTTAAAAAAGCACAAGGTGAATCGAAGCGCAGAGGGTCCGAAGGCACGAGGCGTGAGTCTCGAGGCAAAGGCGCGCGCCTCAGGGACGCGATAGGCACTTTTCTAAAAAATTGCAAAAAATTTATTCAAAGAACATATCATGCCCAAATAAGTTACAGACTCGCATTAATACAATGAGCATATTGCATTAAAATTGTTATAAAGCCTAGAATGGTTGCAAAACGGCATAGAATACAATAAAACAACACCATAATTCACTTAAATAAAAAACCAGAACGCTAAAAATTGAGATTTTTTTGAAAATTTACCAAGATTGACATGCTCATAATATACATAAATAGTAAGAATACCTCCTATAATGTTTTGTAAAAAACAAAAAGAAAAAAAATACTAGCTCACTCACCAAATAAAAACACCACAAAGAAAAAGAAAACAGTAAATATTTTAGTTATATAGGATCATAGAGTAGAGTGAGAAGACTAAAAAGCAGCCCATCTAGCAGTATCCATCCCACTTTTGAAGCCTCAAAATTGCACATCAGTAGCTTAGGACAGACCTGCCAAAGCAGATCACTGGCGACCAACGGCGACCAATGAAGATGAGCCTCCGAAAAGGCATGAGAAAGGAAGATTGACACACTCTGTCTCCGTTAAGCCACAATACAAGCCTCTCAAATGAAAGAGAAATTGGAATTTCGAAAAATTAGAGTTTTCACATATTAGGGTTTTGAAGATTAGGGCTGAATTTGAAGCAATTTGATAAGGCTTCTACTAGAAATTAGTCAATCACTTGAGTAAGTTCTAATTCGAAGAAATTTTGGCATTTGATGATAATTTCTCATAATTCTCTCTACCCCCGCGAAGTGCTATTAGGCGAGGAAAGCGCCGCACCTTCGCCTCGACTGAGGCGCGTCTGAGGCCAGTGGTAGATCTAGGCATGTAAATTAGGAGTGTCCATAAATTAATATCGTTACTAATATACACTAATTTTTTTTTTGGTGCCCAAAAATCAAAAATTACATTTTTTAATATAGATTCCCTAAGCCCCACATAACTCTGCCCCTGTCTGAGGCACGCGCCTCCGTGCAGCGGCTGAGGCGCTGGCCTGATCGCCACTCGCCCAGGCGCTCCTCAGGTGCACTTTTTAAAACTAAGCCTATAACCCCAATCCAAACATACTGTTAGTGGGAATTACATGGGGTGGGGGGGGATCGCAAGTTTCTTTTCCTCCCCCCCCCCCGCGCCTGTTTGGGAATGGAGAAATCGAAGGATTCTACAAAAGAATTTTATCACTTTCAATTGTAAGAATATCAGGGGCAATAGATACATGAGCAAATGTAAGAATATATCATCGACTTCACTTGTCAATGAACAACTATGAGTAATAAGTCACACAATTTTTCATCCCTAAGCAACATGGCCAACAAATTCTTCAAAAGCTTGTCGCAATCAGGGTTGTTAAGGAACAATTGATGTCTTTATCTTTAAGCATTGCTCCTTTAACATCTGGAGCTCATTTCATCATAAATTGATTCAGCTACGATTTCATCCCCAGAAAAAGAACAACCTATCACTCTAAACAACAGCCTAAGCCAACTCGATTCTTCTGGTTGAGTTTTATACAAAGCGACTAGTAAACCAGGCACTATAAGCAACAGACGACAAAGATCACAGATCTACGTGTTCATGATAAATACCAACCCAGCAATGCACGACTGAAAAATATCAGGGGAATGTCACAAGAGTATTTATCTAACCAGCACCTGATTCCTTCACGATGGGGTAGTGATCTTGGGTTCCAAGATCCTGCTAGGATCACTGCTCTGAGGCACAGGCAATGCCTTGGGAGGGGACCGTGTGGATGAGGAACCCATTGCCTTCACTTTCAGTTCATCCATAAGCCTGCATGCTTCCCTAATCTCATCTTCTGCATTTCGTCCATGACCCTTCCAAGCATCAATTGCTTTCTGCTGGAATTCCATTGCTAGATCGTAACTGCAATTCAATAACAAATTAGCCTTGTGGGTTCAAGAAAAGGAAAAGCTTGCACATATTAGTTCACGACATCATTGTTACATAGAATGGAAAACAGTTACATCTTAAGTTCTGTAATAAGGATTCCACACAATATGGCAATAGAATTAGCAATCTCCTCCCCCCTCCCTCCCCCCCGGGGTAGTTTGCTACAATTCTAGAGCTGCAAACCCAAGAGGGATGCCGAAAAAGAAGGGTCCACCAAAAGCAAGCTGGAAAACCCTAAATCAGCCTCATTTTCACACAACAAAATCACCAGCTACGAAGTAATAGAGACTTTGCAGCAGAATATGCTAGCTGCAAATCCTTAACAGCTAAAAGGCATCAAATTTCAGAACTGAATGGCATCTTTTCCCACTCTCTTGACCATCCAATGTACAAGCTAAATAGTAGCATCCATTCTGAACAAATTTCACATATCAACCTACAATCCACCACAGCCAAAACAAACACCATAACCAAGAACTTCTGTAACATCAGCAGAAAATGTGTCCAAATATAAATTCAGAAGCTCATTGGCTCCCTAGGTTGAGGAAAGAACTTCACAAACAGAGCAGGTGAAAATGCGATTGCTACAAACTCACACTTCTCTGCCAATTGGAGTATCCGAATCAATCACATCTCGATTCCTTAGTGAGGTTTCAATAAACATTGCATTAGAAAAACTTCAAAGCAGTATCAAAGCAGTATCTAGACAAACAAGTCGAACTCAAAAATAGCAAATGTTAACATACCTTCCCATGGCAGCATAAGCCTTCGAAAGGTTCTGACATGCCCCAATAGAGTCAGTATGATGAGGGCCAAGTGACACATCCATGATATCCTTTGCGACTGCAAACATTTGTGCTGCTGACTGAGGTCTATCCAACTCCAGATAAGCAGCCCCCAAATTGTTATAAATGTAACCTACTCCAAAATGCTTGTCACCAAAGCACTCTTTCAGGGTCTCAGCTGCACTCTCCAAGTAAGGAATAGCCTGTGCCACCTTGCCCGTCAATAAGAGCAACCACCCAATTCTAGCAGAGACACTACCTTCAGAATGCTGCTCTTGAGGCAGTCTCTCAAGCAAAGCTTGGGCTCTCTTCAACAAGGAAATAGCCGTTTCAAACTCATTCATCGTCTCATACTGCATTGATATTTCCATGTAAGATTCAGAAACCTCTTGTGGCTTTGCCATTTCCTTTTTGTCGAGGATACCAGTAGCAATCTCTAGACATCTCTTAGCATCAGCATACTTGTCCTGACTAACCAAGGCTTTGGCCATCGTAATGAAAATGAGAGCCCGATTTTCACTGTCCTTCTCCGTCTGCTGAACAACACCCTTCAATGTGCTAATGGCTGCCTCAAACCTCCCAAGAGCAATCTGCATATTAGCAGCATCAATCTCTGCACGAAGCAAATCAGAGCTACGACCCCAGTTCTTCAAAACTCTCTGAGCCATCTGATTCTGCTCCAAAGCCTTCTCATGCTCTTCCATCCCCGTATAAATAACCCCAAGAAGCCGTCTATCATGAGCAACCTCCACCGAATTTTGCCCTAGGTGAGTAGTATGTATCTCCAATGCTTTCAAACAATACGGCAAGGCTTCCTTGAAATTCAAAATTGCAACATATGCTTCTGTCACATCCCTATATGCATTACCAACTTCTCTACTATCTTTACCCAACAGAAACTCCTTAATCTCCAAGGCCTTCCTCAAATTCTCCAAAGCCTCCTCTCTCCTACCCATGGCAGTCTTAGTGTTAGCCAATTCAAGTTGAACAACATGCAAAATAGGTTTAACATCATGAGCACTAAAACTACCCTCTTTCTCTAACCTGCCCAATATCTTATTAGCCCTATTAAGGTACCCCAAAGCATCATTAAACTTCTTCAAGCTATAATAAGTAGAACCCAAAAGCTGTAAAGTCATAGCAACAGGCAAAGAGTTTCTATCCTCACCATCCAAAGTCGCCAAAGCCCTAGTAGCATAGCCTAAAATCTTTTCAGGGTCCTCACCTTCTTGATCAAGCTTAAGTCCAATCTTCAAGCAAGCCAATCCAAGATCTCTTTCATCAAAGTTAGCCTCCATCTCCTTGAAAGCTTCAAGCATTTCATCAGCAGTCTTTGCAGCCTCGAACTCCTCCTCAATTTGGGATCTTTCCTTAATTTTCCTCTGTCTGGAGGACAATTGAGGGACGTTTTCGACCTGGGTGTTGAAATTTTGAGATGGGGTTCTGTGAAATTGGTGGGAATTTGAGCTTGAAAAGAGTAGACCGTGGGTTTTGGGGCAGGAATTGAAATGGGTACATGATGAGAAAGACTGGGGTTTGAGCTTTGTTGATTGGGGTTGAATTGGGTCAGTAGAAATCAGGGTTGAAGAGATTTGGGTATTGAGGTTACGAGAGATGGATACGGAGGAAGTTCTGGCTCTAGAAAGAGCAAGCAGCTTGATCGTTGCTTTCCTCATTTCTGTGATCAACTAGGAACAGGAGAGAGAGAGAGAGGAAATTTGCCTTAAACCCTCGCCAAAACCCTACCTAGCCAGGTGCTTACAAAGCATTGATTTTTTGATCGACAGAACCACCAAAAAAGAAACAAATAAAACAAAAAAGGGGAAAAGAAAACCCTAAAAAATACTTTAAAAAACAACTGCTATTATTTCACAAAGAAAATGCTTTTTCTGCATGGAAAGAAAGTACTTTTAATTTGGGTATTATTACTTGCTAAACCTAGATAAACTCAAATAAGTCAACTGAATAAGATCTCTACCACACATGAGTCTTGTAATTAAAAAAATTATGATAGAAAGTCTACCTATTTGTAGGATTAACAATAACTCGAATCTAATAATCCCGATTTTAGTAACAAATTTTCAAAGATTAAGAAAGAAATCTCTTTTGTTCTATCCTAAAAAATGAGGTTTTTTTTGTTTTCAATAAATATGTTAATATTTGTAGCACGGCTGATGTAATAATCACCATTATTTGCATACATAGACACCCTCTGTTTATTACCTTAGTCTCTAGTAACACCTCTAAAAGTCATGCTCAAATTTAGGCTCAAATCTTGCTTGCATTAATCTTGATGTCTTCCTTAATTCTTTTTATTATTAAAATAAAGGAAAAGCACATACTTAAATTTAGAAATTGCAAACTTAAGACAAAAATATGTGCTATATAATGATACACTAATTGAATGCACTGTAGATTTTGCCCCAATAAATTAGTGAACCACCAAAAGAATGGGAAACTTTCCTACAGAAGAAATGTTTTCATAGGATAACACTACCTACTTCAGTACTTCTGAAACTCTTTAAATTCTTATATGAGGGACGACAATACCTACATTTGGGTCTCTATACCCCGCAAGAGAAAAACTTATACTGGAAGTAGTTGTTGCTATTGCCAAAAGAATGGGGAAAATTGTGTATTGTTCCATTGAAACATGTCTATCATTTTCTAGCAGGATGGATGTATGGCGGGTTAAACCATACACATCCATATCCATTTTAAAAAATCATACCCATACTCATCATATTTTCAATTGTTATACTCATGTCCATACCCATTGAGTTTTTCGGATTTACGAGTTTTATTCGGGTATATATAGAATGAGCAACATGTCATGTACAACCCATATTTGCATATACGTTATATTTGATTAGTAATTTCAAGCGAAGCGAGTAAACTTCATGTCCAGATGAACTCATGAAACTTAAAATTGTACATAATAATAATAATAATAATAATAATAATAATAATAATAATAATAATAATAATAATTATTATTATTATTATTATTATTATTATTATTATTATTATTATTCATTTCTACATAAATAACACTATACAATTGGTTCCGTTTGGTCCTTAAAAAATTTGTTGGAAAGAAAAATTGAAGGGGGGAAAAAAAGGTAGGAAGAAAGTAAGTTTTTTGGATTAAGGAAAAAATATAAGAATTTGGATGAAAAATTGTAATGTGAATGAATTACTTGAACCATGTTGATATTATCTAAGTAATACGAGGTTAGACGAAGTTAAAAATTCTTTTGGGAACATTTTCCAAACTACAATTTTATGAGAAAAATTTTATCACTTGTTTCTAATAATTTTACCACCTAATTTTCTTCTATTTTTTTCTTTGTGATTTTCTTTAAACCAAACACAACAAAATTACTTTTCCAAATTTTTTCCTCCCACCAAATTTTCCAATGTGCAACCAAGTCTTATTAGAGTTTCATGCCTAACATTTATTTTTTGGTTTTATCGTATTTTGGTCGCCTTTTACTGACAAATCGGGTATACAATTAGGTACGAGTTTAAAAATTCATACTCATACACATATCCATTTTCAAACGCAATACCGTACCCACTTGAAATCCATTTTCATCACCCATTCGGGTGCGAAATGGAGCAAGTTTTGATCGAATTTTTCGGATTCGGGTAATAATCCCATCCCCATTTTCTAGCTTTCTGCTAACACCCATTCCATCTGAACATAAGCCGCATTAACACTACCTACAATCACAAACGACACCCAGAACAGAAAATGCGAGTGTTTCTGTGCACATTTCCAGAATTCCCAGAAAATGAAATGATCAATTATGTACAACAAAGAATTTGTTTCCTGATTCTTTTTTTCCTTTCTTTTTCCTTCCCCCCTTCACAAAACCCAGTACTATATACCCAAAACACCCAAGTACTAATGCAGAAGGAACTACCACTAACATCTCCCAAGAAGGGCCACAAGAATCAAATTGACAGACTATATTTATATCAGGCTAAGTCTTCATGGCCTGTGTTCATAGTAGGAGGTTCTGAAGGTTGGAAAATATCATCAAAGTGAAGCTTAAATTCTCCACTAACAGCAAATTCATTTGAGTGTGTCGTTCGAGACAATGTATGGTAGTTCTCCCAATCCAGCTGCTGTTCCTCCTCATCCACACTCTTCTCTGAGTAGGTCTCATAGTGATTATTGACATTCTGATGGTGGAAATTGGGAGGCTCAAGGAAGCTAGCCTGAGTGACGTCTCTAGGGTGTCTAAACTCGGGCGGCTCCAGAAAGCTCGTCTGTTGGGCATCCAACCCACCAGGCCCACCACGGGCCCACCAATGGCTCCTCGTTGGAGGCATCATGCTGCTTGAGTCGTGATGTCGAAGCACACTTTGCTCCGGGAAGAAAGCAGATGATGTAGAAGCTCCAAGATGGCTGGTGGACCTATTCTGAAATTCAAATATATTTGGCCAGGGTTCTCCTTGGTTAACCTCATTGTGGAAGGAGGGCGGCATCAAAAAATCCTTGGGTTGATGATTGTCAATAACCACAGTAACTGCTGGGACATCAGTAGAATTGCCGGGTGCTTGATGGGGACCAGATAGATAGAACCAATCAAGAAGATACGGGTGGGTCTTTGGATCAGTTTCAATGAGCCAAAGTGAGCCTGAATGGTTGGCTGGTCCACTATTGTTGTGAGCCGCTGTCCTTCTGAAATAGCTGTTTCTTGTGCTCTGCTCCCTGGGAGGCGAACATGCGTAACCAGGAACCGGCGCTTGTAGTTTTTGGTCCCTGAAGGTTCTGAGTGTTGTCAGAAATTGCATCCCTCGAGGGTCTGGTTGCCAAGAAGGATAGCTAGTTTGAAAGCTGCAAAAGAAAAAGCATCCAAGATGAGAAAAGATGATATGATAGAAGAGGTACGGAGAGAAAAACAGACAACGGGATGGAACCAATGAAATGATGAAATCATGCCTGAGAAATGATTTTTCCAGTTTCCCTTGGGAGCTCCTCCGGATACGAGGGCAGTTATATGGAGACGCATAATTTGCATTGCCATGTTTTTCGAAATCAAACACACTAAAGCTGCACGAAAACAAGACGTCATTGGCAAAAATGAAAGTAATCGCATTCATGTGCAGGTAAAATAGAATGAACAACAATAATAGCCACCCAGTATGGGTTTGGGTAAGATCTAGATTCACAGGGTCTTAACCCTGAGAAGCAGGGAGGCTGTTTCCTCAGATCTACAAAAGGATTTGTTGAAAATGGTCAAAAGTAAGCAGAACCAAAGTCACTGAAATCAAACCTGCAAACATCACCAACTCCTTCAACATTGACTGTAAATTCAGCAATGAACTGCAGAACGTCATCCACTCGCTGCAACAAAGACATCCAATTTGAACAATTTCAGAAACAGCAGAGATGACTAAGAAATAAACGAGTGACAATACAACAGAATTGCCATCAAAGGTAATAGTCTGATAGCTATGACCTTGGGAACAACAAAGATGAGCAAGTATGGAGTGAGGAAGATAGAAGCCATTTCTTCCAGCCACATCATTGCAGAATACTGCAGCAGAAGAACGAATGATCTATTAGCATATAGTGGTCACAAAAGACAAGAGATATTGAGTTCTCAGTATGAAAGATCACCTGAAACAGAGTTTCAAACTCAATCCTGACCATCTCAGTATTTTCTTTGCCACGCCATCTTTTTGGCATGTAATGAGTATGTTGGACCACCATGGACATTGCACCTTCAGGGTCAAGAACAAGGAGCTCATCTGTCACAGCAGCACGGCTGATAGCTGTTATAGTTCCAAAAACAGCAGCATACCAGAACAAATTACGTCCAAATATCTGCAAGAATTGATAGCATAAAATAAGGAATACTAATCATTTACAGACTTGGCAACAAATAGAAGCCAACAAGAATTGAGATAGATTACATGGCCTTCCAGCAGAGATTCGTCCAAAAAGGCAATGATGATTAAGACTGCTGCAAAGCCACCAGATATGAACGAGATGAACTTAGCAACGATCGAAATTATGGGAGACGGAAATTGCTTCAGGTAATTGGAAGCATTTATTACACTGCTGTTGAGACGGTGCCTAAATAAGTGCTCCACCTGAGACATGGTACACATAAGGCATAAGTTAAGAAAATGAGTGGTACCTGTACATCCAAACACCATCCACATCAGACTCATAACTGTCAGTAAAGACATAAGAAAAGTCAGCTTTCAGAACACAAAGTTATCCCTAGTCTTCATTAGCCACTTCCTCATCACTGCTCCACAATAGCTGATCAATCTATTGGTCTACCCTACGAAATTTTATGTTATTTTATTTTCAAAGAATTCGTTTGCTTTTCCGAAGGCTTCATATTTGATAATGTGTGAACATGGGTAGGCACCCCCTTGTACTGGAACCCATTCTGGGTTTGTCATCTAACACAAATCGACCAACCAGCCACCAAACTGGAGAACAAAATAAACACTGTGCTCAAGCGTATATGCAGTAATGTCATATCAGATACAACTCCTCATCCATCTATTCTTCGAAGCTTCCATTTTCCAACTAACCTCAAGCACCAGAGAACCCAATACCCTGCATGAATCGCTAAACATAATTGGGACAACAGCAGTATGCTTAGGAGAGGTTCAACTCCTAGATGTGTGTTTTTATATATGCTTTAATCTATCATGTCTAGGAGACTCTCACTTAATGGAAGTGCAAGAAGGCGGGTTGCAAACTTTTCTGTAATATCTCAGAGGATAATTTGCAGTTCCCATTTTATCAGTTCAGTTGGAAGCAGAGTTACTTAGCAATGATGCCGCCAAGTTCAGGGACTACCCCTTCTGCTGTAATCAACTTGCTAGGCAATATAAGCCCATTGTTGTCATCGCCAATGTTGACCAGCAACTGAAGCAGCAAAGATGAACATAATCCACTCTCCAGCTTAATGGCAGAGTGAACACCGAACACCATATGTAGATGCACCTAACCTTGATGGAACTTACATCTTGATGGCACAGTGAGCACGGTATTTATGAACCATAACTACTAAAAAGTCATCCTTTCTCCACACGCCTGTTTGTCTTTGCACAGCTCCTTCAGTACTCTATAACATAGTTACCAGGGTTGGGGATAGATATGGATCGCCAAAAAATTTGGGATCACAATATGCAAGTTTGCAAGGATCCCGGTGGGGTTAGGTTTAGCCGGAACGCTATTATGGATCAGAGCCCGTCGTTTAAATTTATTTAGATCGCTAATTGAAATATTTCTAAATCTTAGTCATTTTAGAATGGAAAAAATACGAATTAAAATGCTCATATGTTTAATTTCTCAAAATATTATTGCTGAATGCCAACTATCAAGATAATTTTTTGGTAACTACTGCTAAGTTTCTACTTTTTAAAATTTTAACTCAAACATTTCTGCTTAATTACTGTCAGCAGCAAGTGTGAATGATTTTTGAACTCTCACATAATGCACAGCAAGCCAGCAACAATAAATTATTTTCCCAAAACAGAATAGGGACTGCAACTTACAGGAGTATAAAGGTTATTTTCCATCGTTTCATGCATCTGGAAACGTAAAAGTCTCTACTCTCTGTCTATCCTCCCTCTCTCTTATACTTTCCATAAAGAGCCTGCTCATTGCCCCTCTCTCTCCCTCCATCTATTTCTCTCTCTCTCTGACTCACACATTTCTCCATGATTCTACTATTCCTGTGCTTTCTTTAAAATATCTCTCCCTGATATTTCGAGTTTCACCATGGCTAGTGGCTACATTTAACTTCCTTCGAATTTCCCTCTCTCTCAGTATTCTTTTCCATGGCTTCAACGTTTTGTTTTGACTCTTTGCTTATTAGGCTGTCATGTTTTGGTCGGCCAGATGATCCACCCAGATCGCGCTCCTGAGCAATTGGGGTTGCAACCAAACCCCGGATGGCCAGATCGCAGATCCAAGGGGGGAAGACTGAATTGGGTACCTAAACTTTATAACAACTTCTAAACAGTCTTCTAGCACAATACCAAATTTACCAAACAACTACAAACCCAACTCATGATACAGCCAAAGGAGTGCATGAACATATGCTGATTATACTCACAGGTTAGCTCAACATCAGAGAAAAAGATAACAGGGTTTGTGTGGGGCAATCGTGCCTAAGCAGGATGAAGAAATATATGCAAATCTAAAAGATGCACGACGTATACATCCCAATCTCTTCATAATAACATTCCGATTAAGCTAGACACCATTTATTCCTACAGTTCCGGGTTCCGCACACCTAATCCCAGCTCCCATCTTAAAAGCAACATTTGTAGCCGAAAAGCAAGTCTTCAACATTACCCCATCACTTTCACATGCAACGCCATCATGAAGAGCATCTTCTGCGGAAATATATAAGGAGAAAGAGAAGGGGGGAGAGGGGTGAGTCATGTCTAATGCATTGAAGACCCTAATCACTTAACAAGACACTGATCCACATGTAAACAGATGATCTCCCCCCCCCCCCCAAACCCCAAAAAAAGAGAAAATAAAAAGCCAACTGTACATCACCATGCCCACTGCCAGTGCAAAAAGTATAGAATGGATGACAGCTTGCATACAATGGATGACAGCAGACGATAGTGGAAGTGAATTAGTTTCCCCAACCCCCATTTTCAAGGTTTGACAGAAATTTGGAACATCCTCCAGCTTAAGTATAGACCTGACTGCAGCATCACTATCCCCTATGAATACAATATCATCATAATGATGGTAAGTATATGCAACATTTCATACTACAATGCAGGCCGTCCCTTACTTATAATGAATTACGAAAGTTTTAGCAGCCTGGGCAACAACTCCGCTCATCCATTCGCCTTTAGAATATTCGCTTGTTGAAACTTATCAATGTAACTCACCACACCACTAAGCTCATTCATAATAATTTATCAGATAAGAAGTTCAAGGCCTTAATTTGTCCAAAACAATACTTATTGATCCTAGAAAGCTACAGAACCCATAAAAGTTTGGCGCACAGGGAGGACTCCAAGCAAAAGAGATACCCATATAAGCAAGAAGACTCAGAAAGTCACATAACATCATCAGGATGTTGATGGTCTCATTTCTTCCAGGTCGGATGGGCTGTAAGCTGGACTCACATTCGAGCTTTGATGGATTAAAGGAGACTATGTAATCAAGCACACAAACAACAATACAAAGGTGGAGAAAGACTTGCCTCATTGAATTCCCTAAACATCCACTTTGACAAGTTTGACCATCTCCTAGATGATGCTGTTGTTGGATGATTATAGAACTGTTCAGCATGTCTCAAGAACAGATACACCAGCATGAATATGACTAAAAATGGAGAAAGGAGAAACATTGCCAGGCCCCAAAATACAAGCCTTTTCTTCAAAGCATCTGGATTTGAGACAAAATCCCTCCTAACACAAAAGTTTCTGCAGGCAAAGAAGAGCAAATCACATACTGAAATTGAAAGCTTTGTCCAAATCTTCTTTCTACAAGAAGCATCAATAAAAGCACTGGATGTACAGCGATCAAGGTTCGCTAATCTTATCAGAAAACAAATGCAACTTGAAAAACTAAGTGACTAGCAGCATCAAGAAACAAAATCAGAAGATTCTGAAAAGAAATGAAAGGTGCTTAACTATAAGCACCGTAGACATGGAAGATTCACCCAAAGCACCCCAAAAAAAAGGACAAAAAGTAAACAGAACACAACAGGTAATAACACACCCACCCGTACAAACATACATGCACGGCTGCAGAAACAAATAGGGCAGACAATGCACGGCTGTAGAAACAAATAGGGCAGACACCCGCCGGGAGGGGGGATAAGGTAGCAAGATAATCACAAGGGCAACAGGGATTAGTCACCTGTCAAACATGCTCTGCAATATGCACCAATTTAAGGTCCACTCAAGGGTCTTCGTCAACATCAGGCGTCGATGCCTCCTATATGGGCCAGACTTGACTTTTGGACCAGAACCAGGGATCCACTTAGAGATAGGAAAAGCAAGTACCCCTTTGTTGATCATGCCTATTACGTAATTTTCCTTGCGCATCAATCGCATTACAATATCATGAGCTGACAGATCCTTGACCACACATAGCTGCTGCGAGCTCTGAACACGAACAACTTTCTCAAGAACAGATGCCCATGGCATAGTCTTTATTTCACTGTCTCTAACATGGAGACTGCAAATAGCAATTTTTGAATCAGTTTACTGCTAACAAATTACAGGCCATTCTTTCCATAGCTCACACAACAGCACCACCATGGTGTGAAGCCTCTAACAAAGGAAGATGGAGGAAAGAGAACTGAATATATAAAAATCCATCATGGCTCTTTTATAGGATTACCTGTTATAATAGAAATGGCGAATTCTAAGGGTCTCTTTCAGCTGTGCGAAAAATCTGAAAAAACAGAAGATCCAATATGTGGAAAATATACCCAGATACCCAAGAATAACTGCTTTCGGAAGCGTAAGTGGCGTTAACGGATGCTGATGAAGAGCTTCTTTAGCTAGATCACATGGCTTAATTCCTGATTCAACCGCATCCATTCCACATTTGGCATTGCGAAGACCATCCCAATCAACATAGAGTAAGAAGAATCCAGAAAAGCATATCGTGAAAGCAAGACTCAGCAGCTCAACTATCCACTTCACAATTATACACCAAAGACCCTTCTCACAGTAATAGCTGTAAAGCCTTTCAAAGAACAGATCCAAATCTGCAATTGGTTCCACCTTTAGGCTCTCTCCATTAAGTAGCCCAGAAGGGCTTTCACTGCCAGGACTTGGCACCCTTCCATAGTCTGACAACTCAATCTCAGGATGCACATCATTAAGTAGACCTGTAGTTAGAGATGAATCACCAGGTCTTTTCCAGTTGAATATGCTGGGAGCATTTCCACCACCTTGCAAACTGAACATTATTTGCGAGCAAGTGCAGTATTTCTATAAGGTGAGTCCATTCCACAAAGATGCTTGTCCGATCAAAGACACATCCTAGGCATTAATACACAGAAATTTTTTAGCCACCAAGCTCAAAGATTCACATGGCACCAGATGAGCATATCTCAATAACCAACAACCAGTTTTGATCATGTTATTAATAAGAACACTGGAAAAATAAGCTCTCTCCAGAAACATACTTTCAAGGGAAAAAATAATAAAATTAAACAAAATTTGACCCCACGCCAAGAAACTCATGTGGAACTGAGAAGTCCGCAGTAATTCCATCTGACGCAAGTTTTGGGACTGAGAAACCATTGGAATTGAAGGAATAGAGTAACCGTATGGAGGAGAGAGGAGAGAGGAGAAGACGAGGAGTTTGTGAAAAGTGCATCAAAGAAGGCAGAATAAGGAAGGACACATACAGAAAAGGAGTGGATGATGGTGGAGATGAAGCCAAGAGAGAGCTCGAACCAACAAAGATAACAGCCCTCTGCATTAGCAAGGTAAACAAAAGAAAAGGAATTGAGTTGACAAACTGAAAAGTGTTAACAGTGAGGGACAGGGAATGACCTATGAAGAAGGGTACGGCGGGAAGTCCAAGGAACTCATCGCATGGCCAGAGGGTTGAGGTAAAAACAAAGAAAAGCAAAGCGATACAGCAGACACCAGTAACAAGCATGTTGCATCTCTTATGGTACATCGTTGACCTAATTTAAGCACTCAATGGTGAAGCTCCCATTCTAGGACGGTTCCATTATTGCCTTGCATTGAGGTCCCATCTAGTTTGTTTTCTTTGTTCACAAAGTCTAGCCACACTATATTACAAAAGAAGTTACAATATAGTTAGCATCATGACATGGGAAACAAAATAGGCACAGGGGAAAGCAGAAAAAGTCTAGGGCAACATCTCTAAGGACAATAAGTTGACGGACATGCAAAAGAGAGCCGTTGCACCGTAACAACAATATTCACTGTTGGTGATTCCTACATACAGCTCTAATCATCAACGTTTACTCAAAGCAATACTGTGATGCTCATGATCCAATGTTGGGGCAAATCAAAACAGCTCATTGAGCAAGAATTCAAGTTCTCTAGGGAAGAGACTAGCAACCAGATGTGATCCCACCATCTATTCAAGAAGACTGGATGTTGAAAATTATCAAGTCCGAGAATTCAAATCCAAATCCATACGACAAGAGTCCCCATGACAAAGGTTGGCTCTCAAACCCTAGATTATAGTTCAAAGAAGCATTTTTGCTTCAATCCACTACAATCCAAGCTAACAGCTATCAAGTACACAATGCCGCATTGATCATTCAACAATTTCAACAGTAATCAAACAAAACAGCTATGTAGACTCTAGAAACTGTGTATCCTACATACCAGACGGGCATAGCGTTGGGCACAGGGTAGTAAGTGCAACTGTCGTGGTGGAATTCCTCCCCTACAAATCAGTAGAGCTAGCTGGAGTCCCTGAAAAAGAACACAACCAACAATGCCAAAACCCATCACAACCACTTCAACACAATGCAAAGTGCTATTAAAGATAATACAAAATTTCAAGATGAGAAATCCGTACAAACTAAAAATAGCATTTTTTTGCCCCTTTAGAAGAGGCTATCCAAATGCAATGAATCAAAATGACAAAAATTGACGATAAATTTCATTCAAATTACAATCTTTTCTAGCGTATAAAAATCCCCAGATAGCCAATTTTCAGTCTATTTGACACACAGTTGCAAATACCCATCAATTTTCTATCCCAAATAAAAATACCCATCAATTTAAATTCAACAGAACTTCTATCCCACAATTACAACACCCTTAGAGCCACCACCCACCATACCCAACCCACCCATCGATACCCACTTCGATTTTCATGAAATTAACCAAAATTACCTGCGACCCACCAATCGTTAAGGACCAATCGATCAATAGAAGGCAGTAAAAATTAGTCAATCAGCTTAAATTAGGGTCCCAGTACTTAAGCCGATTGATTGAATCAAGACAATTGGGAGCAAAAGAGCAAATACCCAACTCGGTGAAGAAGGAGCAGGATATGCGAACGAGGAGTTTGGATGTCGTAGAAGAAAGGAAGAAGAAGAAGAAGAAGATGAAAGAAGGAAGGAGGCAGGAGGGGTTCATTCGATTTTTATTCTCTCTTTCTCAGGTCTTTGAGGAAGGCAAGTGTCAATGAAGCATTTTTGTGTTTTAAAATTATTTCGTGAGAGAATTTCTCATCTTTCTTCTTTTCTCTCTTGGACGATCACAGAGTTCTTTCACAAGAAGAAAGAGAAAAACGTTGCTGGGGTTCGGCCGATTTTTCAAGGGTTTACACTTCCCAGAAGTTTTTGAGCTTTGAAAGTCCTCGGGAATGGTTGTACAACACGAGGAGGAGGATTCCATTGCCTTAGCAAGTAGCAACTCAAGGCCCACCCTTTAGCTAGGAAATTTACTTGACTATTAATCTATTATGGTGCTTCGGCTTTGTTCAGAAATACTGTTTAAAATAGTTAAAATTTTAATCCAAATGAAATATTAGTTAGCTAAATAGTAATGTTCGAGTAGTTGTTTTCAAAAAGTAGTAAAATTATATTTACGTTGTTTAGTAGTATTTAAGAAGTGTCTTATTAATGTGATATAATGCACTTAAAACGAGTATCGTTATATACTTCTCGTAGAATCACACAAAATTCCATTGCTGATGCATTCCTTAATTGAAAAGAAAGTAAATAAAACACAATAGTATCGAAATCGTACTTTACAAGAAAATCGATATCTAAATTTTCAAATTTACAATAAATCACACAAAGGCGATAATCTAAACTCACACTATAAGTGAGAACGACCTAGTGTCACCAATGATGAGAAAAATAGACAATCTAATTTTCATAAAACAGAAAGAAGTTTTGTTCGAATGAGACAGAGAATACTACTGAATGCCTTACATCCGAAATAAAACTTTAATAAATACGAAAATTATGGTATATCATCATCAATTATGGCTGATGTCAATCACTTGTTCAAGTGGACAGAGGTTAGGATTTTTCCATGGAGAGCTCAGACTTTTTTGAGAGAGGAAAAGTAATTTTTAGGGAACACATTAAAGACTTTAATTGCTTTCTGTAGATAGTATTAGCTAAACATTTCATGAATTTTTAATACGCTTTTACATCAATATATGTTTGGAATCAACCTCTCTATGGGTAGGAATACCGGTAGAGGTAAAGTTGCCTACAGCTGGATTTCTCCAAACCCTGCAAAAGCGGAACCCACACTGGAAGGTGTAGTTGTTGTTTTACATCAATTTATGTTAATTAGTTAGCTCAGTGGTCAAGTTTATTAATCACATTAGTTCAATAACTTGTTAAGCAATTAGCCAACAACAATTAAATTTTAATATTTACGTAATATTCAAACAGTCATCGATTACCTAAACAAACAATTGTTACTCAACTATTAGTTTTACCGAACACAATTGAAATTTATTTTGAATACAATAATTACACAGAGCCATATGTGGTCCGAAGTTAAATTCAAATGGAGGATGTACCACCAGTTGACCATATATGTGACTAGTCACTTTCAATTGCAAGCCAATAATGGTGGCCGGGCTAGCCTATCACCAATGACTCCATGAGCCATCTTCAGTCCATCGCCATCTTATTCTTATTTGGGCTAGGGCACAGACATGGGCAGCCCAGCCCGACCTACTGGCCCAACAAGGGGACTCAAAACTCCCGCCTAAAAGAAAGGCGCGAATACTGACGTGGCATCCGCCGCCAGCTCAGCAGTGGCGCCAAAAACCCTACAATCACACGCACATATACATTCCCCTCCCTCCTCCGGAGTCCGGCCACCACTTTCTCTCTCCTCCATTTCCGATCTCATCAAGAAGACCTTCACTTTCTCTCTCCTCCATTGCCATGGAGTCGGCCCTCTCAGAATCACCCTCTTTGCTCTCCTTCGAATCGAAGAAGAACCACATCTTCACCACCACTCCCCAAAAGATGCCGGCTGCCGGGTCGCCGTCGGTGGCCATTATCACGCCGGAGAAGTCCGACTCGCTGCCCTGGATCCGGAACCAGAACTTCGCCCCCAAAGTTCGGAAGCTAAGTCTAGCCGGGTCGGATCTCCTCGACCTGGATCGGACCACTGCAAATCTGCCAAGAAGTGAAGATGCGACTCAGAAGATCAAGAGCTTCGATGAATCAGCCACATTGCTGCCCGAAAAGTATGAATGTCGTTTTCTTTCGGTTCTTATTCTTCTTTGTTTGATTTCTAGTCATTTAAGTAAATTGTGAGTTTTGCCTTGAATGTGCTGAAATTTTGGTTTCTAAATGTGTAATTTGAGGGGCGTTTCCAATTATTGCATTTAGGATTACTAGGGTTTCTCGTACACTATGATGTTGGATATGTTATCGGCAAAATTGATTCTATTTATGCAATTATGGAACCCTTTTACCTGCTCTTTAGACAATGCAACGATATGAAACTATCTTAATTTGCGTTCTATTGATGTCTGACTTAATTGTGAGATGGTTGATTGATTGAAAGAAGATTGTTTCTGAGGATAATGTTTATTGGACAAATCAGGATGCTATTTGTAGGGTATTAGCAAGAGTTTATGCCTGTTAGCCATATCATCTTGTGTGAAAAAAAATTGGTTTTTGATACGTATTGAAATGGAGGATTGGTTACTTACCTAGGTCACGTTCTTTGGTAAAAATTGTGAGAAATCTGAGTTACAAGATCGTGAGGCATGTATATTTATATCTTGTCTCAAACGTATCTTGATTTTGTTATAGGTATGAGAGTCTATGTGAGTTCTTCAATGCCATGGTCAGTTCGATCCGGCTGCTCCGATTGAGGAGATTGCCATCAACATTCACCAGACTTTGCCGCAATATCAGTTCTTTAACGGACAGGTAATAGAATCAGCTCTGAATTGTATGCATGAGCTGAAATTCCATACTCTTATTGCCATTTGCCATTGTATTTGATCTGTGAGTCTTAAGCGAACTTTTCCGGTTTTTGACAGGAGGTTCTCATTACATCATTTGGCCCAGTTGAAGCATATTATGCCGGAAGTGATTATGATTAAAAAGATTCGCGTACAAGATGAAGAAACACATTGTATGAAGGAGGAGCTTACCATCACACTCGAAGCAGATGCAGTAGTAGTTGACAGGAGTGCAAAAGGGACTGCTGGATTTGCCCATCTGAAAGGGATCTTTCGGTCACGGATCACAGATTATTCCATCGATCATCCTGAGGTATATAAATAGACATTCTTGTTTTGGTGGTGTACGATAATACGAATAGGAAACAATCTTAGCTCTGGCCAGAATTTATGATTGGACTTTTGTTTGTGTTCAGGGTGATGACATTCCAGAGGGAGAACTACCTCAGCTATTCTATAAAGCAAAGCTGGACCCTGAGCCAAGCACGAACAATACTCCGATCTCAGTGCCACTCTCTCACATTGCTCCCTCATTCAAGGCGCGGTTTTCATCTAGAATTTCAAGTGGTTCAGCTCCTGAGTTTTCTCTGCCTAAGCCGTCGTCATGCTTGCCAGAAACCCCAATCAAGAAGGCAGTTTCTACCGACATCGACAATGCAGCTTCTGGCATAATAACTGACATCAAGGGGACACCCGCAAAACTTGTATCAACTCCTGCAAGGCTGATGGGTGCCACACCTGCATTGCGCCCACCAAAGCGTGCCCTTATGAGCCCTGATGATGATGCCGATGATTTACCCAACAAGTCAGTTAGGGTATCCTTAAATTTTGAAAAGAGTAGTGTCGATCTTGAGGACCAATCAGATCAAAGTGTTAATGAAAAGGCCAATGTTCAGTGCTCACATGCTTCCGTGGACACCCTGAATCTTCTTCCGGAGCACCTAGTGCAGTCGGTAAGTGCTCGTTTTCCTGGTATTTGATTTCAATGTGTTAGACAAAACATCAAAAATAGTTCTTTAAATGCTGAAGCCTCTTGCAGTTGGTGGAGAAAGAGAGGAAGATCCTGGGAGAGCAGGACCCAGTTATGTCACAAGCTAGGAAGCGAGAACAACTAATGGCCGGTGTTCCCAAACTCTTGGATATGATTTGTCTTCTGTTCCAGTCTATTAGGCGCTCCATTATCACAAAAGAAGAGCTGATTCACAAAATAGTTGCAGGCCATTTGGACATTGTTGACAGAAGTAAACCATGCTTCATTCTTTGTTACCAGTTTGAGCTTACATTTCTTTATTGTGTTCTCTTATCTAAGATTGTTATGTTGTTTGTTCCCAGGAGAGGTTGAAGAGCAATTGAATTTGCTACTTGAAGTCGCCCCAGAATACATATCAGAGAAGTCATGTCTCAGTGGAGATATTGTCCTACGGTGGGTTTGATTGATCACAATTTTTGCATGGTTTCACTTACTAGTTTAGTCATAAGTGACAGTTGTTAATGGCAATGAACTCCAAAAGCTAGTTATGACTGAGTTAACACTGTTTTGATTCAACAGGCTCAACAAATACTTGTGCCCTGAATCAATACGACAGAAGCTGCTCGAAGCAAAGTGAGACTCGTAACACTTCTTGCAATGGCAACATCAGGACGCAAATCAACATATCTTCTTTTTAGGGCAATCAATAGAAGCAATTCTGAGCCTTGAGCCGTATGGCATTTTGTACATGTTGCTTGCTGTATGGCCAGTATATAAAAAACAGTTTCTAATGTCAATGAGATTCAACGACTATTTATTCAGTAGATTTCTTAGACTTTGTATGATACCCCTCTGTGTGAAGTCAATTGGATCAGCCTGTTATGCTCAAGGCTACATGGACTGCAATTGCAGTCTGTTCAAATGAACAGGAATGAGCTGTTATTGTCTTTCATTAATAGGAGGCAGTGAGGCACATAGGCAAATGAAGGCAAGTATGAAGTTAGATTATGACATAATCTTGAAAGTTGAAACACTTGAAAAAATTAACGTCTTTCATTATCAACCTTGACTAAATATAGATGTGATTGAGTTGCTGCAGTTTAACATTGGGCGGGCAAAGGTCAATCTATGGTGTGTAGACAATGCCTCGCTCATTTGCGACCACTAGTTAGCGAATTTGATCAAAACTACTTTTAAAAATATTTAAAATATCTAGAGTGAATTCTCAAAAAAAATGCATTAATAGTTGTCAAAACTTTTAAAGTTCATAACGGAACATCTTTGTACAAATGTTTAGTCATCTTTTTATATAGTATAATTATACTGTAGTTTCAAAGACACAGATGACCCCTTTCTTTTTCTTTTTTTTAAATCCTCACAACCTCATGTTGTCATCGGTTCTTGTATTCAAAAAAATTATATATTTTCTACCCTAGTTTATAAGGTATGTAAAGACTACCATAGTACCATATAATATCACAGTCAGAGACACAGACACCATTGTTAGGAAAATTGTCAATAGAGCCACACCTTAAATTGCTTAGTCGAAATTCTGAGAATAGCCATGCTCATGCAAGGGAGGACATGGTCGCTCTCTCATATACCTGAAACACCCTGCCTAAGCTATTGCGTAGAATCCATACTTGAGAAATGCAAAACCCTTGACCATGTCAAGCAACTCCAAGCGTCTCTCATCACTCTTGGACACAGCCAAATTCAATTCTTTGCTTTCCGCCTTATTCGCTTCTGTACCCTTCATCTCTCCAACCTCCAATACGCTCGTTCCATTTTCGAGTACACCACATCTCCAAATGTGTATCTCTACAGTGCCATGATCAATGCTTACGCTTCAGAATTTGATCACTTATCAGTTCATACACTATACAGGAATATGCTAGTTCGAGGTCGACCTCGTCCTAACCATTTTATATATCCCCATGTGTTAAGATCGAGTTCTGAGTTGTTGGATTCTTGTGGGACGAAAATGGTGCATACCCAGATCTTTAAAACGGGTTTTGGGGCAAACCCAGTTGTGCAAACAGCTCTGGTGGATTCGTATTCGAGGTTTTGTTCGGATCTTACGACTGCACGCCAACTGTTCGATGAAATGTCTGAGAGAAATGCTGTTTCTTGGACCGCTATGATTTATGGGTATGCTAGGTTGGGCGAGATGGGGAGTGCGATTCTGCTGTTTGAGGAAATGCCTGAGAGTGAGAGAGATGTCCCATCTTGGAATTCTGTCATTGCAGGATGCACACAGAATGGGTTGTTCCCTGAGGCCATATCTTTTCTTAGAAGGATGCTAGCTGAGGGTGGTCTGCCGAATCAGGTGACATTTGCGTGTGCTTTCTCTGCTTTTGGTCACACTGGTATGGTTCAGCTTGGGAAGGAGATTCATTGTTACATTTACAGGAGGGGACTTGTTCTTGGTTCATATATCTCGAACGCCTTGGTTGATTTCTATGGAAAATGTGGATTCTTAGAGCAAGCAAGATGTATTTTCGATTATATCCAGGGAAAAAATTTGACATTGTGGAATTCCATGATCAATTGTTATGCCCTTCATGGGCAAAGTGGGAGTGCACTTGATATTTTTGAGGAAATGGTGGAGGCTGATGACAAAGTGAAACCTGATGAGATTACCTTTATTGGCCTGTTGAATGCTTGTACACACGGAGGGTTGGTGGAAAGGGGTTATTACTATTTTGATCTAATGACCAAGGTCTATTGCGTTGAACCTCAAATTGAGCACTATGGTTGCATTGTGGATCTTCTTGGTCGGGCAGGTCGGTTCCAAGAAGTCATTGATATTATTAATGGAATGAAGGTTGAAGCGGATGAAGTTATCTGGGGTTCCCTGCTCAATGGGTGCAAAATACATGGCAATGTAGATTTGGCAGAGTTTGCCATCAGAAAGTTGATTGAGATAGATCCAAATAATGGGGGATATATGTCAATGTTAGCCAATTTGTATGTGGAATTAGCCAAATGGGATAAGGTTCGTGGAGCGAGGAAGATGCTGAAGGAGCAGAATGCACAGAAGATCCCTGGTTGCAGCTGGATTGAGGTTGACTGGAGACTTCACCAGTTCCATTCTGCAGATTGTACTCATCCCAAAGCAGATGATATATATAGTGTGCTGGAGAGTCTTTTTGACTTGATTAATCGGGGATTACTGGGTCATGCTTGCGAGGGAGATAAGGACTTGACATACTGATTTTACTGAATATGAAACAGCTGTTTCAGAGCCCAATGCTCTGTAACATTGTTTAGTAGATATGCTGAAGTCGCCGTTGTTCAAAGGTATATATCCCATAATCTAAATCGCCCCAAAGACCGTCTGGACGTGTCGGTTTGAAATGATGCAGTATTTTCACTTTTCTGGTCAAAACAAAACCTTGCATGCCTCTTATAAATTATCATTGATGTCAATGACCTCCTTTCTGATTTCTTTTTGAAAGAAAAGGCAGGCTGGAGGCTGTTTTAGCTAGGATCATACCAAGTACATCTTCATCTTATCAAACAGATATGTAGGATGACCACTTAAGGAATTAGTAATAGAGTATCCGTGCCATGTATCTGTTCTCCTTGGTGGTAAATGTGACCAACAACTACAATCTCCTTTGAGATATTCCCACATTCAGGTGCTTACTGTGTTGCTTCTCTATCTGTCAAACTAATATTTCTGAAAAAAACTGTTATCTAATTATTGTGAGTCAAGATTTAGCTTATCAAACAGCCGTAGTATCTTTTTTATGGGAACTTTGATATTTAAATTTTGCGACTTAACTATCTAATTATAAATACTTTGACTCCCACTTTAAAATTTGAGGTCTACAAATCAAGACATCGTATGATTTGTATCTGCTTATACATTATTTTGAAATGGATTAATCACTAACATGGTTGCTTGGGGCAGCATAGGCACATATCCATCTGTTCGTCTGATGCTATATTGTTGTATGCAAAGCAATAGTCTTTTTTAAATCCATCAAAATCAAAAAATGATAGCCTGAGGAACAATCACCCTAATATTGATTCTGCTATTCCTGGGTCATTGTGTGAAGATATTTGTGATGAGCCAAGACTACTATTTAAGCTGTGCCTGGAAGACTGGGCGTTAAATTGTTTTTGCATAGTGGATTATGAGTATTTTGGAGAACTTTGGTCATTTATCTGCAGCAAAATTCGACAGAATGCCCTATCTGAATAGAGTATCTGCTTCAGTCTTGCAACCATTGATTGCTGTCTATGCTAGTTGATGAATGTGATACCAGCGCCATTTGGTTTTCTTTTAAACTATTTTATTTTTTTAGATTGATATGCTCCTTGTGCACCAAGTTGTTACCTTTTTGAGTTTCCCATTCACTTTGTTATAGTTAAAGCGGCAGCAGCTCCCCTGTAATTATAATTCACGAACTTGGTAGGACTTTGCATAAGCAATAAGCTGGTCTTTCTTTTTGGACACCTTTTTTTAGGGCTCTGAAGTTGTGCAATAAAATTCAACTTAGAGCCCTATTGTATGACATATGCATTTGTGTTTTCTGTTTGTCTAAAAGATTGTATGCATACTTGTTCTCCTTGCAGGTCTCTGCTAGTGCTTCGATGTCTTGCTGCTAATTTCTGTGACTATTTGCATCTTGGGTTCATTCTGCTCGACACTGGATGTGATAGATTGGCTATGAGATCCAATGCTGGCTTCTTCATTACTTTGTTTGCCCCATAACAACAGGTAGAGACCTATGATGATTGTTACTCCTCCTACAATGCTGAACAACAATCAATGATTTCAGAACATCCAAGCGTTGCTATAAGAACATCAATGCATAACTTTTCAGCTGTAGTTACCTGCCCGTGTATAGCTTTTCACCAAGAATGAAGTATGCAAAGATCACCGTTAGTAGTGTTTGCAAGGGACAAAACATAGTCACAAAGACAGGACCTTTTTCTTTTGCACAAAATATTATCATCATGAAGTTTAAAGCCGAGGAAACCACTCCCTGCAATTCATCACCAAGAATAATTACTTTTTCCTTTTTTGGGTTGGGATGACATTTAAAATAATATTTTTATGTCACTTTTGAAAACTTACACCAAATAGAATGGTTGCTATGTCCCTAAAGGATTCAGTATGCCAAGCATTTGGTTGATGTTGTACAGCCAGCAAAGTGAAGACAGCAGATTGTGCTGCTCCAATGAAGTTTGCCCATGTCGCTAATGACAATTGTGCTGGATATCTCTTCAATGTGAATCCCTGCAAGGTGTTACATGATTTAATCTGTGTATGTTTGCTTCAGAAATTGCTTGATTGCTTTTTTCAGTCCTTATCATGCACGCGCGAAGTATTTTTTATTGTTGTCATTGCTCATTGCTATCATGTTCTTGTGGCTGGTATCAATCTTTTGATACTCTTTTGATGCATGAATGATCTGTGCGAATTCAGACAACTTGCTGGTATCTTTATTTGCATGATGAGTCAAGCAGATCTAGCGCTAGCAGTCTACATCTTATTTATTTGTTCATGTGGCCATGTAAGTACACTCATTAATTTATCAAGGAAGTAGGCATAATGGTCAACATCTCATAGACATTACTGTTCGTTCTTTGTAGAAATGGTAGTAGCACTTTAATGCCACTGCGAAACTGATGTTCTTACGATGATTTTGATAACATATTCTAGTGTACTTTGGTTTAGCAGAATATCCACTTATCATGTATTTTAGGGCTTTTTTGTAGATGCGCTTTTGAGGCATTTTCCAAAAAATTTCTTGCTAGGAATTGAAATACCTGCATTGTGAACCATATTGACCATGTGATGCAACTTGCTACTGAAAGAATTGCTCCTTTTAACCAGTTTTCCTGATGGTCACCTTGCATTAGGTGGATTGGAGATCCCCACAAGCGCCTGATTGCTGGTCCTCTGTAAAATGTCATGGTAAGAGCCCCTGCTAAGGATACTAAGGTTCCAGCTGCTTTCGCTAGTCCATGAGTGTCTTTTATGTTAATGGTCTCCAGCCTGCAAATCATGAGGAAGTAGTATTAAAAGCATCTTGAACCTTTTTAGAAGATAAGATTAGCATACATAATTTATAGAAATACTTAATGTAGGCTAGCTTTGTCGGTTACAGTCTTTGGACATTGACATATTGTATGAGGGATGTTGGTTTGAACTCTAGTAGGCATGCATTTTTGAGTCTGTTGATGCAAAGGGATAAAAAAATGCAAAGGAAGAAAAAAGTGCCTGAATTCGTATTTTTACCTGAATACCACAGCTAGGATGAAGGTCAAAGTGGGAATGGTGTTTATTGTTGCCGAAAGAAATGCTGGAGAAGTGTATTTCAAGCTTGCAAAGTACATGTTTATTGACAATCCGACCCTGGTGTCAGCACAGAGTGAGATTCAAATCTCCATTTCACGGTAGAAACAACTTTGAGGCATGAGGAAGTATTCACTTTTGGGATGTAACACAGTTAGAAATGACCTACCCAAGTAGAGAATAAAGAAAAATCTCAGCGAAAATTGCAATTGTCATTCTTGTTCTTATTGTCCTGCAAAAAAGGAAAGAGATCATGAAATTTACAGTGGCGATGCGTTCAAGCAGAGAATAGTGAACATTCAAGACTCATGAAGAAGATGATGCTTCTTTTGTCAGTCTTGGGATTTCTAGTTTCCTCATGTATTGGAGGATCACAATAGGACAGGGATACAAGTGGTGAAATCTAACCTCTATCAGATCATCAATGCAAATATCATCAATCTAGGTTATACTGTTGGTTGTACAGAAGTTTCGTAAGATAGAGCTCACCTTTCTAGGAAATATGCAAATGGAAGCAGTGCTAGTCCGCCCACAATATGACGATAGGTTGCATAAACGTGAGGATTCATCCCATGGTTGAACGCATTTTCTGTTATGAAATAAAGAAAGGCTGAGGCTATCTGAACAAAAATTATTGATAGGTGTGGCTTGAACCGCCTGTAGATGGCCCCCAGACTAAAGCCTTGTGCAACCATAGGTCTATTTTTGAAAGCTTTCTCCATGTCAATTACCATAGTTTGTAGCCTAGAATATATCTGTCTTTATAGGGGATGTTTTGGTACTTGTTTGATTCTTTTTGCACATTGCAGGTATCTTGTTCTTCAATAATCCTAAGCCTGCTTTCTGCAATGTAAAGAGGCAGGAGAGGGAAAAATTGTGAAAAGAAAAAATATTCTTATTATTTTTTTTCTTTCTCCTTTTTTTGGGTACCTATGTTATTACACTATTGTTTTTCTTCTAGAAAAGAAGGGGAGCCTTGGAACAACAGTAAGATTGTCTCCGTGTGACCAACAGGTCACGGGTTCGAGCCGTGGAATCAGCCACTGACAAAGTCAGGTTAGGCTGCCTACAATTCACCCCTTGGGGTGTGGCCCTTCCCCGGACCCTGTGTGAACACAGGATGCTTGTGCACTAGGCTGCCCTTTTTCTTCTAGAAAAATTGTTCAAATTATTTCTGATTGAAAATAGAACATGATTTATTCTGGTGGATTGAGATTCTTGAGTATTGGTGCACTGGCAGGAAAGTGGGTGAACTGTTTGAGTGTCAAACCCATAGGTTGAGCATTTAGCGAAAATTGTCACTACTACTGTGATAAGATGCTAGGTCGAAGCTGCTTTCTCCTTGTCAATTTCTAGCAAAAAGTCAGCCTTTTGAACTTCACTGGAACTGTTGTTCATAAATCATATGGGAATCTTCATTTAGCCATCCGAGGCATTAGGGTGCTGCAATGTGATGTTCTCATATTTCACTTTCTGAATTGTGTCACTTTTTAGTAATGAAAAATTGTCACAGGTTGCTGTGATCCTTGGTTCTTATCAAAACATGCTAGACAAATCTCTAGTGCATCTTGGTATACCATATTTCCAAGACTTTTGTTACATCCTATTTTCCGACAAACCTGGCCTTTATTTAGTAGTCAGATGGTTTGTAATTTAGGAGTATATTTGTTGTTCATTGTTGTATGACTACAAGTTGAGTAGAAAGCAGTTTCTGGTTTCTGCTAGAAAATTGAGAGTCAGAAGCTGTGACTGATTCCTAATCATTGCGGTCCTGATGATACAAGAAAAGAAAACTGAGAACACTTTCTGCTTGAAATTTACAACGCCATAGGTCTATAATGAATTTAGGTTCGTGCAGGTAATAGCTGGAGTTTGATGCCATGTAACTGTGAACGCTGAGTGTGTTCAAATGGAGATTATCTAGCAAGATTTCATACTGAAGATGAGATTCTGCCTTTAGAAATCAGTGATCTATTGAGGTAATATCCTGTCTTCGAATTTCTTTTCTATTGTGCATGTTTTGAAACTAGTTCTTTGATTGAATACCTGTCTTGCTGAAGAATAAATTTATATGCTTTATGCTTAGAGCACCTTAAAATGCTTGTTCTTCAAATCTCCATATATTAGCGGGGCCGGCAATTATTCTGAGTGTCATTTCTTCCTTTTCTTTTCTCCTTTATTTCACCTTTTTGGGCATGCAGAGAATATGTGACATCTCCATCAGCTGACCTTAACATAGTTCACATCTGACATGAAGACTTGTTAGGTGTAAAAGCTCGACTGCTTAATGGTGTTTGTGCTGTTTTCTTGCATTCTCTACAGTTTATTCATTTAGAAAAGGCAACCGTGCAGTTGACTAGCTTGTCCAGTTATTGAGCATAATCTACAAATTTTGTGAAATGTTGTACCACAGAATGATTTACATTCTATTTTTGATATTACATGTAGAACCCTTGAGAAAATGGCTACTTAAGATGTGTTGCTTACCTTTCATTTTCCAGAAAAAAAAAAAAGTTTTGGAATTCTGATGGAGACATTGGAGAAAAAGATGCGCTCAACCCTTTTCTCTTTTGTCGGTCCTTGAAGTTTTAACATGTGATTCTTGTGTTTGTGTGTTCTCCCTCTTGTAGCCATCCCACTTATGTCCTGTTCTCATTGTCGCGAATCCATGTCCAAACTCTCTCGTAACTCCGTTTCTAGATGTTTTCATTGTTTCTTCAAAACAACCCGTCTAATTGCCTGGGATAAAGTCGGTTATGTTAGAACTTTTCCGATCCTCAAAGTAGGAGGGATCTGCATATGCGAGGAAAAGATAAAGTTTCAATATTTAAGTTATCTGATAGTCCTTTCCTGTTGGTCCTTTGATTCTTGCAGTTACAGATGCCTCTTTCGAAAAGGATAAAGGTAGGTCGGTATTCCTATGGTGCCCTTTTTGATACCTACTTGAAGAAAAAGAAGGGTTGACAATGATACCATGAGGAGTGAGGACCCATCAAATTTGGTTCATCCATTTGTTTCTCTCTCCTAAAATGGGTTGTCTTCGGCTTTAGTGGCAATGACTGTCATTTTCCGATGGGTGGCTGTCTATCTTAGGATCTCTTTTTGCAATGTGAATCCCTTTTGTATTGTGGTTCATTAATATCCCTAGTTGACACATAATACATGCACAACTGTTTTCGGTGACGGGTTCCACAAAAGTGTCATGGAATCGGCTCAGAAATAAGATCGAGGAATATGGATTCAGCTTTCAGTTCTATTTTCATTATCTTATATGTGTAGATGGTCTAGTTTATTTATGAATGAAGAGAGATTTCTATTTGATTCACATTTTCTTGGATGAGATTGTTTTTTTTTTTCATACTTACTGTTTGATTTTTGTAGGTTTCTTAGTTATTACTTTTAGAAAGCATTTTGTAATGGCTAACCGTTCTCAAACACTGCCAACCGCTAACACCTAATCCTAACCATTAGCAGATGTTGATGATTGTTGCTAAACGTAGGTGAACTACTATCTGTTATCTCTAAATGTTATTTGTAATCGCTACTAACCATTATTTTTAACCGCTGGTAAATGTTAGTTACACCTTAAACATTACAGCTAACAGCTAATTTTAAATGCCGAAACGACCAACTGACCAAGCCCTCGTTGATTTTAAAAAAAAAAAAAAAACCTAGGAATTGACACTCAAATTCTTGGCTAAAAGTTTGCAACTTTACATGGACTTGCCACCTTTGTCATCATCTCCAGGTTCCACAATTCAGACCCAGTTTTGAGCGACTTTATTGTCACAGCCCCTGAGCCCAATCAGCCCAATTTGGCTACAAAAAATTAAGCATCTAAACCAGGATCAATAATTAATCATGAAATTTGGGCATGAAATTTTCAAATATCCTTTGCTTGAACAAACAAATATCATAATTACTGTTGAATTGCAAGCGAAAAAACATAAACACAGAAAGATATTCTGGAATATTAAATTCACATTTAGCAGTGAGTACATTTTTCGGTTACCCTAGAACCAAATCGGAATCATAAAACAGGTCTGATTTCGGTTCCTAGAAATTAAGAACTAGTCTAGTCGATTCCGATTCATGTTCCAAAATATAGACACGGAATCGGAACTTGAAACCGTTTAGGATATGTAACCCGGCACTATTTTTATATTTTAAGGCCCAACTTATTATTATTATTTTTTCCTTATTTGATTTGATGAGGTAGAAAGCTTTGCCTGACTTTGTGTGTTTTTTTTTTAAAATAGCAAAAGGAAAAAAATTTATCTGCACCTTGTTGGACTTTGGATAACAAGGTTTCATAGGTCTGGATGTTAGCAGTGTTGTGTTGTCATTCACAACAGAAATAAACACTGCAGGAACAGGGTTTACTGGTTCCAAAGGAATTGGTTTCACTAGTTCCGATTCTGGTTCCTAACTTTGAGGGCGGATACCTACAACTGCTCTTCCCTAATAAATCGATATGTTTGGTGGTATGAAAATAGATAGACATCAGATAGGAATGGAAATAAGACGAAAGGTAATAAAATTCTCATATTTGCTATATAGGAATGAAAATGGCTTAAACTATTGGGATTCGAAATATATGGCGTATATTCTGATAAAATTATTACCAGGGAAGGGGGTGGTAGTTAGGACGTGCGATTTGGAATAAAACTAGGACAACTAATTCGCAATTAAATTGTGGACTCGTATGTTTATATTAAGGATATATATATGTAAATTTGTTACCATATTTTCAAAAAAAGAAGCCCCATTTCCAAAGATGAATTTATACATAGCAAACTAACGGAATAGGATTACATAAATGAATTTCCATTTCTAAAAAATGAATTCCCAATTCTATTTATTAATTTTCATTTATCAATTTCCACATACTAAATGCCACCTTAAAGAAAAGATGATTAAGACTGCATTGTTATTCTTTTTAACATCGTTATCAGATATGGTAGGACAGGAATATTATTGCGAAGACTGTTATTGTTTAAAAATTTTAGCATTTATGCATTTTATATTAAAAAATTTGACACATTTTTTAGTTTAAAAAGAATATCACTTATTACATGAAATTTGAGCCATTTTGCACACAAGTGTATACTAATGATCTAAACCAAGACCAAATTCAACTAGATTTTCAGCCAATATATCCATTGTTTTTGTACATTAAGTACATACATTTCATTTTTGCCCCATCCTTTTCATAGGCATAATATTTCCTCAAATGATGTAGGGATATATAAATGCAAAATCAAATGGACTTTTAATACTTTAATGCAAAATCAAACAGATGTTTATTGCTTTATATGTTGGATTTTGTAGGACCCTTTGAAATTGCTTGATATTTTCTTTTTTTCTCAATTTTGTTTACAAATCCAACATAATTGAGGGCTATAGTCTTCTTTTTAAAATCTTTGTAGGGCAATAGTCTTTCTTGTCACCTCAACTACCCCCTAATTGACAGCTGAAAAATCATTTTGGTTTAGTAAAAGAAATTAAATGACCCCCCAAAAAAAAAGCAAAATTTGCTTTTCCCTAAGATTAGGGATGTATAGCAATGAGGCGGGTACAGGGCGGGTTGAATTGTACCCTCACTCATACCTATTTTCGAAAATTCATACCTATTGAGGTATTAAAAAATAACATCCATACTCATATCCATTGGAGTTTGCGGGTTTTATTATCTGGGTTCACATAGAGAATGAAAATTAATACCCATATACAACCCATATCCAAGTACGATACATATTTTAATTTGTCGTTATAAGATTATAAAGTTGTGATATTTTTAGGATATATTGTTTAGAAATGTGAAATTAAATGCATTATTGACTAATTTCTTGTTAAAAGGGTTTGGATTGGACTTGAATCGGGAAAAAATTGAACTAACACAAAAAAATTTCCTTATTATAAAAACGGGTACATGTGGGCTACGAGTGTGGGGCAGGTGATCAAGGGCTATACTCATACCCGTATCCGTTTTCTAATACCCACCCTATACTCATTTAAAATTCATTTTTACAACCCACTTACATTTTAAATAGGGCAGATTTTACATGTTTTGAATGGATATGGGTTTTAGTGCCATTCCTACCCAAGATCATGCACTAGAAGCTTTTGTAAAGTTGTTGCATTCTTTCTGCAAACCATTAATTGCTCCAAATATTAAAAACAAAATGATGTTGCTTGTTATTCAATCTATGGTGATCATAGTACTCATGCATTTTGTCAAAATGGCACATTAATTTTACTATTATAATATGGGAAAAGAATATATATGGTTATTTTAAAATGTGAGATTTATAGTGGTGTGACATTGGCCCTCATTGGATTCCCTATAACTTAGATTTGTTGTGGACCCTTTGAGGGTAAGAGGGGTCAAGAATTAATTTGTAGAGAGGAGTGAATGGCTCATCTAGCATGCATGGGGTGTTGATTACTTGCCAAGTTTTGGCTTATAAACAATGTGTTTAAAGCATTCTATTTGACTAATTAAATATATATTTGCAATTCAAAATAGGTAGGTGCACTACTTAAATCTATCACTTCAAGATCCTCAATTCTTTTCTTTTGATACTTTTTTATTTAAATTTTTTATGATATGATAACTTTAAATTGGTACGGACATTCATCTAAAGTCTACTCATTTACTAAGCAGATTGAAGAATATATAGGGCAATTCAAATATTAAAATTGCGAACTTATTTGGGTTATTTTATATTATTAGCGAGCAAGTAAATATTCTTAGTATATTTTTTCTTCTCATATTTATTTCAATTTTTTCTTTAGCATCTTTTGTGGATTGGTATCTCAAAGTCGATTTCTCTACATGAAATGTTAGAGCTGACTTTGTTTAAAATCTCTCTGAACTCTACAATTGCTGATTTTATTAACTAAATAAAATAAAGTAAGTTAAAAATACATACAAAATTGATGTTGCAGTACTAGCTAGTGAGCTCTAAAAAAGCTCTACCTAACTCAACTCAAACCTCAATCCATACCCAAACCCAAACCGACCCGACCCAACCCAACCCGATAAGTGCAACTTTAAATCCCAAAATGGGTCAGCCATCTTTTTGCCCAACTATGTTGACAATTTAGCAATTAAAAGTGAGAGAGAGTTGAAACAACTACTTATTGCTACAGAGACTAACAAGTCTTCTCTTTGGATTGCATTGTTAGCAAAAAGCTAAGCTGCAAAATCTGCCAAGGCTGATTCTGTTGCTTCCCCTCTCCAATCCCTTTAAAACAAACACTCAAGAATGCCAAGCAATGATAATAGTGCTAGTGAGGAAGAGACAAGCCCTTTTTATTTCCTGCCTTTCCTCTTTGCAAGATATAGCTAGGAGAGTAAGACAAAATTAGGAGGACATCAAGTTAATTAGGGTTTCAACTTTCAGCAATGGTGGTCTTAGAATTTGATTTTAAACCTTATCGATGTCATTATTAATTCTACACAGTCAACCAATTCGAGTATGTATGTACATATATATATATATATATATGTTTATATGCATGCATGTATTTTCACAGTGTTCACAATAGCAAGCTTGTTATGTGACTGAATTGTCATTTCGTAACATTAAGCTTACTGTAAGATGACTCTGATTAAATTCCAAAAGAGATACAGACATTGTTAATTTGATAAAATTTTGTGAATACAATTTTTATTATATAGCTTGGTTTAAATTATACCTCCATTAGGAGCTTGGTCTCTGTTCATGTTTCATATTCTGATAGTTGTTAGAATTTATAAGTTATATCAATAAATCATTTTGACATTCTATAAGAAGTTTAAATTGGGGGGGGGGGGTGGTGCATTAAAAAGCTTGCACTTTTTAGCTTCACAATTAAAGGATTGAAGAATTAAAGACAAAAGTGAGGTATTAGTGTTTGTCTCTTTGTATTCATCATCCTACTTATTTTTATTAAATTTTTTGTTGGTGTCAATTGGAATATTTTTATTTTTTTTGGTGTGAAAGAGGGGCAGAAGCCCCTAATTAAATTCATTCAGTACGAATAAAGCGAGGCCAAGAAATCCCGGATACATCTTCAAATAACAAAGGAAGGACGGAATTGGGTGGATCACTAATCCATCTCCATATTCATAATAATGGATAATTAAGCAAATAAGATTTAAATTAATGGCCACAAAGAAGTCCTAATTAATGGGCATTTAATTATTACCCAAAATCCTACCATAAATTATATTAATTATGGTATGATCTTGAATCACTCATACACTACAAAATCCTGCTAATCTTTTACATAATTGCCATCAATGGTCAAAAAGATCCATCTTATTCATATAGAATTTAGCTACTGGTTAACATTTATGGTTAGCCTAATTAGAAGATTTAAGTTAATGATGGAGATACCATGCATTCATGAGTAAAACAGTTGATATAATTCTTGTATAATATATGATATAACAAAATTAAACAGTAACCAGCCGCTCTACAGGTAAGAATGTCAGTAAAGGTAAAGTTGCTTACAGCTGGATCTCTCCAGACCCCGCGAAAGCGGGATCCACACTGAGAGTTGTTGTTGTTATTGTTGTTGAAAATTAAATAGTAAAAAATAGATCAATGATGTTATGATGTATAACATTTTAATGGATTTTCTTCCCTTAAATTTTGTTGGGAGAGCATGAGAGAACTTCGTAGGTCAAGTAGTAGTAGCCTTTATGACATTCGCAATAGAATATATATGGTATCTGGCCAACCGTTAAGAGTAGGGAACATGATAGCTCGTGAAATTGCTCATCTCCAACCTTATGAATCTGATTTTTGATTCTGGTCGGAAGAGGTGTCAACATCAATCTTGGATTTGGCATCATCTGATATGTGTAACTCGTCTGATGATGAATTAGTATAATTCCCTTCCTTTTGCTACCAAAAAAAAAATTAAAATTTTTTTGTGGGTTTGTTTTTTTTTTTTAAAAAAAAACACAATCTTGTTGTATGTTTTTGGATCTATCTATTGTACCCAACTACATAATCGGAAAAAAAAATGATAATCTTGTAGGTATGTGTGAGAACTTCAACTTGGTGATCTACTTCTCATTATTTTAAAATTTTTTTATATCAAATATGGATAAAATTTGTAACCTTTAAATCTAGATTATGATGAATATAAATTTATTCTATATAACAATCCTTTCAACTAACAATAATAATTTCATTATGAATTTTATTTGAGTAGAATTTGAAGAAATTTAGATAAAAAATAACCTTATTCTATTATAAATACAAAGACCGATTTTAAGAAATCTACTTAATATGATGCCAACCAAAGCAAAAGAAAAAAAAAAGAAAGAATTGACAGTTTAATAATAAACAAAGATAGAAAAATAATTTTAATCATCATTATTGCCCCAAGTAAGGTAATCAATGAGTGAATTCCATTCTATTACTTCCGACAAAGTGAATCTTCAATCTTGATTAATTAAAGCAAGGATGATTATTTACCATGATTATTTTGGTTATAATTTTACTTAATTTCTTTTGTCACTATTTTATTTTCTTAGCTCAATACAAATATATATACAAAAAGAAAAGGAAATAGTTCCTATAAAAAAACAAAAAAAAAATCATAAATGAGATTATAAATCATAAATGTTTTCAAAAAAAGGTCAAGATTTATGTCTGAATAAAACCACAGTATTTGGGTTAATTCTAATATAGGCAACAAATACATAGGTACATACACATAATGACAATGATATCATTAATCATGTGATTGGGATACTATAAAGATAAATCGCTATCACATATATGTACAAGTGTAATACGTACAAGAACTAGTACAATAGAATTGATATACATAAATGTTGGTTATGTATCAATTTATATGATTAAACAGAAATATGGGAAATAGTAAATACTAACATACTTAATAATCAAAAAGCTGATTTATTAGAATGTCAAATGCATTGTACTATTGTTTAGCTAGTTAGTCCATCAGCCTTGGACCTCATGAGTCTTTGGAGTTTGACAAGCATTAAAGTTGGTCGGTTAGCTGACTGCATGAAGTCAGAGGATTGAATATTGACTTTATATCGTTCATGCATGTCCGTGATCTTTTAGATGGAGGTATGTCGTTTAAAGTTGGTCGAATAGTAGAAGATATTCATTACATACTTGTTTTAACATTTCGCAGATTTTTTTCAAGTATTTTCTCCCCTTTTTGTTAAGGACTTATAGTTGTTGTTAGTAACTGATTTTTGATTTTAGGCTTTGACATTCCTATCACACACATCAACATACTTTTGAAAAGCTTTTTTTTAATCCACGGTGATTATAAGAAGTTGTCAAAGCGATAAACTAAGTCTTATTCAACATGTATAGAGGGAAAAAATGCACACTAATAAAATTTAAAAGAGAAACAAAGGAAAAAGGGGGGGGGGGGGGGGGTAAGGACAAATGTAAATAATATGTGGGAAGTCCAATGAGCATGGGCGGAGCCATGAAGGGGCAAGGGGGGTCAATTGACCCCCCAGGTTTTTGAGGGAAAAAAAATTAAATGTGGGATATTCTAGTTAAAAAACAATAGATATATATTAATTAGTTCCTAAATACTTCACAAATATGTGCATAGCAGAGTGGTTGGTTGCCAGTTATTTAGTATGGAAGGTTGTGTGTTCAACTCCTCATGTTGCCCTTTACATATTTTTCTTTTGAATTTTTGCGAATGCCCTTTAAGTTTCATCTATTTTTATTCTTGTACTTATTTTGAGATTGATTTTTTTTAAAATCAGTCGAACGACGATATCATGCTTTACTTTCAAAATATGAGATCTCGTCGATCACAACTTTCTTGAATGTATTAGCTGCGTACTTTATTTTTAAAACTATTAAAGTTTATATTATGTATATTATTAATCTCGCCCCCCCTTGCTTTGAATCATGGCTCCGCCCCTGCCAATGAGGGAAAATTGGTGGGTGACAGTCACACCTTTTTGGCAGTAAAAATGGTTATTATGAATAATGATTTTAGGGTTTGTGCAAGAAGAGTGATGGGAGGATAAGAAGCAATACCTTACCTTGAAATCATGTTGTTGGCCATTGAATCACTTCTCTTATGACCTACTACTCAATTGCTAATTGAATTCCCTTTTCTGTATCGCAATAAAAACCCCCTATTTCCACTCCTCCCCCAGAAACCCCCCCTCAAATTCTTCCCCCTTTCAATCTCCTCTGGCTCTGTGAGTGGTTCTCCTGGAAGGGTTTCTGATGAAAAACACTTTAAACACAGTAACAAACTTTTTTTGCATGAGCCGTAGTCTAGATTGCACATGATGTGTAGGATAAGCCAAGGGGGTGTAGATTAAGATAATGCACTTCACATTGCTCACTCAAAAAGAAAGTTGGGAATTCAAAAAGCTACTCTGGTATTATATTCACAGCACCAACAAAGAAGGGCAAAGATCAAATTTTTGTACAATATTGTGGTTTGTTTATCAGGAATCTGAAAAGGGTCTAAACCCTCTGTCACTTGCTCTTTGTACTTTTTTTTGGGAATTCTCTCTCTCTAAAAGGTGGGGTTCATGGAATTGATTGATGTTCAGAGGATTGATGAGCTTGTTGCTGAGGAGCTTGCTCTGAGAGAGAGAGCCTAGAAGCTGGTTGAGTAAAGTTCAGAAGACCCTTGGTTTGCCACTCAATCGTACTTCTTTTTCATCTTCAATCTTAGTAAGAATTGCAATTGCAATTGCTTTTATTCTGCTTCAACTTTTCATATTTCCAACCCGCAATGTCGTCTGATATAAGCTAAATTATAAGCATGTCTGAGTTCCTGGTGTGAAGTGTGGTATGTTTTTGGTGAATTTGGTTGTACCCATATTAAAAATTTTGTGTTGATGGCACTTTGTTTGAGGAACGGTGATTATAGTGTGAACTGTGTTGTGGGTATCTTTGGTTTGGTTAATTTGTGTTATTGAGCTAGTTCAAGATCCTGCTTGAAACTAGGACTAGGGTCTGTTTTAGGGTTCCTTAGTGATAATGGGGACAAATTGCTTGCTGCTATCAACAGTTGGACCGCCAATAAAGCGGCGAAAAGGGTTGAGAATTAAACAGGCAGGCAGAGGCTCATACAGAGGAAGTTAGGTTAGAGAATTGAGGATAAATTGGATTGCTGATTTTTAATTGTGTGGCAGATTGATATTTCAACTAACAAAACCGATTGCAGCACGGGGAAAAGTGTTTTTAGTTGGGGGAGGGGGGTGTTTGGATTTTGGATTTGTGGGTAAGTAAGAGGGAAAATGGCTACTCACCTACAACAACTGCTTCAGAGCCTTTGTTGGAATAGTGATTGGAATTACGCAGTCTTCTGGAAGCTCAAGCGTCATGCTCGAATGTAAGTGTCCCTTCTGATTTACTGTTGGGTTTTTCCATCCTTAATTTTATTGGATTATGGTTTCAATATATTCTTATTAGGGGAAGATAGATAATAGGAATCATGAATAAGGTGTTGGCTATGACTTGTCAAATTATCAACTATTATGTTGTGGTATAAGTAAGGCATGATAAATTTGTAATTTTATACTTTAACATAAAACAGTGTCATAACTATTCTTAGAATGAGTGGCTAGCTTACCAAATAGGGTAGGGGAGTCCTGTCTCAGTTTCTGCTAGTCTGTTCAGTGTTTATGGGGAGTTTGATTTGGTGCTTCCATGTAGAAACTTTGAAAAATTAGCTAAAAGCATTATTGAATTTATTGGCAACACTACATTTTAGATCTTATCTCTGTGATGTTCATTTTCTTAACTAGGTTAAACCCTAAAGTACTGCCTTTGGCAATATTCTCTCTCTCTCTCTCTTTGTGTGTGTTGGGGGGGGGGGGGAGGTGAGGTTTACATCTACATTTTAATTGGGGAGAGGTAAAACCTTGTTTGCCTTAACTACCACACAAGTATAGTGACATATATTGCTGTAGTCTAGTGTAATCCAAAGATAACAAATTTACCTTCTCCATTTCTTCCCCATCCTTCAGCACAAGACATGATTGACCGCCCTAGCTCCTCATGCAGAAAACAAAGGAAAAAAGAAAAAGGAATATTTGATTTTTGGGGACCAGATATTGAAAATGTGTTCCATGGAGCCATGTCTTATTCTTTCTCATTATAATGGTCCTAAGATTTAGGTTGTATCTGACTACCTGAGCATGATATGTATATGTGCATTAATGTTTTCTATTTGAACCTTTACCCAGGGTACTGACTTGGGAAGATGCTTACTATAACAACAACTGCAAACATGATGCTTCAGAGAGTAAAGGCTCTACTGAAACACTTGAATCCTTACATGATGGGCACTTAGCACATGATCCTCTTGGCCTGGCTGTGGCAAAGATGTCTTACCATGTATATTGTCTTGGTGAAGGGTACGTATTGCCAAATCTGACCTTTTTATTCCAGGGTTTGTCTGAGTGAAAGCTCATCTGACTTAACAACTTAATGTACTTTTTGAACAGGATTGTTGGACAGGTGGCTGTTTCAGGGAAGCATCAATGGATTTTCGCCAGTGATTATGCAATGGATCCCTGTCTTTCTTTGGAGGTTGGCGGTCATAATTTGCTCATTGCACTTTGAATTTCACTGTTTTCCATTTTTTTCCTTAATTGTTTCTGTTTTCCAGATCTGTGATGGATGGCAAGCACAGTTCTCAGCCGGAGTTAAGGTATAGTATTAAAAAATCTTATGGCAATTTCCATGTCGAATGTATTTTTCCTGAACTGTGATGCCTGTGTTTTTCGTCCAGAATTATTTGTTTCTGTGTAGAAGCCTTTTTTGATGGCAGAGCTTATTCTTTTTTACAGACCATTGTTGTTGCAGCTGTTATTCCGCATGGAGTTGTACTGCTTGGCTCCCTGAATGAAGTAAGATAGGTTTGCTGTAATTAATTTATTATTCGTTGAAGTTCAGTATAGCTTTGTTGAAAAATTTGTAGATATTGGGTTTATATATTAAACCTTGAATCTGATTTCTTTTACATTAGACGCAAATGAGTGGTAGTCTAGCCATGGGAAGACACTTTTTTCTAAAATTGAAATGGTGAATTAGTTCTGATTCACTTATTCTTTTTCATATACTAAATTTTTGGATCATTCTTTATGGTTGCAATCCTTAATAATGGGACAACTGTTAAGCTCTTTTTATTCATACTTAGGATAACAGACAAACTACCAAATATGCTGCTGGCAATTGTCCCATGAAAAACATCTAATCTTGGCATTTCAACATCTAATATTGCCTAATAATGTTTTGTTTGTTGTTTGCTTAGGTCAAAGAAGATTTTAAGTTATTGATTCATGTCAGAGATTTATTTTCCTCACTTCAAGATTCTTTAGCATGTCATGTTCAACATCCAATAGAGGGCAGTGTGCAGAGTGTGTTGCAAATGGTATGGACCTCTCTTTCTCTCCATTGGGTATTTTTCTCTTGTCCTGACATCTTCAACTGAGCTAATTTTTTTTTGTTGCAGTCAGATACATCTGCAGAGATTTTTGATCCAGATGTTCTTCAAGAATATGTCCTTGATGTTGACAGAGCTCTAAGTGAGCAGACATATCTCCGCCCTCTCGTTATTCCACCTCACCTGAAACAAAGCAATAATTCTTATGGGACTTCATTGCCTGGTGTCCATCTTGATGAAACAATGATACTGAAGGAGAGAAATCGGTTCCCAGAGGTCATCGACAATCTCAAGCTAATTCAGTCGGTATCTGGGATTCAGCAATCTACAGATCTGCTTAACGACAAAAACTATAGAAGTAACAGTTGTGGTATCCAAAGCGCAGGTACTAGTGCTGGCCAACAGGTTTGCTTATCTTCACAAAGTTGCCTTACAGCAAATAGTACTTCATATGATGTTAAACTTTCAGCTGAGAATACTCGAGTTAGATTCAAGCATGCCCCCACAGACTACCTGAAGTCTTCTGCTTGGAATACTTCTGTATTAAATGGTGAAGATTGCGCTTCTGAACTAGAACCTGACAAATTTGTGCCTTCAAATCCCCTGGAAAAACTGAAGTCAGAACAAAATGCAGATTTTCTGCTACAATTCAATTGCCTGGAGGCTGGAGATGAGTTGAAGTCATCCTTCGTGTTCTCCGCAGGCAGTGAGTTGCACGAAGTTTTTGGGCCAGCTTTTGTAAAGAGCTGCCATTTGTCTTGGGAGGCAGATAGGCTTGAAGACTGTTCTGCTTCTCAAATGCCAGCGATTATGGAGAGGAGTCTACTTACTTCAGATTCTAGCTCGGATAATCTTCTAGAAGCCGTGGTAGCTAACTTTTGTCGTAAGGATGTCACAGTTAAGAGCGCAATGTCATTTTCTACATCTGAATCTATGTTGACAACAGAAAAAATGCCTGAGCCTTCTATTGATACAAACCCTACAATTGGTTCATCCTGTTACTCTATTGGCTGCTCCTCAATTCTGGAAGGGAGCATGCAAAGCTGCTTGAATTCTTCGGATACCTGTAGCATTAGATCATCAGCTAGTGCTGGCAGGAACACATTTGTGAGGCCAATTGAACCAGGTAAGACTAGCAAGAAGAGGTCAAGACCTGGCGAGAATCCTCGCCCTCGGCCAAGAGATAGGCAGCTGATCCAAGATCGCATCAAAGAGCTCCGAGAACTTGTGCCCAATGGATCAAAGGTAAGGCTTCTTCAGTGCATCTATGTAAAACAAAGCTAATTCATGGCGAAGTGCTGGATTTGTATTAAGATTTTTGGAAATATTTGTGCAGTGTAGCATTGACTCATTACTAGAGCGGACGATCAAGCACATGGTTTTCATGCAAAGCGTCACTAAACATGCTGACAAGCTCAGTAGCTCTGCAAAATCAAGGGTAAGAAGAAGCTTCCTTGACTTGTCTAGTTATTAGCTTAATCCAATAGTTGATTCATATTAAACAGATTTGCCTGCTTTCACATCAATCAGCATCTCTTAAGAACTGTTTGATTGTGGCTGCTTGAAATAAAAATATATTGTTTCTTCTTAATGTCACTTAAATCCTCAAATAAAACGAGCAATTGTGAGCGCATTGTGCCCATCCCATTTGGAGCTTATAGAAGTTTCTGCCAAATCCATGAACCTGTAGGGTTGCTGTAAGGAAACAGTAGGATCTGGTTGTGAGCAAGGCTCAAGCTGGGCAGTGGAGGTCGGAGGCCATATGAAAATATGCCCAATTGTGGTGGAGAATCTCGGTGTGAATGGGCAAATGCTAATAGAGGTATGCCTTTTTACTTCTGTAAGGGAGCATGAAAATATATCAGGTTTTCACCCGCTTTTTTGGGCCGCACCCGATGGATATCTCGACCCGAAAAAGGTGGTGAAAACCCGAAGTATATGGACAATGTATGGATGATGGATGATGGTTTGACGGATCCAAGTCCGTCATCTGGCCCATCACTTGCTTAGTCATCCACTTTTTTATTGTCTTTTTGCAAATTAGTTCACTTTTTATTTTTGTAATTTAAAATTTACCGATTTATTTGGCAGATTATATTGTTATAATTTTCGTCAAAATTAATATGATAGATATGCTATTTATTCATTTCTTATATCTAAAATATCTGTTTTAAATATTTCAAACGGGAAAGCTTATTTTTTTCTTCTAAATTTGCTAACATATTACATGTAAACTTTCATCAACCGCTTACAAGTTACAACCTGATCCACCCATTTACCACCCGCGGTTGGTGGATGGATTTCGTGGATGATGGATGAATTGGATGGATCGGATGAAAACAGGTAATGGATGCTGATCATGGTTTGCCCAATCCGAACCCAATCGATTGTCATGTCTAAATTGATGATGGACTAGCATATTTAAACTGGGTGGGACAGCCAAGGGGTTACGTAAATTTAGTATGCAAACATTGTAAGTGGCAACCTTTTTGGTGGAATGGTTTTTTTTGGGGGGGGGGGGGGTGGGGTGCTTTTTTGGGGGGATAACAAACGTCAACAACAGTCAATTATACTGGTGGCCAACTGAGGCCCTCAGAGGAATCCGTTCAGAAACTTTTATTGTGCCTAATTGTTTTTCTTCTGTGTTTACAGATGCTATGTGAAGATTGTGACCATATTCTGGAGATTACAGAAGCTATCAAGGGCTTGGGCCTAACTGTTCTTAAAGGCATGACAGATAATCATGGAGACAAAACATGGATGCGCTTTGTGGTCGAGGTAAAATCTTGAGGTTCTCAGTTTTTACACCGGCTAATTTCTTTCAAGTTCCTTTTGGTTGGGATCATGTGCACAGATCTCATTGTGGTCATATTTTTCTCTTTTCGTTTAAATCTTAAGAAACGAGCGAACATGGCAAAGTAAATCTGAGTGAAAAAAGCAAAATTGTTGCTGAATTGCAAGAGAAACAACGAGACTGAGGAAATTCTGTCAGTCTTACTACTGAAAGATCTTCATAGATTTCCATAGCCACCCTTCATATTCTTTATGCACACTAAAGAGAACTGAATCTAAAGAAAACTTAAAAGATTTACTTGTTTTTTGTCTCAAGTTGATGTCTATGGTCCTGCTCCACTTGGGTGTACCAAGTTTGCCTCTTCTTCTAGTGTGGTAGTGGCTGAAGTGAATTTTGAATGTCAAATGCTGCAGGGTCAGAGCAACGTAAACTTGCATAGGATGGATGTGTTGTGGTCGCTTGTCCAGATACTGCAATCAAAAGCCACTGCCTGATGGCCTACTACTTTGACAGCATATTTTGACATCGCTGTGTGCAAAGTCGTGTGAGTTGTACTATGTTTTATTGGCCGAAGCTTGTCTGACTTAGGTTTTCCTTTGCAATGTTCCTTTTTCTTGATAGCCACTTTGTCAAAAGGTTGTGTTTTTTCATTTTGGGCTTGCATCCTCCCTTCAAGTTTAAGATAACAGCTTGATGGGAAGAAACAATGATGATCCAAGGAATCAGTCTTTTTCATCTCTCTGTTGAGAACTTTTGTGGGCCTTTTGATCTTGAAATGGCTGGTAATTGATCTACACTCTTCAGTGTGCTTTCATGGTCTTTGCTTTGCATAATGCATTACCTGCATTCATATTGAGCTATATCTTGGAATATTTGCTTGGTTACTGAATATTTATTTGGTTACTGAGATCTACTGCCTTGAAAATCAGAATGCCAAAAAAGGGGGAAAAAGAAAGAACATGAAGTAAAGAAATGCAACTGTTGGCTGTTTTACCAGACTTCAGAAACAGAGCAAGGGGAGATCTAGAGGGTATTTATGTTACCCCGGGCTCTTGTTTTTGCTTCAAGTACACGTGTGGGACCATTAATGCTGCTATATCAGCGAGGACATCTGACCCTTCATTCTAGACTAAAAAGCAGAATGGTCCAGTAGTCCAGCATCTTGACCAAGCCATGTCAGATGCTAGAAACTTCATGGATAAAACTAGTCCGAATAACTCTGATATCTATGACGTTTATTCGAATCTGCTTGTTCATATTTCATCTCAGCTCAAAATGGGGAAGGGCAGAATGACCATCCAGACCCTGGGTCCTGAAATAGGCTAAATATTCAGCAGCAGTAGTATCCCTGTACAAGGGGGGATTACTTTCAGACAAGAACTCCTTTATGGGCCCATATCTTCTGTTCTTAGTGCTGGGATAGAAGAAACATGCTGCTGATACCCTTGGTCCATTTTGCCCCAGCTGTACTCTGTGCTCGACACTTTTGAACTTGGCATTCGTCATCAGCTGTGTCCGTTCAGAACACGTAGGGTCAGTGCTCGAGTTTTATGTCAATTTGTTTCTTTTTGGGGGGGGGGGGGGGGGGTGGGGCATACCTGCATTAGATCTCCAAGATTAACTATCAAAGCTCCAGGTCTAGGCGGCATGTCAATCCACCGATTTTGGTGGAAGACCTGGAGGCCTCCAATGTTGTCTTGCAGGAGAACTGTTAAGAAAGATGGATCACAGTGCTTTGTTGTGCCTAAGGTCAGGTGTGGCTGTGGACAAGCAGGGTAGTAGTGGCACACTAGGTTTGCAGTTTTAATACATTCAATTTCTGATAAGTAGTCCTTTGCCAGCCCTAAAGCCTGTGAAAGGATTTCTGAAAGCTTCTCCTTAAGCTCTAGGATATACTCCATGTATCTGCTTATTGCTTTCCTGCAGAAATTAGTGAAAAGCAGCAATTATGTCCTGTGTTATCCCCCCCCCCCCCCCCCCACAAAAAAAAGGACCTCGTAGGGTAAGGAGACTCCTCTAGGGATGACACGAAGGCATGCTGAAGAACACGCGATTAGGAAGAAGGAAAACTTTTTTCTTGCCTTAGGCGACGAAACTATCGCTATTGTGAGAGTCAGGTTTTTTCCCTGTCCTTGCGGCCCCCCCCCCCAAAAAAATCTTTGGCTATACTACTCAACTGTTGGACCATGACTAGTGTTGTGTTTGATCTGGACAAAGCAAGCTCAACAATACAACAAAAACAACAACAACAAACTCTCAGTGTGGGTCTCGCTTTCGCGGGGTCTGGGGAGATTCAGTTGTAGGCAACTTTACCTCTATCGGTATTCCTACCCATAGAGAGGTTGATTCCAAGCTCAACAATACAGAATGTCAAAAAATGACATGCTATGCCCTCTTTTAACCTTTTCCTTTCTTTTTCTTTCTTTCTTTTTGTTTTTGTTTCTTGACCCAGAAGAATATGTAGGGTGTAAGAACAGATGCATGAAACCATCCAAAAAAGGAAAGAGGGGAAAGAGCCGAAGAGGGATAGATACTGACCTACAAACTGGGGGCAATTCATCAGGGTTGAGGTAACCATCACGGTAGTCACAGTTCAAAGAATCTCTCCAGCTAGCAGCTTTTGCCACCAACAGGTTTCCATTGCAGTAGTACCTGACCTTCTGCTTCAAATCCCGCGAATAGAACCGTGTCTTCTCCTCAGTAGGCTGCTCATGAAACCTCCTGATGCCTTCCAATAATTCGTCCATCACAGTTGGGGGAATTCCATGGTTAACCAGCTCGAAAAACCCCCATGTCTCACTGGCTTTCCTTACTTTCTCGACTAGAACACCCCAACTTCCCCCTCTGAAATCTATGACTGGGAACTCTATCAAAAGGGAAGAACCCAGACTCTCACCCTCAACCTCTTGGGTCGACAGGCTTTCTTGCGGATGGATGAAAAATCGGGGAATGCTCGCGATGCCAGAGTCAACAAGCCCTTTAACTCCGGCCTTTGTCTGGTCGAATTCAATCACCTCCTTTGCGCGGTCATAGTCCTGATCTTCTTCATGGCAGGACATGGATGTTGTTGCCATGAGAGTTTAGGTACCTCTAGCAAAAGAAACAAGTTGGGTGGGTGAATGTAAGCTCAGGTATGATTATATTTGGTATTGGTTTTGGTTTTGGTTTTGGTTTGGTACTTACAAGTTGATTGATAGAGTTGTAGAAGTACAAGACAAGTTGTGCCTTCTTAGATTGGATAAATACTTCAGAGTTTGATAAATGCTAACAAACTTAGGCTAGAGGCCAAACTAGATGAGACACCACTTCTTGGCCTTATGCCCACAAGTAACAAGGTTGAGCAAGCCTCATATATATAGCATCCCAAGACTCTTTTTGTTAAACTAGCTTATTTTTGGTTGGGTGTTTATGTAATTGGCTATTTTCACTTAAATTAAATATACAATAGACGAAAATAGCTATTGTTTAGTAACATGAATTATATTTAGTGCATGTCCTTTTCGACTTAGGAAAAGTACTTATTGGTACTTATTGTTGAAACATGCTGAATTATGTTGAAAACATGTTGAAACATGCTGAAACATTGAAGAAAATATAACTAAAAATTTTCAATAAGTACTTAATAGTGTTGAATTATGCTGAATCATACTGAATTGTGCTGAAATGTGCTGAATGCTTTTGATAAGTACTTATCAAAGTCAAAAAGAACATGTCTTTAGTAGACTCAGAGACTTTAAGATTGGTAGTCAAATTATTAATTCTACACTTTTCGCATCTGATGTACTTAAGAACAAACTTCGCAATGAACTTGTTGGTGCAAGGGCAAGTTACATTCTTGTGCCCTTCATCCACCAATAGCTTAATTCATGATATCTATACATGCACAAGGCTCATTTTTACATATGCATGTACGTGTAAATACATATTTTGCCCTAAAAAGTTTGTCCGCCTTAGATATGCAACTTTGTAAGGAGAAAGGGAATATGAATGTAAGAAAATTGGCAACTTTGGATACTGTAGACTAATAAAATTTCTAGATCTGTCACTGCTTGATTTACAAGCTGTAATGAATTAAAATCTAATTTGGAAATTTTGAAAGCAGAATTTTTTTTATTAACGTTTTTTGGAGATTTCTTGCGAGAGAAAAGGACAACTTTGTTAGGAAAAGGAGTATATATGCCAAAAAAGGTTGGTTGAATTAGTCAGAAAGTGCCAATATAGAGAGTTTATTAATTTTAGTGATTTGACATTAATGATAATCACCTGAAATGGACCATTATATTCTCTAGAAGCCTAAAATGTTTGGTAAATTTCCTTAAGGAGAAATCTAGAGATTGCAAATGTACATCTAATCCCACAAATTTGTGCATGCAAGTGCCTACTTTGCATGTGATGTGTTTCAACTCTCTCAAACAATGGTATGAAAAAGCTTTGAAAGAAAAATTTTTCCCAAAGAGAGAAACAAGCATAAATTTTAGTTTGTTTCTTAGGTACCAAAACATACCGTCTAGCAAGTGTTGGTCCGATGGCCAACACTCCCACGTTCCTCCCTGTCCACCCAGGTTCAAATATGGGGGATGCATTTCTGTTTTGTACAGAAATTATGTGTGTTAGAGGTTTGTGGGTCTGAGCTTCTGGCTTGGACTTGATATCCCCTCCCCTGGCCTGTTAAGGTCTACTGATAGAGGCCTTGTGGGTTGACCCGCTTACCTTTGTAAAAAACAAGTACCAAAACATACCTATTATTATGAATGTAATTTATAATTAGTAGGGGTGACAATGGGGTGGGTTGAGCCGTACCCTTACCCATACCCTTTTTCGAAAATCGTAACTGTATCCATCGGGTATTAAAAAATAAAACTCATTCCCATACCCATTGGGTTTTGCGGGTTTTATTTGGGTTCACATAGAAAATGAAAATTAATATCCATATGAAACCTATATCCAAGTACGATATATGTTTTTGTCATTATAAGATTGCAAAGTTGTGATATTTTGGGAATATATTGTTTAGAAATGTGAAATCAAATATATTATTGACTAATTTTTTTGTTAGAACGGTTTGGATTAGACTTAAACCGGAAAAATATTAATCGAAAATAATTTTTTTTTATTATAAAAACGGGTACGTGTAGAGTACGGGTACAGGGCGGGTGAGGGCTATACCCATACCCATACCCATATGCGTTTTCCAATACCCGCCTCATGCCCATTTAAAACCCATTGGGGCGGGTTTTGCGAGTTTTAAATGGGTACGGGTTTTATTGCCATCCCTAATACTTAGGCTATTGGGACACACACTTTTGCTTTGTGCATGAGTTGTGTGTGCTGGAGGCTTGTGGATCTGGGCTTCTCGCTTGGGCTTAACATCCCTTCCCCTGACTTGTCAAGATCAGCGAGGTACCCTATGATAGGGGCCTTGTGGATTGACTTGCTTACCCTTGTAAAAAAAAAGGTACCAAAACATACCTCTTATTATGAATGTAATTTATAATTAGGCTATGTAATAATACTATCAATCGTTCTCTATCATACTTATTAATTTTAGTTCTTAAAGTATTTAAAACTACTATTAGAAATTCTGGCTCTATTAAGCAAAATTAGCTATTCAGCAGTTAAGGTAAATGATAGATGTTTATGTAGTTGATAGCGTTTCTAATTTAACTATTAGCAGATATTTGTTTAGATGAACGGTTAAAATAAATGTGGTCGGTAAATTTAATTATTAGGTTAGCTGATCAATGTAAATTGACATAAAAGAATATAAATACTTTCCAAATACAAATTTTCAAATGATATTTTTTGACCAAAAAATATGAAACACTACTTCTAAATGCCAAAAGCTATACTGTTAACTTTTCATAAATGCTGCCTAAAACGCGAAACACTACTTGAAATGCTAATAAAAACACTAGGTTACGAAACACTAAAAATTGACTGATTAGTGTATTGACTTAATCAAAACACTCAATATTGCTCAAGACGCTATTGCCGAACACAGCCTTAAGTGAACTCTACCAAGTCTATAATCTTTATTTAGAGTTTAATCAAATCAAAAAGGCCATGGGGAAAAAAAAAACCTTTACCGAATGTGGTCCATTTATATATATGTACTTACAAAAATGAAAATTAGATTTTGAAATAGTGGTAATAAGACAATCATAAAAATATGGTACCTGCCAACAACTATTAATTATCACGTTTACATTATTTTTTGGGGGATCAGGTACCGGTCAGGTATATGTTAGTTAATTATATGATTAATATCTATGACAGTGTGATTTAGATCTTACCTAATTAATGCTATATATCTAATTTGTGACACATGGCATGTACATAAATTAACTATTATATTTTAAATAAGTAATTAATCAACCATCACTGACCAAGTTGTTAATATGGACAACGACCAAAAAAAAAAAACAACTCTTGTTTATTGTTCTTGGTATGGCATCACTGTCAATATAATGCTCAACACATGTCTATTATTTGAGTTGTATTCAATAAGTTAAATTGGATAGTAGGTATACATTATTTCAACTGTTAAAATCTTTAAAAGTTGTGTTAGAGATTTGGGTTTAAATCCTGCGTACATTAATTTTTGTGTCTTTATTTACACTCGAAAAAAGTAAATTATATTTGAGTTTTTCTAAATATCGATTCCGATTAATATATTTGACTTTGGATTTGATCCTTCCGTCACTATGTGTATACAATATACACGTGCAGTAAATAGATCATCGGACAAGATTAGTTGTTCATCTGTAATGGAAATTACATTAGTAGGGATATAAGATGAAACATCTCTCGATTGGGTCTCTACTATGATATTGGTACAGCGGTCATACTTTCTTTACCTAAATGAGAACTTGATTTAGCTGCTTTTCTCAAAAGTCGTGAATGCAAATAAAAAATATCTCCGGGATAAGCTTCATGCCCCGGCGGTCTCCGTAATAGAAGAGACATTTGTCGATAAGCTTGTACTTGTTTGGAAATATTATCATAAATGACTAAAATATGTCATTCACAGTACATAAAATATTCAGCCAGTGCCACACCGGTATAAGGGGCATGGTATTGCAATGTAACGGGGTAATCCACCATTTTGGCTGCCACAATAGTGTATTCCATTGCTCCGCTTTCTCGAAAGATAGTAACTACCTGGGTCATATAAGATCGTTTTTGACCAATAGCTACATAATTTGGTAAACTTTTCCTCCCTTTTAGTGTCATAACTAGTATTTCTATGCCGATGTGATGCATGAATAATTTAGTTAATTTTTAATTTTAATAAATATTATAAGTTTTTAATTGAAATTATTTTTTTTGAAAGAAAATATTCCACACTTAGTAGGCCCTAATTTATAGTGTATAATATTTTTTTATGTTTTTCATATTTTTCGAATAATATTAATTATGGCATTAATGTGAGGAACAAGTTTGTATTTTTTCAAAAGAAAAGACAAATCGATTAATCATTTTAGACAATTTATAAGAATAATATGTGTCAAAAGATTAGGAGAATTTATTTTATTTTAATATAAGCGCGTATAGATTGGCTTAATTTGAATGAGATACAACACTAACAAGAATCAATGTGTTTGAATTTAATGGAACACATTTCCATTTTTAATAGTATTTGAGAATTGACATTCATTTATTTTTTCTTCTTTGGTTGGGGCGCCGGGGGGGGGGGGCGGGGGGGGAGGAATGGCTTTGTGCCCTAATTTGCAACAAAAGAAACTAGCACATTGGGTGATGGATACCCTAGGGTTGATTTTTCATGATCGATTTTGACATCTTGAGGATTATTTCTCAAAATGCTTGTGAAAACGAGATAATGATCACGAATATATGCAAAGGAGAAATAGTTTAGGACATCCTCGACTCTCGCTTCGCGTCAAACTAAGGGTGTGTTTGACAATAACGTTTTGGATAGCGTTTGACCAACAAAAAGAATAGGTCCTAAGTGGAATGATTTGATCATTTGAAATAGAATGTGAGTACTTCACTTGTCCAAATGGATTTTCTCGCTTGACACTTTTGCTTACATGGATATGAACAAGGCGACAACCCTGGTTACCCCCCAAAAAGAGAAAAAGAAAAAGAAGTACTATCCTAGTTATTGAGTCCTACTTGAGCTTAGGAAGATTAACTGATTAAGGTATATAAACGTACATCAAAAGAAGATTCTAGATGGACAAAGCAGAAATGGTAAGAGTTTGACATAAACACCCAGGTTAGATACCGAACAATGTAAAATTAACTGATACAGGTGTCAAGACATTCATTAGCAACCAAAACGAATACTTGAGAAGGTAGTTTAAGTATGTAACTTCATACTTGATACATTAAGACAAAATTTAATCGTCATAAATACTAAACATCAACTTTTTTTTTTCTCTAAGAGGATATCTCACAGTAAATCGTGTTTTTTTGGGGGGGGGGGAATTGATTAAAACTGCTTTTCTGATAAAAAAACAACAATAACCATCGGTCAACGTGTGTTTTTTTATGGAAACAAGGTTTCGTGAGATCCAGATTCATGCAACATAAAAAGCAAAAAGGCTTAAAAAAACTTTTATTTTTATCATATTTTAGTAAATGAAAAGCAGCACCTCAATAAATTTGCCATGGTGTTGATCACTTGATTTCCAGTACTTTCAAAACTACTGCCAAAATGGGGAAGAGCTTTGAAACCTCAAACTTGAGCCACTTGAAATGTTCAACATGAGTTGTTTTTCTCAATATTTCATTACACAGTACCTGAAATGGATTCCTTGTCGCCTCTTATGCCTGAGATTTATTCTGCTCCTCTTACCCAAGTTAAAACTTATTTTCCGTCATCATTCTATCTACCCTATGCTTTGTTAGCAGGAATATTTGTAAGAGTAAGGCTGCTTACATCTGGATCTCTAACAACCTTATTGAAGCACAACCCAAACTAAGATTCATTGTTGTATTTTATTGATTCTATGGTTTTACTAATGGGGGATGGGTAGGGATGACAATTACATCCGAGTTTGAGGTACATCCAATCCAATCCAAGGCAAAATAATCCGATCCAAGGAAAATAATATGATTTGAATCCGAGAAAAAAATATTCGAGTCCGATTCCGGCAAAAATAATCCAAGTTCGTGTTGGATTCGGAGGAAAGGTAACATTCAATCGATATTCCAATACGATCTGGCTATTTTATTAAATAATTAAAATTCAAATCTAAAACTTTACAAATCCATAGTCTACGTACCCTTCAAGTTCAAGTTCAAGTTCAAGCTCCAAGCCCAACCCCCAATTTTTGATTTTCGATTTTAAATTTTTTTATTTTACAAATCTAAAGCATATCCTCTAAACTCAATTGTAAGTGCCTAACATCAGCTCCCATTAGTCGCTTAGCCTCTCTCTCTCTCTCAGTCTGACGGCGGCGGCGGCTAGCCAGGAGCCGGCCGACTCCCTATCATTGCACGTTGGCGTTATCTGTCATTGTCAGTCTTCCATAACTTAGTATTAAATGTTTAAATATTTGGTTGGCATGATAGGAAGGCGTATGTTATCGTATCGTTAGGTAGACGAATAAGTTTGCATGGAAAAACAAAATACAAAATGGTTTTCGGGAAAAGAAATCCATTCGGATCGGATTAAATCCGCTACCGATCCGACTCGGATCGGATTAAGAGGTTCCCTCGGGTCCACCGGATTAGATTCGGATTGGATCTTTTGGATCCAAAACGTAATCGGATTCAGATTCCAATGTTCCAACATACGATCCGAATCCGATCCGTTGTCATCCCTTGGGATGGGACTGGTGGGTTGCGTGTAACATCTGAAACTCTGAATTGCGAAGGGATAGCAATGAAAAATTGGTTTTTCATCATATTCAGCCCCTCTAGCAATCTGCAACACAGCGCGAACGAAACTGAGAATACCATCCAATATTCCAGATTTCTAACATTGGCAAAGTGCAAAACTATTTCCTGAACAAAGGAAGAGTATCGAGGACAGAGTTTCCATTTGCTTTGAAACACTCGAGATATTCAGCATGTGTGGTTTCTCTGTATAATGCAGGATCATTATCTGACAGAAGGTCCTTTATTGGCCCGTATGCCCGATCTTTGTTTATGCTGTTTGGATAGAAAAAGCATGCTGTTGACAACCTAGGTCCGTTTCTTCTTGCCAGTACTCTATGCTCGGCACTTTTCAACGAATCATTAGCTATCAGCTACACAAACCACAATCCCGAAAACAATAGTCGAGCTCATGAAGCAGGAGTCAGGTTCATCAATATATAATTGAAGCTAATAAAAACAAATCAAGTACCTGGAGCATATCGCCAATTATTGCTGTAAGAGCTCCCTTGGCAGGTGGGACGTCTATCCAGTGGTTCTGGTGGAGGACTTGGAGACCATCAATGTTGTTTTGTGAAAGAATAGTTAAGAAATAAGGATCTGAATGTTTAGGGGTGCCCATAGCCATATTTGGCTGTGGGCAAGCTGGGTAGTAGTGACCCACCAGCTTTCGAGCTTCCATGCATTGCATTTGTTGAAGGTAGTTACTGTCAAGCCCTAGAGCCTCTGAGAACAACTTACATATTGCATCCTTCAGTTCAATGACATATCTCACATACTCAGACATAGGTCTTCTGCGCAAAATCGGCACAAAATATGAACACATGAGAAACCAAGTCATGACATAAACTAGCTAAACTCAAATACAAGTTGTAAATTATACCTGCAAATAGAAGGCAATGCTTCAAAATCAACTTTGACGTCCTCAAACTGACAAGCAATCGTGTCTTTCCAAAATGCGTACCTGAGGAAGGGGTGTAGAGTTGTGTAATACCAGACCTTCCTCGATGAATCATGAGAGTAGAACTCCTCCTTCAACTCCTTTGGTTGCTCGTGAAATTTGCGTACGCTGTCAAGCGCGTTTTCAATGACAGTTGAAGGAATACCATGGTTGACTACCTGAAAGACGCCCCATGTTCTTGATGCTTGTAGGAGTTCATTGATTATATTCTTACGCCTTTCACCTTGATACCCTTCAAGACTGATTATCGGAACTTGAGTCTGGATGTCATGAGCGTTGGATATCTCATGATGCTTCACTTCTACAGGGACTCTGAAGATTCCAGGAACCTCAGTAATCCCAGAATCTACTAGTCCCTTCACACCAGCCTTTGTTGAAATGAGTTTGGCAAGTGCAATCCCTCTGTCGTATTCAGACTCAAGGAAGTCTGCAGAGTCTCTGCACTTAAAAGATTCCTCCATGTTCAGAAGTGATTGACGGAGAAGTTTAGCGTTCATAGAATTTTGAGCACAAAACAGCAGTGGAGAAAAGAGAAAATTATTGAGGAAGGATGAGGCTACCCAATGCTCTAGAACCGTTGTTTTATTAACTGATTATTCACTGATATCAAAGGGTAAGGCTTCATACATTTGGTTCTCCACAAACACCCCCCCCCCCAATGGGATTCATACCAGATAGTTGTTTGTATTGCTTTTGCTCTGTTATTAATTAAATTGCCAACGGACAATGAAGCTGCACAAGACAAGCACATATAGCTAGTAGGCCGATATGGGCATGTTATCGCTAATGACAAAATTAACAATAGTATAACAGGTTAAACATCAGCCTAATACTTTATAAGTATAAGACAATCAATTTTCTTTATAAAAGAGAAGGGAGCCAAAGAATCCAAATGTGAAAATGTAATTAATAATTCATAGTACAATGAGGATTATTAAACAGAGGTTACTGTGTTTGTCTGCAATAACCAAGTTGAACTAGGAACCTATTGTTTAACTTATCTGTGATGCAGCAGTTACACATGATATACTTTTTAATCCATTTTGTCAGCAAAATGATCATATATGCTGCCCCCTTTCTATAAGCTGATGCAAAGTATGCTACACAGTTGAGTTCATGAATGCCAGTCTATCACTCAGGTCCTCCAAGGTTGAGAACTTCTATGAGAAGAGGAGGTGAATTGTTCATTTTCAGGCATTGAACTTACGAAAACATCATGATGCAGACTAGGGTTTGAAGTTTCAGGGTTAAATATTCTAACTGTATGGTCTTAACTGCATAATTTCGGGCTGAAAAGATAAGAGCTGAGCAAGATTATATCAAAACTACCGCTACTATTACTATCACAACAACAAATGTCCCAGTGTGGATCACACTAAAGGAGGGTTTTGGAGTGTGGTCTAAATGAAACTCGTAACTGACTGACTAATGGAAGACAATAATTCTTGTTGGGTTTTCTTGTAATGATAACATATACAGCCCTGCAAAGAAGATTTGATCCGAAAGGAGAGCATGTATAAACGTAACAAACAAAAGCTACAACACATTGTTCAGAAACCTACATCAATCCAAGTTGTGAATCATCTTTCTTGAAAATTCTGACTCACAAACACATTGACATGGTAGGTATCTTGTAAAGTTGTCTCATGAATCTGTCATGCAACTCAGAATTGGCTCATCACATGCATTTGTTGAAACAAGTAGATTATGTTTAGTGGAACCAGCGGATTATGCACATTGATACCTGCAAAGGAACCAATATGTCGTCCCCTCCGGAGATCACTGATTCTACCAATAGTATTTTGCCTTCCATCTTCAGTTGGCTGCAAATGAAAAGCCACAGATTCAACAGTATCTGGTTAGACACTTCTGCTCAGACAATCAAGAAGCCAAGAGCGAAGCTCGTCTTAAGAAAACCATGAAAACTAAGAGAACTTATGCATTCCTAAAACTAGCCAATTATATTCAAAATTTGAATCAAGCATGTCCCCAGTTACCAGCTATGTTATCCAGATGATCATCATCTCTGTAAGGCTCCACGAATAAGATTATTTCTTCAACTGGCAACAAATGGCCCCCAGGGTATCTCAAATGTTACTGCAAAACTACGTGTGCTTGATAACGCTGTCTCATGCCTTGGCCACATTTTATTGCACACCTACAATTTTGCTGTCAAATCCTTATATTGTTCTCCTAGTCAAAATCAAACTTTATTTCAACCTACATTTGACAACTTAAAGTCAAGTGAAAAATCTCAAACAGTAGCTTTTTTCCCGTTTTCTTACAGTTTTTTTTTCCCCCGAAATAAAAAACGTTCCATTCAAGACGAGCTCACCTAATATTACGAATAGAAGTCAATTTTACAACTAGTAATTACCCAGGTTAGAACATAGAGGTCCAGGTTGTTTTTTCTTTTCCTCCATAATGCAAGGAGCATAATTAGGCTTCTGGAAGGTCCCAATTCCTACAGAGGTGGGCAAGTCCACACTTTCTTCAAGAGCCAACAATATGGGAGGTGAATAGAGTCAAGTGAGTAACCTCACTGTAGGTTTACATAAGATGATTTCATTCAACAGGAACTTAAATATTGTTGGAGTGTAAGGCTGTAAAACCTGAAAATGCCAACAACAACAACAAAGAATTCCCACTATGGGTGCCGCTTGCACGGAGTCTGGAGAGATCCAGATGTAAGCGGTTTTACCTTTGTAGCAATTGTAGGTATTACTATCCACAGAGAAACCGGTTCCAATTAACCCACAAAAAAAGGATGTGTTTTTCTAGCAGCTAATTTGTAGTTGCTACCCACCAACCTCCTACACCAAGGTACCACTATTGCCTTGGTGTTTCTCATTTTGCATGGCTTCAATTTGATTGCTCCCTCACATAAAAATGGGCTGAATGACCAAGCCATCTGTGAGAAACTTGGCCTTGATCATCATCCCCCAAATGATGCAAATCAATCCACATCTCCCAGGCTTCCTACCACTCAACATAACTACCATGCTATACCCTACAAATCAAAGCAGGATCCACTTTACAGCTAATGATGTCTATGGACACTGTTAGCCCAAACAGTTATTACAAACTTCATATAAAAATCATTGGAAATTAGAAAGTTTTACAAAATTAGAAAGTGGGCACAGTTGTGAGATCGAACACACTCCAAATTAAGCTGACCTGTGTTTTTCCAACCTCTGTTTTTCTCTTTTCTTTCTTTCTTTGTTTAGATTTTTATCACTTAGCTAACAAATGTATCATACAAAAGCTAAGGACATATACAGTGGTGAGCCGCAATTTTGGCTTATAAGGGGGTCTATTTTTTCCACATCAATTTATGAGCCAATTTTTTAACGTACAAATTTTACTCCCCATAACGTGAAGTTTACAACTTTGACTTACAAAATAAAATAAATATTCATTTACACATTCTGCATCACACAACTTTCCTTTTAAATCAAAAAAAGAAAAACCTAATTGAACCAAAAAAAACAAAAAAGAAAAGAGGAAAGGCCTTGAGCCGGCTTGTGGCTTGAAGTCTTGCTTGCGAGCGGCTCGTGGGCTCAAACGCTGCACACATGACGAGCAGTTCAGCCCGGCTCCCCAGATGCGCGACCCGCGCCGTGCATGTGCTCTGATAACTTGTACAAATATATGAAACTATATTTACAAGTTGGGATGAAATAGTGCTGACATTCGCCATCACCACACAAATTTTCTAGCTAAAAGACAATGGTGCTAGAAAGCCACCATAGTGAGGAATTGAAATTTTGCACATTTAATGAGCTTAACAGGGTTTAACTCTTAGAACACTTGTATTAGTGATCTATATTTTTAGATCATAAGTACGGGCCTATACTTTTAATATGAATCATATTATCCTATAATTCAACTTTTTCTCTCCCTTTTGCATCAAATCAATCACCGATTTAGATTAACAAATAAAATATTACTCATGGACCTAAATTTGAAAGATTTAATTAGTTTTAGCTTTTTATTTTGTACTATTTATTAATGTGCTTGCCCAAAAAAAAGGAAAAAATGTTGTGCGCTGATCACCGCAGAGAATCAGACCACTGGGCAAGCCATGTGGAACACTGAAGCAAATGGTATTTTGGGCTGTGAGCCTTCCTTTTGGATCGTATCCAAGTAATGCAAGTGCTCTTATTTTACCCTGCAAAGCCTTTGATCTGTTTTTTTCCCCCATCAATATAGGGTCTTTCTTTTCGTAGCTAAATTGCAAGCTTGGAATGGAAGGAAATGAATTACAGTAGAAACGAATGAAATAGAGTAGGAAGGAGTGATTTTTTTTTTTTCTTGCATGAGAGTAGGAAGGAATAGAATGGATATGAGAAAGATGAAATTATTGATATCAAAGTATAAAGGCAGGTAGAAGGGAATGGAAAAGTGGTATTTATCTTTAAACAGTGAAAAAGAATGGTATTTGTCAAAGTAATGCACGTTCTCTTTTTTTGTTTTTTTTGGGTCTCATCTGCTGCTAAAACTTGGGGTTTTGGTGGGAGTCACAAACCCTGTTTGGTAAAATTAACTGTTTAGATAGTGGATAGCAGTTTACATAGCGAATAGCATTTTAGATAGTAAATAACATTTCAAATTTAACTATTGGCGGATAGCTATTTAGATGAGCAGTTAAAACAAATGTGTTTGGTAAATTTAGTTATTGAATTAGCTGAATAAAATTGATATAAAAGGATATAGATAATTTTCAAGGATAATATTTTTTTCTTTTTTTTTGGAAACAAAACTATAAATGTTAGGGCATGTTCTTTTCATGGGTAAATAAAGGTTGCCAAATGAGTGAAGTTGGTAAAGATTGATAGAAATATAAATGAGTGGGGATTCATTTATGAGAAATTTTGAAAGAGATGGGTAGCAGATGGTAATAGTTGGTATAAATTAGTAGAAATTGGTCGAAATCGATTGAAATTGGTTGAAGTAGGTAAAGATTTATATTTTTTTTGTTAGAGTTGATAAAAATTAGTAGAAGTTAGTTGAAGTTGGTAAAAGAGGATTCAGTAACGGAAAAAACAAGCCCTTAGTGTTTGATATGTGTTTCGAGTAGCAAGTTGGACGAATTAAAAAACTAACTTCACCTTTCAAAGCGAGTGTTTATTATTTCTCATTAAAAAAAACTCTTTATTTATTTTACATTTAGCAAACTATCTATATTTTTATATGTTAAATTTGATTTATCTATAAATCCAACAGCTAAATTTACATATTGTATTCTTCTCAAAAGTATAGGTTAGTAACAACCTGCTAAACGATAAAGTATAGCAGCGGTCGAACGTCTATATCATACTTCCAAATGCACACATCAAAAGAGTCACGTAAGCATATAATAATCTGCTGATTGTCAAAGTATATCGTCTTCAATCAGTCTCATGAATAACAAGGTTGGAGCATTAATTAAAATCTTAGAACTCTGCTTTTTGTTTTTTAATCAAAAGAAGAGGGGAGGGGTATTATCAAGACAACATCACTAAAAATAGACAATTAGAATCAGTCCAAAACAGGCCGCAACTGTAAATTAATGACGGAGAGACTAAGTATTTGTCCATACCCAAAAGGGGGCCCGAACAACCAAAACGCGCACTTCACGTGAATCACGTCACGTCACAGCTGACGAGGAAACGTTTCTGCTGTAATTTCAAAAATCAGAACTCAATGCAAAGACAAAAATGTTTTATGGAAATTTTTGAATGAACAAGTCAAGTCACAAAATCAATTTGCATGAAAGATTCCTTATACAAAGGGCATGTTCTTTTTGTGGATAAACTAAAATTGGTAAAAAAAAAAGGTTAAAATAAGGTGAGTTAGATTGAATTTTTTTATGTAATAAATTAAACGTAATTAAAATAATAAAAGTGGGTTGAAGTGGTTGAGATTGATATTTTAAAATTGACCCCCCGAAAAAAACAGACCCCAAGACTCGTTCTTTTTAACTTGTTACAAATTACAAGTATTTGTTAACAGTTGATGTTGATTAATACTTATCAACATACATTGGCACCAATGACTACTTAATCATTTTTTTATTCATAATTATTTAATAACTAGTACTGATAAGTATTCATCAATACTTATTGCCACTGACAATTAACACGTATCAGCATAGCATACAACATTAGCTAATGCTTATGCATTTATTTAGTTGTAATTTTCTAATAATCAATACCGATCAACCCTAATCAATACTTAGCAACACTTATCACCATTGACTAGCACCAACGAACTCTTATCAGCAAAGATATGCATTTCTCAACACTGGTAAGTTACTTATAAAAAATTCAAAAGAATAGTCCTAACGTTAATTATATGTGACGCACTAAGGTGAACTTGCTCGCTGTCATTTCTCATATGAAAACGTTAAAAAAAAAAAAGAAGATAAAACTAAATTGGTCGTATTAAGGTTACTGAAACGTGATGCAATTCCTTCATCAATCTTCTTCGACATTATTGTTGTTCTCATGGACAGTTAACATATTACTCAATATCTAACGTTACCATCTTTCCCTAATTTGATTAAACAATTATTTCTTTCACAAATATACGTGACACACTCCATAAACTAATTAGTATATATTAAGTGAATTAACATGTAATCAAACGTGTACGTATAACCGATGAAATCTTAATCAAGTGATTAAGATTGAGGTCATAAGTACATTAGGTCTCATGTTCGATTCCCCCTCCCTTATTGTATTATACTGCATTCATGGCTAGCTCGTTTAAACCAACAAAAAAAAAAAACATGTATGTATATGGTCAACTTTTGAGAACCCGATTAAGACATGTAAACAATAATATAAAGCAGTGATAGAATATTGAGACTTAACTAGAAAAATAATGTTATGTACTTACCAAAATCCTCCCTCTTTGCTCCTAATTAAGCAGCTTTCTTAGAGGTGTTGTTTCCATTATAGTTCAGTCTAGAACTTGAGTGGTTTTAACGTGATGATATACATGCATATAAGTATATATATCGTTATGGAATAGAAGGATCAAAAGAGGACGACACCTAGCTAACCGTTATCGTGCATGTAGTACAACAAAATGGGGCACTACCTCTCGGTGTCAGTCATTTGTTTTCAATTTGACTAGGGAATAGGGTTGCAATTTGGCTTCACTACACTCGTTCTTAGTTTTTGCCTTATCATCACTTTGAAGGTGACCTCTTCAGCTATATGCATGATGCATGGAATGATCAAATTTAGATCTTGGTATACTAGTGTCAATATTGACGGTCGATCTACTCGTAATACTGTAAATCAATCTGAGAGTTATGATATGGAATATTGTTTGAGTCAAATTGTGTTTCTAGATCTAAATATGTATCTATTAGTGAACAATATGATTATTATTCATATACAGAGTGGATTATGTTATTAAGTATTCTTAGAAGTATTATTGCACTGAATTATGTCATAGCAAAATAACACACGAGTTGGTCTTTGTAATGTAGTTCCATCTCTAGCTTGCATAAGAGGTCCTTGTTAGAATCATATCTGATCGATTGTAAATTAATTCAATTAAAGGTTTTATCTCTCATGAAATACACTTATGGTCAGTGACAAAGTCAGGAATTTCGGGGAGGGGAGTTGGAAAATAGGGAGTGAAGACATGATGGAGGAGGGTTTTTCGATGAGGGTTTTTGGTCCTTGAGATTTTTTTTGGAATGATTGAAAAGGATTGGCAAGACTGGAGAAAGATTAGGAAGAGTTGGAAACGGTTGGTAAATATGCATTTATCAACGAAAAAAAGGCCCTTTAACCTATTATCAAGAGAATATTTTTGGCGGTCACTTGTTTAGACAAGCCATGTCATAGTGAAAAGCAATCAAGAGAACATAGTCTTGTTGAAGTGCTAAACAATATAAGCAATTAATATATAGAAGAATCATGGAGGATAAAACAAAACATAACTACAATTAACAAAAGTGATGAAATATAATAAAAAATAAACCAATTTATTTTTTATGTTAATGACCATTAGGATCTACCTTGATCATACTCATTGGCAAAGCGACTATCCTTGATTCCTTTCTCACAAGTGTGTTAGGATGGGATGAACGCTAGTTTCAATGAAGATTCTTTAGAAAAACTTGAGTAGCGAACCGGGTAGATCGAGTTTTGTTACTTGAAAGCTTATCTTTAAAAAAATAGAAGAGGGAGAAGAGAAGTAAGAGAGAAGGTTTGTTTCTTAAGTCATTTGTGAGGGGTTATTTATGGTGGGCAAAAATCACTTTACCAAGAAATGACTTCAGTAAGAAAATGGTGAATTAAATAAAATAAAAATTAAGAAGAATCATTCAAAAAATCACTTCAAACCAATTTTTATCACAAGTTAGCATTTGATTAGGTGTTTGACTGAATGAAATATATAACACGTGCGTCAATTCATAGAGTGTAGCCAAGGGCCCAAGGCAGTTTGTATATTTGCATAATAATTAATATACTCCTTTTTTATTTTCTCTCTTTCTAAAAAAAGTATTGCTCGTTTTAAATAATTAATTAAAAACTCTTGGTTAATATTTGTCACTAATTTTAATTTGCATGTCCTTTTATTCTATTAAACAGTTACTAATTAAGGTTCTGTTCTCTTCGACTTATTTTATCTGAATTTATTCTGAATTGAACGTATCTGAACTTATTTTAAACTTATTTGCTCAACTTATTCTTAACTGATTTACTGAACTTATTCTGATCTTATTAAGAACAAATTTATGAACTTATTTGCTGAACTTATTCTGAACTTATTTGTCGAACTTATTCTGAATTCAAACTTATCTAAACTTCATTCTTCAAAAAAAAAATAAAAATCCAGGAAAACAAGACCTAATTAATCAAAAAAATAAATGATGAAGCCATCACATTTTTTTTGCACAAAGATAATAGTAGCCGGCTAGCCGCAATGGTAATAGTGGGAAAAACAAAATAGCAAACCAAGACTAGCTTTCAGGCAATTAAAATTGGTAGGAGTCATCCCCAGCAAGAGAAGGAGGGGGGGGCTTGCGCTTTCAGGCAGCTTTGGGACAACAGGTGCCACCATAGGGCTCGCGAATCACGGTGGGTTGTACATTGTCCCCATTGAGCCCTATGGTGGCCGCCATAATCGCACAAACACGGTCATGTGGTCGTGTGCCCCAGTATTGGTCGGTGAACGAGGGTGGAGGGAGGCCGTGGCTGATAAAGGGCCGATGTTGTGCCAAATTGACCACGTTGGACTATAATTAAACGGCTAGTATTAATAGTTCACAATTCTTAATTTAACTGGGTTCTCAACATACCTACATACATACATATATATATATATATATATATATATATATATATATATATATATATGTTGAGTTTATAATAAGTTCAGTAAATAAGTTTATAAATTTGTTCTTCATAAGTTTAGAATAAGGTCTAGTCCTCTTCCACTTTTTTTTGGAAGAATAAATTCAGATAAGTTCAGTTCAGAATAAATTCTGAATAAGTTTGAAATAAGTTTAGCGAATAAGTTCAGATAAAATAAGTTGAAGAAAACAGGACCTAAGTTCAGAATAAATTTAGTCAATAAGTTCATAATGCGTTAAGATAAGTTTAGTTCATAATAAGTTTAATAACTAAGTTCATAATGCGTTAAGATAAGTTTAGTTCAGAATAAGTTTAGATGAAATAAGCAGAGGAGAACAAGCCTTATTCTGAAATTAGATCATGTTCTCTTCAACTTATTTTTTTGAATAATAAGTTCAGACAAGTTTAGTTCATGATAAATTCAGTATATAAGTTTAGAATAAATTTAGAATAAGTTCAGCAAATAACTTCATAGTAAGGCGTTATTCTCTTCGACTTGTTTTTTAAAGAATGAGTTCAGAATAAGTTCAGTTTCAGAATAAAGGCATGTTCTCTTTGTCTGAACTTATTCTGAACTTTATTTACTGAACTTATTCTGAACTATTCTGAACTGAACTTATCTGAACTTATTCTAAAGTTATTCTGAAGTTATTTACTAAACCTATTATTATGAACTTTCTGAATTGAACTTATCTGAACTTATTATGAACTTTCTAAACTAATCTTATTTTGAACTGAACTTATCTTAACTTATTTTGTCTAAAAATAAGTTGAAGAGAACATGTCGTAAGTTTAGAGAATAAGTTCCGAATAAGTTCAACCAATGAGTTTATAAACTTATTCTTAATGAGTTCCGAATAAGTTTAGAATGAGGTCATGTTCTTTTTGACTTATTATGTTTGAACTTAGGGTCTGTTCTCTTCACCTTATTTTGTCCCAATTTGTTCTGAACTGAACTTATCTTAACTTATTCTGAACTTTCTGAACTAAACTTTGTTATGAACTATTCTGAACTGAACTTGTCTGAACTTATTCTGTCTGAAAATAAGTCGAAGAGAACAGACCCTAAGTTCAGCAAATAAGTTTAGAATAAGTTTAGAACAAGTTCAGTAAATATAAGGGTTTATTCTCTTCGCCTTATTTTGTTTGGACTTATTTTGAACTGAACTTATCTGAATTTATTTTGAACTTTATTTACTAAACTTATTTTGAACTATTCTGAACTGAACTTATCTGAACTTATTCTGAAGTTATTTACTAAACTTATTATTCTGAACTTTCTGAATTGAAATTATCTGAACTTATTCTGAACTTTCTAAACTAAACTTACTCTGAACTGAACTTATCTGAACTCATTCTGTCCGAAAATAAGTTGAAGAGAACAGACCCTAAGTTCAGCAAATAAGTTCGTAATAAGTTTAGATAGGTTCAGGCAAAATAAATCGAAGAGAATTGAATAGAGCTTAAGTTCAACAAATAAATTCTGATAAATTCAATTCAGTGTTAGTTATGACAAAATGGCTATATTAAGACCCATATGAGTACAAAAAAGTTGCATTTGGTATAATAACTAAACAATGCCAAAACATTGTGAGATGTGTAACTCTCTCATGTATATTGTGTCCGTGGGTGGGGAAGGAATATTGAATTGGACGAGAGAGTGGAATAGGCGACCACGTAACGTAAGCATTGCAATCTGCCGCGGGAACGTTGAGTCGTTGATCATTTTTCATTACAGGGATAGAAAAGATGACGGTGCTGCATGCATGTTAATCATGCACAGGCTTATTTTCTTCCCATTCACATGAATTATTATTTCAATTATTATTTCGTTTGGACTTGACTAATGTGTCATTTAATTTGGTTTTGAGTTACTTAGGTTAACTTCAGATCAGATCAATGTTTGGATCAGTAAGATTCGGTTCGATTTCAGTTTTAGATTAGATCGTTTTCTATTCGAGTTGATTTTGGGTCGGTTGATAATAAACTTGTCTTGTCAAGAAAAATAGTTAAATTGTCCGAAAAGGTAATTTTCAATTGAGGGTCGACCTTGGATAAGCTATTTCAGGTGCTAGTTTGGGTCAGAATGTGGGTCATTCAGTTTAGGACATTTTTTGCTAGATATAATCGCATTATTGTCTAATTGACTCACACCTAGGACCAACGAGATTCAATATCATCTCATATATTTAGAAATATTTGGATATATGTATGTTTAAAAGTTTCGATAATATATACGTAGAAGCGTATTTTGCAATTGTAATCACAAATTACAAAGATTGAATTTTTATAGATTCAATTGGGTTACAATCTCTATAGATACAAATTCCTCTGATTCTTTCTCTCAAGGATAGATTTTCCAACCCTTGAAACAAAGGGGGTGGGGACCTATTTATAGGAAAACCCCTCCTCCCAAGTCAAGATAGGATTTTGGGCCTTGACCTAGGTTTTGGGCCTTTCAATCAGGCCTTACCGTAGGCTACCTGACTTTCATTTGTTTGACTTTGACTTTTGAATCTTCCGGGCTTGAACCGAGTATTGACTTGGAAGTCGCCTCGAGCTTTAACCGGTCGTTGACTTGAGAGTCATTTTTGATGTTTTGACTTGTGAGCCGATGTTAACTTTGACCTTTGACTTTTGACTTTGACTTTGACTTTTGATCGCGCCATCACTTGAACGTTGTTCGGGCTTTTAGGTCGTGGCTTGACTTGGTAGTCGTCTTGAGTCTCGATTTGGGGCTTTGACTCGAATTTTAACTGATCCCGGACTTAGTTTTGGTAGTCATCTGGGTTTCATCTTGGACTTGAGTTGTGAGTCTTTGGGCTCAATTAAATTAATTAAAAGGGTTGGCCCAATTAACTAATTTAATTTAATTTTGGTACGGCACAAACAAATTTGAGTGCCTACAAATTGCCCCCTCGAGACAATGTCACATACGAGACTTGTTGTGTTGAGAGGTGACCGATGTCTCGAATTTTTTTGAAACACGTCATTTCAAGTGCCCATTTCGCTACGTGATTCATTCCCAGCTTTTAATACACCCTTGGGCTAAGCCCAGCTTCTCCTCGTTCTTTGTTTTTAATTCGCCCTTGGGCTAAGCCCAGCTTTCCTTCAGCTCTCTCTCTGCCTTCTTATTATATTTTTTTTCTTCGCGGGCCTGGTGGTCTCTTGGTCTGTTTTTGTTTTTCCTTGCTTCCTTCTCTTTTGTTTAGGTTGGGTCGGTCTTTGCTTCCTTCCCCCAGCCAAAGCCTGATTTTTTTTTTTTGGTTTCACTTAAGTGCCACACGCTAGACACGTGACATAGCCACTATTCCTCCTCCTTCTTCCTTCATCCTCGGCCAGCCACCAACATACCCTTGTTCTTCATTTGTTTGATCAGTCATTAAACGCCAAGCAGCTTGTTCTGCACAGCCTTCTTCGAGCAGCCACCACCAGAGCCTCAATAACCTACTGCACAGCCACTCTTACTCTTCGGCAACCAGCTGAACTCAGAAGCCTCGAAACCCACTGGTGCTGCCCCGGTCACCAGCCCCCTTTGCTTTGTAGCTGTTGTTGATTGAGAGTGGGCGTCCTCTCCCTTCAAAGTTTGATCCTTTCACCCCCATTTTCAGTCCTGCCCATCAAAGGTACTGCCTTTTTTTTCTACTTTTTTTTTTTGCATCATCAGCGTTCAAGGCTTCGTCAGCAGTTTAGAAGTATTAGCTTCTGCTTGCTTGATGACAACTTGCTTGGTGATTTCCTAACATGATGGTCATGATCGGAGATTAGAGAAGTTTTTGCTTGACGAAAGAACCTGGTGCATCTGACGGGTGAGGTTTCTTTTTTTTTTTTGGTTTTTTTAGTTGGTGGGGCTGGCATTATGTGGGATGAGGAGAGAGAAAAGTGGGGAGGAAGCCATAACTCGTGATGGGTATGGGGATAATCCATATTCTGTTTTTTTTTTTTTGGTGGGTATGGAACTTTGGATTGGGAATGCTTCATGCTTGGTTTTGATGGTGTGGGCAAACTGGGCATGTGTGTGAGGAAGGAGAAGATGAAGGCAGCCTCTGTTTTTTCGTTCCTCTGTTTCTGCGTTTCATTTCTCTGCAACAATGGAAAATTAATGTCAAATTTCCCCAAAGTGCTGCGTTCTCTTTTGCTTGCACAATGATTCAATTATTGCTGCTTGGTGCTTCCCAGTTGCCTTCGTGCTTCCACTATGATTCAAGCTTTTTTTCTTTTTTTTTTTTTGGTGGCATTGAGCTTGCTTGCAATTTGGTGATGTGGGAATCTCAGATGTGGCTTGGCTATGGAGAAATAGTGAACGGAGTAATTTTTGAAGAGGTTTTTTTTTTTTTGAGAATTTGGATTTGTTTGTGATGTGGCTCTTTATGGACGTTTGCAATGTTGTATTTTGGTCTTGAAATACTTGCTAACATTTGCAACGTCTTGCCTTGAAGAGCTTGCTAATTTTTTTTTTCTTTGGCCATGAGCAATAAAAGTTATAACTTTGGCTAAAAATGAATCCATAGGAAACCCTTTTATTAGACTAACGAGTCTTCTCATGCCTGCTTAAGCCATTGTAACGTTGCATTCATTTATTGTTGCATTTTTTTGCGTATTACGATATCATGCTCACTGCCTGAACGATCGCATTTTGTCGCTTGTGCTTTTTTTTTCTTTTTTGAATGCAGAGACCCCCCTTTTTTTGTTGCGCTTGTATTGCTGCTTGTGTAGGTTGAGGAGTCATCTGAAGAACCACTTGCGACACGGTTCGCTGCTTGGCCAAGGGCCTTGAACGAAACTGATACGCATAAAAGTGGTATGAAGATTCGAAGAACCACTTGCGACACGGTTCACTGCTTGGCCATGGGCCTCGCACGGAACTGATACGCACAAAAGTGGTCTGAAGATTTGAAGAACCACTTGCGACACGGTTCGCTGCTTGGCAAAGGGTCTCGAACGGAACTGATACGCACGAAAGTGGTATGAAGACTTGGAGAACCACTTGCGATACAGTTCGCTGCTTGGCCATGGGCCTCGAACGGAACTGATACGCACAAAAGTGGTATGAAGATTTGAAGAACCACTTGCGACACGGTTCGCTGCTTGGCCATGGGCCTCGAACAGAACTGATACACATGAAAGTGGTATGAAGACTTGAATAACCGCTTGCGATACAGTTCGCTGCTTGGCTTAGGGGCCTTGAACAGAACTGATACGCACGAAAGTGGTATGAAGATTTGAAGAACCACTTGCGACACGGTTCGCTGCTTGGCCACGGGCCTCGAACGGAACTGATACGCACAAGAGTGGTATGAAGACTTGAAGAACCACTTGCGACACAGTTCGCTGCTTGGCCATGGGCCTCGAACGGAACTGATACGCATGAAAGTGGTATGAAGATTTGAAGAGCAGCTATCGCGGCAATTGACGAACATTTTGATTGATTTTTCTCCACGCTTCCCCCTTCTTTAGCATTGTTTAAATGCCGCTTTGTTTATTGGTTTCTTTCCTGAAAAAGAATTAACTTTATGTTTTTCTTCTATTTTCAGGTGGTTCATAACGGTGTAAGCCGCGATGAGAAACTTGGCGGCAGAAAGGTGATATCTTGATCTCTTCTCTTTCATGCCCCCCCCCTTTTGTTGTGTGATGTGTTGACTGCACTTGGTAATTTGTTGAAGCTGCATTCGTACTTATGGGTACTTGCAATTTTCAATAAGATCAAGTTGTTACGTAGTTCAACCAAGCATCCCTTTTTTTTTCATTTGTTTTGTCGTTCACAGTTTATACTCTTGCGGCCAGGAGTATTACAAATGAATTTAACTTGAAAGAACAAGCAGTTTAGGCTCTTACTTAGGAGCTTTCCCTTTTTTTTTTTGAATGTGTGAACTGTTTAGCCTCCTGTTCGGGAGTCTTCTTTTTTTTGAATGTGCGAATAGTTTAACCTCTTGTTTGGGAGTCTTCTTTTTGAATGTGTGAACAGTTTAACCTCTTGCTCGGGAGTCTTCTTTTTGAATGTGCGAACAGTTTAGCCTCCTGTTCGGGAGTCTTCTTTTTTGAATGTGCGAACAGTTTAGCCTCTTGTTCGGGAGTCTTCTTTTTGAATGTGCGAACAGTTTAGCCTCCTGTTCGGGAGTCTTCTTTTTTGAATGTGCGAACAGTTTAGCCTCTTGTTCGGGAGTCTTCTTTTTTGAATAGGAGTTTTCTTTTTGAATGCATCTGAACTTTGGGTGTTTTATTTTTGTGGTGAACAGTTTAAGCTCTTGCCCAGGAGCTGATCGAGCATTTCTTCAAGGGAAGTCGCCGACATCGTTGCTTGCGTCGCAGTTGGAAGAAGCTTGCTCCTTAGTTCTTTCTTTTGAACTGGCCTGAGCCCCATGGCCAGTGAGAACTAGGACGCGCCTCTTTACTTTCAACGAGTCGTCCACCTTCACATCCAAAGTGGAAACACGCTTCATGCGTGAAGGAATTGAACTTTGGATTTCATTTGTTTTGCCAAGGCAGTTGAACATTGAATCCTTCTTTTGTGAATGCGGTGAGCTTGACGACATTTTGCCTATCTTGATTCTGGCGAAGACCGAGGGTTTAGGTTGCTCATCCTTTTTCAACCTATGGAAGACAGAGGGTTTTGGGATTTTACCCTTTCCAATCCTTCTAAACACAGAAGGGCGTTGGCGCGACGTTGATGGCTTCAACCTGTCGAACACTGACGTGTTGGGGTTGGTCTTGGCATTTTCACTCTCATTATCATCAACCTCTTCAGCTGTGATATATTGCGTGAGGACTTGCTTGTCCTTACGTCGCCCCGAAATCCTCACAGGTTGGGGTGATCCGTAGCTAAGACCAACTTTAGGTGTTACAGAGTTGCCCCCTTGACTTTGTACAACCCTTTGCGTGCTGTCAAATCCGTAGGGCTTAGCTTCGATCTTATGACCCAAAGACGTTGGCTGGCCGAAGTCATGGCTGGACCTTTTCATTAACTTGTGCACATTAAGATTACACCCATCATTGATGCGCATCTTTGACAGCTCACCGTCTTCTTGGAGCAAGCCTTTAGAAGTGGCAACAAAACCCGGGAGAGAAACCTTGGTCAATTTGTTTGGGTTCGCCCTATGAACCGGAAGCACACCCTTTTCTTTAAGAACGCGACAGCTTGCTTCATTGAACTTGCGTCCAACCTTAGTTGCACTTTTAGAATTTGTACATTTGAAGACTGACGCCACTGAATTTACCGCGACATTTGCTTGCTTGACGGACGAGACTGGAATTGTCATCTCATGCTTTTCTTTCTGTTGTTGTGGTTGGATGCTGTCATCACCATTTTCTTCATGAGGGACATTCTGCTCTTCATTTATCTCGTCATCGTCAATTTCAAAACATGAGGTTGTGTAGACAACCACACTATCAAAGAAGCTCTTTATGAAATATTCTCCTGAGCCCTCTAGCACGTCAACATGATCCATTTCACAATCTAACTCACCAGCCTCTTGCATTGTGACGTGGCCAACTTCTGCTGTTTCATCCAAATCTAAAATGATTCTCCCTTCCTCAGCCAGTCGCATGATGCGTTCCTTGAGTGTAACGCACTTCTCAAGAGAATGACTAACGATTCGATGGTATCGACAGTATTTAGGGTCGGCGGTCCTCCCAACTTCTTCTGTGCGCTTTGGCTTGGGTAGTTCGATGACACCCTTTTCGAGTAAGTCATCTAGCATACCTGACAAATCTGAGTCAGGAAATTGATACTTCTTTTCCTGAAGTTCTTTTAGTGTGGGACGCTTATTTGACACAACCTTGAACGATGAGCTCTTCTTGCCCCCTAGTTTTGGCTTTTCCAGAATGCGAATTGGTTGACTTGTAGAGGTGGACATTACTTCTTTGGTCATGCCCTTAGAAAAGTTAACATTCTTATCGAACTCAACTTTGTCCCTTTTTGATTCAGTAGAATAGAAGGAGTTGGTGCGACGACTAGCTATTGTCACCTCCATATCATGCGCCTTGGTCGCCAATTCTTGAAAAGTTCTAGGTTTGCTCATTTGTAGGACGTACAGCAAGTCCCAGTGCATGCCTTGGGTGCACATTTCGACGGCGGACGCTTTAGAGAGTCGATCCTTGCACTCGAGGCTAAGTGCGCGCCAACGGTTGATGTAGTCAAGAACTGGCTCGTCCTTCCACTGTTTTGTGTTTGTCAGCTCAGTCATGCTGACAATGCGCTGAGTGCTGTAGAACCTGTTGAGGAAGTCTTGCTCCATTTGTTCCCAGCTATCAATGGATTCAGGTTCTAAGTCGGTATACCAGTCAAAGGCAATACCTTTCAATGTCCTGACGAACTGTTTCACCATAAGGTCGCCGTCAGTCCCAGCATTGTTGCACGTCTCAATGAAGTGCGCGACATGCTATTTTAGATTGCCTTTCCCATCGAATTGTTGGAACTTGGGGGGTTGGTAGCCGTGGGGCATGCGAAGAGCATCCGCCCTCTGAGTGTAAGGTTTGGTGTATAAGTGAGTTCTGTGCGAACCTTCACCTAGCTGCACCTTAACAGCATTTGCTATCAAGTCTTGGATTTGCTCAATGGTCATTGATCCAGATGACTTGACATGTTTAGGGGTTCCGCCTTTTTTTGACTGCTTCTCGCTGTCAGAGGCTTCAATGTGGATGGACATTTTTTCTGAGTCTTCACTTTCTGAGTCCTTTGTGAAAGATTAAGCTGACCGTTTTTCTAACTTCCTGGTCAGCTTAATAATCTTTTCTTCTTGAAGCTTAATGCGCGCTTCCTTTTCTTCGTTGTCCCTGGTGAGTTTTTCTAGGATGGCTTTCATGTTAGCCATCTCCTCTTCCAGAGTGGTTGTGCCTGTCATCATGGCCGACATGACAACAGTTTTGGTGGACTCAACTTCAGTCTCTGACATGCGCGCCCCCTTCGGTGAGGGCGAAATAGAGTTACTGCTGTAGTAATCTTCGACCTCGCAGACTGGAGATTGAAGCTGAACATTTTGAATTTCGCCCATCCAAGAGGACGCCTTTTGCTGCGTCTTCAAGTCTTGGAGTTTGGGTGGGGGCAACGCAGTTTTCCCAGGAGCGGTCGGCGCAACAGCTTTTGCCATGCTTCTGGTCTTTATTGTGCGCGCGTACTTGCTAGAAGCGACGCTCGCTCCACATGATGTGCGCGAAAGAGATCTTGTGCTCTTCTTCTTCGAAGCTTGCGCAGCAACATTCTTTGTAGCCATGTCTTCGTTGAAGATGATGTTCTTGTGACTTGAAAGTCTTGATTTTTTAAGAGGTAGAGACGTCCCACCGGGCGTGCCAAATTTGTAATCACAAATTACAAAGATTGAATTTTTATAGATTTAATTGGGTTACAATCTCTATAGATACAAACTCCTCTGATTCTTTCTCTCAAGGATGGATTTTCCAACCCTTGAAACAAAGGGGGTGGGGACCTATTTATAGGAAAACCCCTCCTCCCAAGTCAAGACAGGCCTTGACTTGGATTTTGGGCCTTGACCTAGGTTTTGGGCCTTTCAATCAGGCCTTACCGTAGGCTACCTGACTTTTATTTGTTTGACTTTGACTTTTGAGTCTTCCGGGCTTGAACCGAGCATTGACTTGGAAATCGCCTCGAGTTTTAACCGGTCGTTGACTTGAGAGTCGTTTTTGATGTTTTGACTTGTGAGTCGATGTTGACTTTGACCTTTGACTTTGACTTTTGACCGCGCCATCACTTGAACGTTGTTCGGGCTTTTAGGTCGTGGCTTGACTTGGTAGTCGTCTTGAGTATCGATTTGGGGCTTTGACTCGAATTTTAACTGAACCCGGACTTAGTTTTGGTAGTCATCTGGGTTTCATCTTGAGCTTGAGTTGTGAGTCTTTGGGCTCAATTAAATTAATTAAAAGGGTTGGCCCAATTAACTAATTTTAATTTAATTTTGGTACGGCACAAACAAATTTGAGTGCCTACAGCAATCAATATATAATTTGTCTTTTACATCTCATCCAAAACCAAAACTACATAGCTCTGTTTTTTTTTTTTTTTTAAAACGCGAAATAAGAAGGGCGTTGACTTACATTATATTAGAATAAACAAATAAGAGCATATCATCCTACGCAAGCTTACGAGTTAACTTCCTTTTAAATGTCATCACCCCTAATAAAATCCCCATATAGAGATAAATTTCAATGGACTAAAACATGAGCTACCTTATTCCCATCCCTCCTTGAAATCCAAGCAATTAGTAAGTTCAGAAATTTCTTTAAGCATAAATCCCACGTTGTTGTTCTTCACCTCCCTGTACCTTTCTTTGGATGTATGTTTAATTACAACAACAACAACATCTTCCAGTGTGGGTTTCGCTTTCGCGGAGTCTGAGGAGATCCAGATGTAGGCAACCTTATCTTTACCGGTATCCCTACCCATAAACAGGCTGATTCCAATTTGGATGTATGTCTGTCTGATATATTTTGCTATATAGTCTTCCTTAAGCCTGCCAATGAATTCTTCAGTTTGTAAAATTGGTGTGTCAATAAGATCTAATTTAAGTGGCATGAAACTTGTCTTTCAATTAGGAGTTTTTAGGTTCGAATATTATGAAAGGCATCTGATCTCTCTTATACAAGAGGGATTTCCACCTCAACTCCTAGTTTTTGTGCCCCCTCCCCCATGCTCTCAGCGCTTATATTAAACACTCGGGATTATAGTTCTGGTTGGAATTAAGAAGAGGAATGACAAATGTATTCGGCGTTCTTGTCGCATAAACTCCAGATGTACCAAAAATTCTCTGAATTGTTCTTAAACCACAATTACCTATTCCCTCACTAAATAATCATTGCAATTAATATCCAAATGAAAAGTTTAGAATTTCTCGTATGAAATGAGTATTAGTATCTTAGTGAACCTTCAACACCACTAGTCTAAATGCTCATCACTGCGAGTTTAAATGCTCAACACCACTAATCCAAGTGCTCAACACTAGCACAGATCTATGGACCCGGGAGTATTATATAAACTGTACCCATGCTCTACCCTGTTGTGGCTACATTTAGACAATCCAAAACAAAGGCCAAGGGGGATATAAATAGTTATTAAAAAAGGAAAAAAATAGAAGCAATGTAATTGATTCATTCCATCTTTAGGCTTAAATGACCAAATAAAAAAGAAAAAAAAATGTCTATGTTAGTAGAGCATGCTATGGGGATACTGATGATGTCAATTGCTATATGTTGCTATAGTTTATAAAGTAATTTTCGATCTATAAATCAAGTGACTTTATATAATAAATTTTTTACGAAAATCAACCCCTTATTTTCATGGTGTCTTTCATTAAAAATAAAAACTCTTATAATTTAAATCGCGTCGCATTTGTAGGTCTATAGAGAAGGATGCGAATTATCAATTCTCAACTCTCAAGCGACTGGCAACATGTGAGCCTCAATGTTGTGAGTTCGAACCCTGTCAAGCACATTTTTCATGTCATTCTACAAACTTGACCATGTGTAGTCTCTGCGTACGTGCCTCAGATTCTGCTTATTTTCTCCCTCCTGGGGTTTGTTGGTGGGAGACTAAAACCCAAAAGAGCAAAGGGAGGGAGAAGGAGAGAGACAGAGAAGCAAATGGCCGGCCCCGGCGGTGAGAAACCGGAGTATGTGTACAGGATAAGCACGGCTAGTGAATGGGAAGAATTGCAGAGTAAAGGATCAACTTTTGGGGGTGATCTTGACAAATCTACTGCTTGTTTTCACCTCAGCAATCTCGATCAGGTTAGTCCCCTCTCTCTTTGTCTTTGATTATCTTCTGGGTATCTTCAATTTGTGAGATTCTAGCATTTGTTGAAATGGGATTGGGTATGTTGTGAATTTTGGAGCCTGATTTGCGGAAGAAATTTCTGCCTAGATTAGTGAATTTCTCAATCTTATGATTTGGGGAAGAAAGAATTGGACTCTGGTTAAAATTGGAAGTCTGTAATTTGTTTTCTTACCCAGGATCGTTGTTGCATTTTGAAGTGAGTGAATTGATCTAGGAATGGACGTTTTAGTTGATCAGGTTCCTCCCCTCCCTCTTTCTCTGTTGATATGGTTTCTGGGTATCTTCAGTTTGAAGAATTTTTAGCATTGTTGGATTTGAATTGTCAATTTTGGTGCCTAATTTTTGTTAACAAATTTCTGCCCAGATTAGTAAATTGCTCAATCTCATGATTCGGGGAAGAAAGAATTGGGCTTTGGTCAAAATTAGCAGCCTCTGATTTGTTGTCTTCCCTGGATGATTATTCCATTGTGAAGTGGGTGAATTGGTCAAGAAATGGACTTTGATCAGGGGGTTCATCAGCTATTTGTTGAATTATGCTAGGTTGGTTGTTTTTCGTTTAAAAAAAAAAAGAGCAGAAAACAAGAAGCTCAAATATTGAAGTTTAACTAGGCTATTATCAGCTGAAATTAGGATTACTGTCTTATTTTCTTTTCAGTTGGTATGTTGAGCTCAGAATAAGTTGCAATGTCAAAATCCACATATGAAGCTTCTGCTCCTTCGAGCTTTGTTTTTGCATCTCTGACAAGAGGTGGAAACTAGTAGTTGTAGTGTTGTACAGCCTCTCCAAACTGTCCTTAGCTTCTAATGTATGGAGTATTAGGCAATCAATGGTCTTTAATCCGAGGTCCTACCAAACCAACTTTTTTAGGAATTTAGAAGAAGGCTCCTACATCATACCCCCATGCCCCAAAGCTGCAAGACTCCAAGGGTATGGATTTGTATTTGGATTTTGCCTTTCGTTTTAATTGCTTACCTTTCTTTAGGTCTTGCTGATCATCTGCTGGATTGAAAGAAACCTTTTTTCGTTTTTTTTGTGGGTGGCCCAGTTGGGGGGGGGGGGGGGGAGATGTTGATACAAGTTTAGGATGAGCGACTGGTTTCAGAAATCCTATTGCAAAGTCAAAATCTTGATCTATTTTCCCCAGACTTCACTACCGCAAAGTATTGAGCTCTTTCAGCCTGTCTTCTATCAGGTGAAACCTACACTGGAAAGATTTTTCACCAATACTGACCAGGAGTTATACTTGCTTCAAATTCACTCCAACAAGGTACATGAATTGCTCGAGTTATCCCCAACACTTAATGTTTTATATCAACATGCCTTTTATTATTCTCCCTTGGTTGGCCATTATTAAATCAGCTTGTTCTTTGAGCTGTGTCTTTCATGTTCTGCTGTCAAGGATCCTCTCAACTTTTGTAGTGAGGATGAATCTTTTCTTTTTTCTTTTCTATTTGCACTCGTGCTTTCTACATATTGAATCTTTGCTAGGTTTCAACTTCAAATGTTCTACTTCATAACCCCTGCAGTCTGATTTCATTTTTGGAGGCTGGGCTGCTGAAAAGCAAGTAGGCATTTCTAGTTACTGTTCTGGGAAATGAAGGATATTTCGACTAGTTTGAAGAAAGAACTTATTGTTGCAACATAGTGGATTGGAAGGAACTGTTTTTATCAATGAACATTGACTATCAAGAATTAGCAAAATGTGGGACTATCAGGGGTATGGATTTGGATCAAGAAATAGTGATGATCTTTTTACATATGTACTGATAAACTCCGTCAAAACCACAGCACCAGAAACGAAATATTGGCTGTGCATATTATGTGCTACTAATCTGATAGTCTAACTCCGATTGCTAATTATCTGATGGTTATAATATCCCATCTCTGTAGCTCGGGGATGGATTGATTTATGAACTTGTGGAGGGAACGCATTGGTTCCCACATTTCTACGGGCCATCACGTAGATTCGCTCCACTGCCTCTGGAAGCTGTCACTAAAGCAGAAAAGATCACCCGGGCAAACAGCGCCTTCAGTTGCAGTTTGCTTAATTAAGGAGGTTGTTTGGACAATAACTGCAAGCATTCTCATCAGGGGTTTCTTCTTCTTATTGGGTCAAACCCACTTTTTAAAAATTTTATACATGGAGAGAGATATCTTGGCTGATTGTTCATCTTCTGCCACCAGTTAAAAGTGCTATTGTTTCTGTACTTGACCAAATTTGTCGGAGTATGAACTAGGTATGGTGACTATGGTCCTATATTGATAAAATACAAAGAATATAAAAGTGGGCGTTGTCCCACCTTGATAAATTAGAGGGCTTGAACTTGTATATAAGCTTGTGAGTTAATTCACCCATTGCCAATTAGTTTTGAGTTGGAACCTCGTTTGAGCTTATATACATGATTCTTTCATTAAGGCCTAATTGATATATAAATTTTAACCAACTTTTTATAATTTGTGTTTGGCAAAACAAATTACACCTCCGTGAATTGTATAGCTAGGTTGGGATGATGCTGGACTGAAGATTTGAGTGTTGTGTGTTCGACGCAAGCGCATTGCACTTGTTCAGCTGGGCTATTCAGGTAGTTTGCTGTGAAGGATCATATTTAGATAGTGCTAACAACAATTTTTGTCCGACTTGATTATTTGAATTTGTCCGACCTGGAAAAAGGGATATGGTCATAAATTTTTCCGCCTGAATTTTAAATTGGAACGCAAAGATTTTCCTTTTCATTTTTCGAACCTGAATTTGGGTTTGTTCGATTTGGCCGACATGGAAATATCGATTTTTAGACGGCAAATATTTCATCTGAATTTTGTCCTTCCTCTGAGTTGTTTGATTTAAATTTGGCCTAAATCCAAATTTTTGCCATTGCTAGATAGAGACATGAAAGACTAAGAACCTACTTGTTGTAAGCTATCGATGAGGGCAATTCTTAGTTCTAAGATGGATTATCATTTTAAGACAGGTGGAGCGTAGTATACTTCACCCATTTTAGCATGAGTGTCATCGTTTGGAGCTAAATTAGGCCGTGTTTTTTTTTGTAATTTAATGTACCAAATCCACTCCTTCCTACTCCCACTCACTCCTTTGAGTCCTTTCTCCCATTTCTCACATCTTTTCACACTTTAAAAAAAATACCACTTTTTCTCACTCTCATCCACTTTCATCCACTCATTCCTACTCTTACATATAATTATTATTTTTCATATTTTGAAGACTTTTATAATTTATATAATTGTGTGTATGAATAGTTTGATAATAATTATGAAAAGTTTTATTTATTTTTCGAATGTTATGGAAATTTTTGTTAGCCGTTCCGGAAATTATAGATGGTGTAATTTTTGTTATATATATTGAAGAAATAATTTTTCTCTGCTTTGTTAAGCAAATGTTAGTTTTTTGTATCTGGTAGATATTTTGGGTTTGATTCTGTGTATGAAAGAGTTGCTTTTTTTTTTTTTTTTGCGTTGGTTACGAAATGTTTGTTATCATCTAACCGTGGGTGATTTGTTGCTGTATGTGTAACTAATTTATTTTTTGTTCATCGTAATTTGGGACCGAATTTGCAGATGTTTTTTCCGGCATAATGAAGAAATGTGTAAACTTTTTTGCCGTTGTTTGTAATTCGTGACAGGAAGTGCAGATGTATTATACGTATATTTTGAGCGGATATTTTTTTCTGAGTGTTCGTAACCAAAAATTGGAAGTTCTTCACACAAATAGCAGATAATTGTTTTTCGTGTATTGAGAGTCTGTTCTTTTCGTTGGGAAATATAGGTTGCTAAATGAGTGAAATTGATTGAGATTAGTAGAAGCGGATTAAAGTCGATTGAAGTTGGTATTTTTTTTATTGAAGTAGGTTGAAGTAAGTATTTTATTGTTGAAGTGAGTTGAAGTTGGTTGAAGTACGTTGAAGTTGATTGAATTTTTTTTGTATGATGGATAGAACTTTGTTAAAATAGTGAAAAGTAGGTTGAAATTGGTTGAAGTGAACTGAAATGTGTTGAAGTTGATTGAAGTGAGTTGAAGTGGACTGAAATTTGTTAAAATTGATATTTTTTTTATTGATGTTCATGAAGTGGGTTGATGTGGGTTAAGGTTAGTAAATTTGGATTTACCAACGAAAAGAATAAGGCCTGAACATATGCATATTTTTTTCGTTGTTCGTATTTGGTTAATATATGAAAAAATACATCCGTAATTTGTTTTACGGATAACGAAAATTATAATTTTTTTGGGGTAACAACGGCCACGAAATAATATTTCGTACTGAGTTGACACAAAAGTTTTTTTTTTCAGTCTAAATTTTTTTTTTTATCATCAGTAATTACTATCATAAATAAAAGATTACATTAAAAAAACAAAATATGTAACTTACATCAACTCTCCTACTTCATTCAACTCCTTCATACTCGTTTCACTTCTTCCCACTCCTTCCCCCTTTCCCACACTTAAAAAAAATACCACTACTATACACTCCCACATACTCCTTCTCCCCCTTTTCCACTCTCACTCATCCCACACCTGCAATTTTTCAACAAAAAGAACAGGGCCTTAGAAGGGTGGAATTGTGGGATGTCTAGCCATCCTAGCCATCTGTTTTAGTACTACTTTTATCGTTTATCAGTGATTGTCTATCCGGTGTGAGAGTTATATTTTAGGTTTAATTTTAGAGTAATACTGTGCTCGATTTCCAAGGGATGGATGACTTTTCTATTACAAACCACCGACTCAATGAGAGTCGACACTTCAAATACAAAGTCTCATTTCAAAAGAACATTTGGTTCGAGAGAACTAAACTAGATCAACAGAGCTCTTATCAACAAAAAATTTAAACAGATTTACGGATCTCTTTCCCGGGCTGTATAAAGAAACATCAGTTTTAGTGGGAGTAATCAATGTAGGTAAAATTAATTCCTTTAATGTGGAGATTGTATTTTAACATGAAATATTATGCTTATTTATATTGATTGTACATTGGAATTGCGGAATTAAATTATGTCTAATTTTCAAAATAACAAGATTTCCTTCAGGAGAGTTTTAATTTCTTTCGATGATAATAATATACTCTCATAATCTTTTTAAAGACAATTTTGGTTATTAAATTAAATAAAATCTCAATAAACAATTGGGCCACAAAGTTGGGCCAGTGATCCATTAAGCAATTTTATTCGTGCAGCTTCTCAACAGATAGATTCTGTAGTGAAATGACCAAACTAGCCCTGGAGAAGTTAGGTAATCTCGCCTCCGCCCTTCTCTGGCCGACCTCCATTGCCGCTTCTCTGTGTATTTGCAGTCCTCTCTCTCTCTCTCTCTCCCCCCTCGAAGAAAAGAAGCAATGGCGAGTCGTTCGATAAAGCATATACTACATCATATAGGTATGTTCATTCTTCTTCTTCTTCTTCTTCTTATGTTATCACATTTTCTTTCAATTATAGTGAAATTTGTTGGCTGCTTAATTTTGAGCTGACGAAGCATTGGATAGCGATTTCATAGTATTTCTGGGAAAAAAAATTGGTGCGAAGAATGCGATAGCTTGTGATTGAGTGATTTAATATGGTCGAGTTTTTATGCTATCAATATGTATGAGTTATCGACTGAGTTGAAATTCTTGAATTCAAGCTTATTTGGATTCTTTCTTTTCTTAAGCAAGACCGAGCAGTTTGGAATTTGTAGAGTTCTGTTGATCCCTGGAAAGCTTATTTTGTTCTAGATTTCTAGGGGCTGAAAAGGTGGCTTTTTTTAGCAGCAACTTTATTGTTTTAGTCACTTTGAATAGAATTTATTCATTCCACTACCAACGTCAGTTAAGAGCTTTTTGAATGTTACCAATTTGGAGGACTTTGGAGAACTTGGTCTCCATTTGAGAATTTTTCGAATGTTACAAGTTTCATTGTATGGGTGTCAAGTGGCTGTGCCAATGCACTTACAAATCCTACAACAACAATTGGTGCTTCTAATGTCGGTCTTGCTATCGTGGGGTCTGGGAGACTGGATGTAGGCAGCCTTACAAATCCTATGAATCTTTTAACCATTTCGATGGGCGTAGTTGTTTTGCTAGTAATATCTTATACAAGATTCTTTCAACAGTTTAGAATGATCATAAGATACCTGAAGTATATACTCTCAAGATTATCCAAAAGGAACCTAAAATATTTTATAACATTTTGAGGGTTCGGTAGGAGCATATAGTCACTACTCGACATCTTGATAGACATTTATCAAGAATCTGCAAAATTGTGTGTGGTAGCCTTTACTTTTTGAATTCTTGAGAGGCTTTGGTTTCTTTACTTCCAAAAACTCTTAGGGCATTTGACATATTCGTCTTGCCTATTTTGATGGGCATAATGGCCACAGAACCATCTTTTGGACATTTAAATGTGATTCCAAAATGCAACGAAATGTGGTGCATTACACGGATTACAATACCCTATAAACTATCCTTAGTAGATATAGGAACATTTTGAGGGGTCAGGAGCAAATTGTTACCATTTAACAACTTCTTGGAAATTTTTGTCAAAAACATGAAACTTCTATGGTGAGGATTTAAATCCATGAACCTGATCTATCTCTGCTATTAAGGATATGCTAAATAGTTTCAATGAGCATAAAGTCTTCATTAGCACCATCTTGTAGATTTTGAAATGTAAACACCTCTAAACTTACTCAGGGGTGAGATGGAGCACATCATCTCCAGTTAAAAACTCATACGATGTTCTCAAAATCTTGTAAACTTTGTATAGTTCCATTCATTTTGTAGCTCTCGAGAGCTTAGTTTTAAAATGTACACATCACTTAGGTGTGAGGGTTAAGCCATATCACCCTAATCGTCTGAGACAATGCAATTTCCTAAAAGTCTTAGGGCATTTGACATATTCGTCTTGCCTATTTCGATGGGCATAATGGCCACAGAACCATCTTTTGGACATTGAAATGTGATTCCAAAATGCAACGAAATGTGGTGCATTACACGGATTACAATACCCTATAAACTATCCTTAGTAGATATAGGAACATTTTGAGGGGTTCAGGAGCAAATTGTTACCATTTAACAACTTCTTGGAAATTTTTGTCAAAAACATGAAACTTGTGTATGATAGCCTCTATGGTGAGGATCTAAATCCATGAACCTGGTCTATCTCTGCTGTTAAGGATATGCTAAATAGTTTCAATGAGCATAAAGTCTTCATTAGCACCATCTTGTAGATTTTGAAATGTAAACACCTCTAAACTTATTAAGGGGTGAGATGGAGCACATCATCTCCAATTAAAAACTCATACGACGTTCTCAAAATCTTGTGAACTTTGTATAGCTCCATTCATTTTCTAGCTCTCGAGAGCTTAGTTTTAAAATGTACACATCACTTAGGTGTGAGGGTTAAGCCATATCGCCCCAATCGTCTGAGACAATGCAATTTCCTAAAAGTCATTGAGGCATCTGCCTTAGTATTCTTCATGCCAATGCATAAAGTACACGCCTCCTGTGGCTCATTGGCGTCTTTGGAAAGAAAGGGAGATATGCTATTGTACATCAAAACTCTGAATTCCGTTTGACTTGATACTTACATAAGACAGGTGATGTAATATCAAGTAGATAGTCCCAAACAATTGAATGCAGTCTCTTCAAATGAAGCCTCAAATTGAAGATAACAATTAATTGAAACCTTAGCTTCTGAGTTCCATGTAGGACAACCAATAGATTAGCTTTAGACCCGTCCAAGAAGACGGTTTCACAAGAATATTGCTTATTTATGTGTTTTTTAGTTTGTATTTTGTAATATGCTTATATGCTTATAAATAAGATTATGTAACAAATGTTTCCAACCAAAACGAGAATAGTAGAAGTATAAAATATAAAATATTAATTATTAATCATTTTAGCAAAAAAATGGGCTTCACATCTGTGATGTGTGCACCTTCACCTTGTGCATCATGCCATAAATTTGGGCATCCGTTGTGCCATTATGCACTTTGTGTCTTTTAAAACTATGTTCACAATTTCTGACTATCTTTAGGTCCATAGTATTTTAGTCAATTCCACCTTTGAAATATGCCTTAAAATTTGAATACACTAAGATTGCTTGCGCCTTTTTCGTTGGTAGCTTTGACTTGTTCTTTGTGAATTCCATAAGTCTGAGTAACTATTTTTTATTGATCTGTTGTTTTCTGGTCTTCTAGATGTGTATCTTTTCCTCTTTTGCATGTTATCTGTACCATCTGATCTTGAACTTGAATTTATTCTGTTAATGTTGTACGTGATTTTTTTGAATATGTCAACAGATAAGCACATCGTAAAGAAACAGGAATCATATGGAGGGCTTGCTTATGGCATCCTTAGCAGGATTCGGTCACAATCATCAAAGGCCGAGACAAAAGATGCGCATGAAACATCTCACAGGCCTGAGTTCATCAACAAGACAGAATTTGACCATGGAGTTAGTAAGTACAGTTCCGATGATGATGACGTGAATGATAATAAACGGAAGTTAGAACTTGCTTGGCTGACAAAGGCTCTGGAACCTGCTTTACAGTTCTACCGGTGGGCTTTGCCAACAGGTCCGGTAATTTTAACAGTAAATGTACACCTTATGTGTGCAGTTCTTCCGTCACAATTAAGGGCTTCTCATGGCAAACTTGTTGACATTCTGTTAGTGAACGCATGTGTCACACTGGGTATATCTTATGCTTGCTAACTGCTGTGCTTGTTGCGTTTTCTTTTCTTCTGCAAATGTGTCGACAGTTTAGTGATGAGCAACTTTGATTGCATTTTGTGTTTCTTTTGTATATTTTTGAAGATCAGTAAATTTCTTTGTTTGAGACCCTTTGTCTGCGTGGGCTCTGTCTAATTCGTGACTCTTACAGTTGGTTTTGGGGGCTATTGTTTCAACTAACAGGCAGTGGATCTGAAAGTAAATCTTCACATACTAGTCGTTCGCTAGCTGATATTGTCTCTAGTATCCAGAGAAGTAAGATTGGGATAGAGGATTGGAGCCTCAGTGATCTCACAATTGGTCTGTACCTTATATATCTCCGTCAAGCTTCTGCAAATCCACGTGAGGATATAAAAGGCGCCCAGATCGCCTCAGAGCCTGTGGTAATTGCCATGAATTGACTTTGTCATTTAGATAATTCATATATGCCTATACGTTTGATGGGCAAAATCCTGGATAATGTGTACGTTATTCCTCTATTTTGACAGTGCTTTTTATGTGATGTAGATTCAAGACCTGATATATCACCTAGAGTTGGCAAAAGGGTGCTACAGGGACACTGCTGCAGGCCTTGCCAAACAAAGCATGCTTCGAGAAAGCAACATCGTAAAATTTGTCAAGAATTCTAGCGTGATGAGACCTGGGTATTACATTGGAATTGATCCTCAAAAAAAGCTTGTGATCCTTGGTATTCGTGGAACTCATACCGTATACGACCTTGTCACTGATATTGTCTCAACGAGTGATGGAGATGTCACCTTTGAAGGCTATTCAACCCACTTTGGCACTGCTGAAGCTGCTCGGTGGTTTCTAGATCATGAAATGGGAACCATAAAGAAGTGCTTGGATAAACACAAGGTGGTGAACCCCCCCCCCCAAAAGGGGTATACTCTTTATGATGTTCTTGTACACCCGCTCCCTACCGTTCCCTCATGTCTTACTGGACTTTAATTCGTCATTAGAGCCTGATTCGTTTACAGGGATTTAGGTTAAGGCTGGTTGGGCATTCTCTTGGAGCCGCTACAGCATCTTTACTGGCAATAATGCTTAGGAAAAAGTCGGACGGGGAGCTGGGATTTGACCCCAATGCTGTCACTGCTGTTGGATATGCTACGCCCCCTTGCGTGTCCAAAGAGCTTGCTGAAGGCTGCATTGACTATGTTGCCACAGTTATGATGCAGGTATTCAAAGTTGCAAATTCAGTGGCCATGTTGTAGTTCATGGTGTCTTAGGAGACACTATTTTATTGCGTGCCTAGAATTCTGAGCTTTTGTGTAACATGCCTTGGAATCTTATTATATTTAGGTATATTTTCTTAGCGCATTTGTTTGGGACCTTGTGTTGTTTGGGAACTGGCCTTTGAAACCTCAACTTTCCCCCAAAGCAACCCTTGCCCAATAACCTAAACCCAAAATCAAACTAAAACCCTCAATTAACTGCAATAAATTGCAAGAATTTGACACCCAATTTAAGCTGACACCCTAAGTCCCTAACCTGCGAAAACTGTTAATTTGAAACTCTAGCCCCAAAATTCGGCCATCCAATTCCAAAATCAGCCAAATTGACATTGACCCATTGATTTTAGCACAATTTGAGTTAAACCACTTAGAGAATTGCTGAATTGCAAGCAATTGCGTCGAATCGAACCTCAATTACTGTGTTTTCTGTTCTGCTGAAACCCTAGCCAACGAAACTGCTTGCTACTTCAGTTTGCAAGTTCTTCGCCTCTACCTTAACTGTCGTTGCTTCATCTACTGTGTGATCTTTGGCCATGTTCACGAATGCAGAGATTGAGAAGCCTGTGAAAACCATAATGCCCATTTTGATGATTTCATGGGGAATTAAAAGACAGAACTGAAACAGGTTGAAGGGCATTTTCAGCGTTTCGAGCAGAGCAAAAGCTGATGTTTGCTTAGTTAGAGAAACTTAACGTGAAGTCTGATGGAGGTGAACCACCAAAGTGTGACAAATGGAAGTCAAAAACTACATCCCACACGCCTCCTTGATCACCACTTTATATTCCCTAAGTCGGTTTCAGTACTCAGGTTAGTCCTGGACTTCCAACACGCTTCTTCCCTTATTCATCAAGTGTTGACCCAACAATACCATGCTTTTCGATGCGTCCCATCACTCAGCCATATCATCCATACCCTCCAAGGGCTGCAAATTAACCTAGGTTCTATCACCAGCCTCGATATGGCTATCCACAAAGATTTGATGCTGCTCCTCAGCATGATAACTATGAAGTCAAGATAATTCTCCCTGAATTTACCGGTGAAGGTGATCCTAACACCTGTCTTGATTGGATTATGAATATGGAAAATGTTTTCATGGCGCAGAGTATTCCAGATTATTAGTGTGTTGCTTTTGCCCTTACTTGCTTGAAGGGTTATGCTCATAAATGGTGGCAGCAACTACAATATCAACAGATAGGGTGATGTCTTGGACCAGTTTCTTGTTGGGAGGTGATGAAATGGCTATTGAATGACAAATTTGTACCTTTTAACTATGAGTGGAAGATGTATCACAAGTTGCCTGATTTGTCCCAAGATGAGAAAGTGAGTGTTGATGCCTGCAGCAGGGAGTTTCATAAACTGTATGGTAGGTGTTGCTTAGACGAACTGAAGGGCTTAGGGTGTATCGGTATTTGCGAGGATTAAAGAGGAACATTCGAGTTGACATAGAGGATCTCCATTCTGTTGATCATGCTGCTTCTGTTGGTAGAAGTTAGGAGGAGCAATGGAAATTCCATGAGCAGTGGTACAATGATTCTCTCATATCCCTCTAGAAATTCTTCATTCGCTTTGACACCAAGCCTGTTGTCGGATCATCTCCCTCTTAAGGTTCCTGGAAAGAAGCCACTCAAGTATTTTTTTCAGGGAATTGCCATAAATGTGGTGGAAAGGGTCATAAAGCTAAAAAATGTGCTCGTTGTGCTCTTAAATTGACTTAAGAGGATGATTAGTAAGGTCCTATCAACGAAGTTGTGTATCCAGTTGAAGGTGATACCGCTTCTGAAGGTGAAGAAGAGGAAGAGCATATGGTGAATGTTCTTAGTGGACCTTCAATCGATCCTCGTCCAGCCTCTCACGCCTACTTGTTCCATCAAGTTGACATTCTGAACCATCTGTGCTTGTTATGGTCGACCCTGGTGCTTCGTTAAATCCAGTCTTTTCCAGATTGGCTAAGGATTTTAAGCTGCCTACATGAAAAGTCCGAAACCTATCAAGATTCTTGTTTATCAATCTCGCCACCATAAGTTTGTTGACTCTACGGTGAAAAACTTCCTCTATCCATGGTGTGCCATTCTTGACTTCCTGTTATGTAAGCAAGATTGATACATGCGATGCTCTTTTGGGACAGCCATGGATGGCAGCCATGATGTTATCTACCGATCGAAGATTAACGCTTTACTTGTGGAGGATCGCCTTGGTCCTTTTTTGCAGCCTTGGAGTCAGGTGCCAAGTTGACCTCATTCCCTAGTGCATAATGGCTTCTTCTCCTTCATATCATTCAAGGACTACGTGCAGTTTTCAAGAGGATGAGACTGATAGAATTTATGTCCTGCCCCATCAAAGGAGTCCAAGCCCAAGGCCTGATTCTAACAGGTCATGGGTTCATGGATCTTCGTCGTGCTCCTACGCTTCTTTTAGGCATAGTCCTAGGCAGAGTAGGAGTTGTTTTTGATATTTTATATTTTAGATAAGTGTTATCTTTTACGATCTTATTTGGAGTCTTCTATTAGGAAGTTAATTCTTTTCCAAGTTATGTTTTATCTTATAAATAGGGACCTTATGTATTGTTTTTTCTTCAGCTGTGGTTTATGAAATTTGAGTATTGTTGAGTTTGGGAATTTTCCTGTGATCTCTTATCATTTTCATAGTTTATCTGATGAAAGAATCCTTCATCTGCAGGATGATATTGTTCCTCGGTTAAGTGCTGCTTCTTTGGCAAGGTTGAGAAATGAAATAATCCAGACTGACTGGTGAGTAACTATTGCTAAGCCAGCCTTTAGCAGCTTTGGAAATGGGGAGGAACAGGGTCCTGGGATTATCTTCTATCTAAGCTAGTAGCACAACCACTCTTGTTGCTCATGGTCAGACATTTCAACTTGCAAGAATATTCAGAACAATCTGTGGCATACCCTTTATCAACAGAAAAGGGCAGAAAAAAATATGTTGCATATTGTTGCTGTTGTCCTTAATCACTCTCACTTTAACAGATTATGGCTTTTCACTAGAACAGGAATTATAAGAGCTAAAAAAAAAAGGGAGGATGCAGTTGGTGTCTTCTACTTTCAGTCATGTAATCATGGCCTGCTTCAATATCGCATAGCAGAAATTATATAAGGTCAATTGAGCAAATATGTTAGATAGTTGGTGTCTTCTACTTTCAGTGACGTGAACATGGCATGCTTCAACATCCCGTAGAAGACATTATATAAGATCAATTGAGCAAATATGTTAGATAGAGGGCCTTTTTGAAAAGGAAAAATTCATTTTGTTGAAGTAAGATTGATAAGGGACACACATAAATTACAAGGTCAGCTATATGTCTATATAAAGCAAAACATTTCTAGCATAGCATGTGACACATGGCAAGCTTTCACAGCTTAGATTTCCAAACCTACGACCATAACTAATAATTTTTCAATTATAACTATTGTTATTAATTAAAAACATATTAACGTAACCATTACAAAGCGGACATTAATGCTTTCTTCACTAAATATTTTTTAATGAATTTTTATATCAAGACTAATACTAAATAGTAATACTTGTATATGTCATTAATATTTATCAATACATTAGAGGAGTTTTGGACTACCGTGTTCTTCAAATTGTCTACATTTAAACTTTAAAAGTTTAAATGTACATTTAAACTTTAAAAGCCATCAAAAATTTTAAGAAACCCAAAAATTTTCCTTGCATGATACATCACATCTTCACAACCAGGTGCTAGATGAATTACTATAGTTTATGTGTATTAGTAGTTTAGTACTAAAATAAAAACAGAAAAATCAAAGAATTTTCTCTTCATCGCGCATGAGTGCAAAAATATTAGTTATTATCAAAAAGGTGAAACTTTTTCGCAATGGACCAAATGAAAAGGCAAAACTGCTACAATTCCCACAAACATTTAACATGGATGTGGATAACCACTGCTGTGCACAGCATTTTCTGCTCTGCTACTGTCTCTATTAAGTTGCAGTTTATAGAAGCATTTTCTTTCTCAGTTGGGGTGTTGAATTTGCCTGGTTTCCTGTTGAAACAAATCCTGTACAATTTAATTCTGAGGGCCAGGCATGCCCTAGGTGGGTAATATTTTCATTTGGGTTGGTCTGGTTTGTTTAGAGTCTATTGTGATTCTTTGTACGTCTGTGCCTGAAACTTCATCTTTTCTGGGGTCTTACAACAGAAATTTAGCTGTCAAATTCTCTGATGCCATAAGCAGCAGATTCTTAATAAAGTTAGCGAAGCGTAGAAAAAAAGCCTAAGGATGTGTGACAGCCTCCAATCTCCATAAACATTGCGGAGTTGGGGTTTTGTAACTGCATGGTCTTCTAAGGGGGGTTGAGAGGAGTGCGAATTGTTTCAATGCTGAAAATTTGGCGTTTGCTTCAAGTGGATAGTGTTCATTGAGGAGCTAAGGCCCCCTGTTGCAGTCCTTTTTTTCCATAAACACAGAGTGCTAATCCATACTGACATAACATTCTTCATTTTAGCAGAATCGCCACTCTGTTATGGGCTATGACAATCTGATGGAGTACTGTAAATGGCATGACAGAAGCAGACAAACAATTAATTCCATGTATTAAGGAATGGATTATTGAATTCACATCTGTAGTGCAAGCTTATCTAAGTTCTAAAGTTAGGTACAAGTAGAATTCATTTCTGGCAGAGTGGGAACCTGAAGCAGGCATGTAGCAGGCTTTTCTGTAATGGAGTTAGGGCAGAGAGATAAGTGATATTGCCTCTTGGCGTTATTTGCAACGAAAATGTCCTTCAAAGATCCTGCTTACGTGAAAGTTAACACATAACGCATGCTCGTGTCTAAGAGGTACTTTCATAGGACTATTTCCACTGGGAGATTAGTTTTTGGCGTTTTGCACGTCAATTCACTTTCCAGATATCTGAAAGAGTTGTTAAACAGCGATTTTCTTTTCCAGACAGTTAAAGCAATATCTTGGTAAATTGTCTCTACTTCTGCTGTGCAGTAGTGGTAGCTGTAGTAGTTAGTTAATGCTTTTCACATCTAATCCTCGTAGGCCCTGCTATTTTGGGATTCTTTATGAGGATTGAGTTGAGTTTGGTTTGGTTTGTTTTTAATCAGAGTAGATGTTACATGACCGTTTATGTGAAAAATATATGCATAACAATCCATATGCCCAGGTTGTCCTCGTAAATTGCCATCAGATGCATGCCAAATGGTTTTATACCTCAAATCGTTTCCTGTTATTCTGCAGGATAAGTGTACTAGAGAAGGAAGACTGGAAAAGCGTAGTGGAATTTCTCAATAATGCAAAACAGGTCGTGACCTCTGTACAAGATGTGGCTCGGAAAGTTGCTGAATATGCAAAGTTCAGGAATGGGACAAACCCCTCTGGTATGAATTCTTTGGGCTCCAAAATTTCTCCCTTGGGCTGAGTTCTTGTTTTAAATCTTGGATCTTTAATTTTCCTCGGAAGTGTGATAGCCAAACCTGCATCTTCGGTTTGGGCTATGCCATTGATGAATGTATCTGAACATATTCTCACTAAGTTAGCATATCTGGACTTTAAATCTCTCCACATAAGCCAAAGCAGCTAACCTTGGCATCCATGTTACATTCCAAACAGACGTTTCCTCCGCTAACAAGACAATTGGTGGACGCGAAAGCCTCCCAATCTCCAAGAAAACCACAGTTATAATGAATGAAGAAAAACCGGCTAGTTTCACGCACGAAGAGTTATTTGTACCAGGGACTGTATACTACCTGAAGAGAAATACCGAGACACAAAAAGATGGCGGCAATAAGGTAAGCAAGAACATTGAGTACTACACACTTTGGAAAAGGGACTTCGGGCAGCATTTCCAGAGGATTTTGCTCTCGAGCAACCTAATTTCAGCTCACAAATGTGATAGCCACTACTACGCTCTCAGAGACGTGCTCAAAGGCTTGCCTGCATCCGGCAGCGAAGGTATTTTTTGACCACTCATGCTGGGTTAACCAATCTTTCATGCTTCTTGTAAATATTTGTTAACATTTGTATAATATTAGCACCCAATAATTACCCGGGTCTAAGTCACCTATAGATTCATCCTTTGAAGCAAAATTTGAGTTTGTTTTTCTCATAAAATATGCCCATTTTTTAGGCAAAATAAACGATACTTCCGAGAGTACATACCCTTATAACTGCATGTGTTTTTTTTATCCACACGTATATATTTAAGATTCTTTGTTGTTGTGTATTCGCATGGCTCTTGTGATACGTACTTCCAAGGGCATGACATAGGAATTTAATTGCATTTTTTTGATGTTTCAGAGAGTGTTGTCAGTGGAAGATTTTCTTGTGTCGTTGATGAGTCATGAGTTGTTTGCGCCTTTACCTGCTTCTAATACCCAAGTCTTTTGCTACTTTGACTTTGTTGAATGATTGATTCAGTAGTGTATTTGCTTTTACGAAAGGAAAGGGTGGCTACTACCTACTTCTTCGACTGGAGCTAAAGCTGGTTGACTAAATTTTCCTAATTTGCATGTCGAGCAAGTGTTGGCCGCATGGCCAACTCTCCCACTTTCCTCCCTCCCCACCCATGTCCAAACCTCGGGGGTACACACTTCTGCTTTGTGCAGGAATTGCGTGTGTTGGAGGCTTGTGGGTTTGGGCTTCTGACTTGGGCTTGACATCCCCTTCCTTGGTCCGTTAAGGTCTACTAGGTACCCTGTGATAGGGCCTTCTGGGCTGGGCCGCTGACCCTTGTTAAAAAAAAAAAAAAAAAAAACTTGTACCACTTGCATTGTCAAGATTTACAATTAAACGAACAAGAAGTCATAGTTAGATAAAATAGATAACTTATTGTTAGATGATCTCATTCAAAAATTCGTATAAGAAAAATTTGTACTTAATAGTTTTAGGCAATTAATTAAAGTAGAGAACAATAGATCTTAGGTAGTAAAAAATTTGTATCATATTTTAGCCATGCGTATATGGTTATATTGCCATTGTGCTACAAGCAGTAAGACAAGCTAATCTAAATGAGGCAAGTTATTATGTGCACTCATGAGCATATGTTCCCGCATTTAATCTATACATATTTTCTTTCGGTGTATTTGTCATATATTCTAGCTTTTAATATATAGTTGCTTATGCATCAAGCGTCGTATAAGAGTAAATACACTCGAGAGTACATTATAGGTTTTTGAATCCAAATCAAGTTATCGGAGGGACACATGCTCTCTGAGGGTCAGTTCGCATAAGTTGAAGTATGAAAAATATCTGTGTGTTAGATCTAATTATGAAAATATAGGTACGGAACATGGGAGAGCATATGTTCTAGAAGTTATAAAATAATTAGCATTATTGAACTGACACACAAACATGGAGAATATAGAGATGATAAGAAAGATTAAGACGTACGATACGTTAAAGTTTGTAATAATTAAGAGAAATATTTAAGCTTATCTTATTTTGAATATAGTGCTGAAAACCTTTCCGACCAAGGCCTAATGTTGGAAAGTTACGGGGTAGCCTTGTAATTAGTGGCATCATCATTTAGAGTAGGGTTAATTAAGCTAATCTAGGGTTTCATAGCACCCAAGAAAGGTGGCTAATCCTTTGCTTTCATGTGAAATTAAAGACTTGTTTAAATTTTATTTAGTTGCCTTGCCCCCATGTCAAATCAGAGGCATCCAAGTGTCTCATCCTTGTGAATGCATAGAGACAAGATAGTTCATAGGCCAATACCATAATTGTATCATTTGGTCATATATATTAATATTAGTGTTGCCAATTTCCATTTGTGATCATGATGCTTTATGATATGGACTGGCTTTTTTACTTGCTAATTGTGCACCTTTTTTTTT